>OZ022591.1:12953324-12958324 GCA_963669155.1 Arbacia lixula
CCAGCCATCCATCCATCCACCCATACATCCACCCACCCATTCATCTATCCATCCATCCATCCACCCATCCATTATTACCACTTGTATGTGGGGTGAGTCATCTCTCTCTGCATACACCTCATGCCTGACCAGGGCTAGATGCAGAGCGGTATCTCCATCCTCATCACTGGCAGACACCTCCGCTCCCTTAGCAACCAGAAGCTCAATGACATGGGTGTGGCCTTGGCCCGCTGCCAAGATTAGCGGAGTCTGACGCCGGTTGTTACGCACGTTCACATCAGCATGACCCTGTCGATCCAAAAGAAAGTATTCAAAATTCACCCCGGGCCATGTTTCTACTCAACTCAAACAGACGAGTGACTTTCTACTCGGCACAAAAAGGTGCATTGACTTGGGTAAACCAGGGAGGTACTTGGCGAGCTGGAGATACAGCTCACAGAAATTCTTTCTACCAGCTTCGAAGCCGCCTCGTACTTGCAGCTGCTCTCAACAATATGAGGCTATAATAGCTCATACGCATATATTTCAGCTTTGGCTGCTGAACTTTTAATTTCATCACTAAGTGCTTGCTATGTAGTTAATAAGGACAAGCGAAAACAAAATTTGATACTTTTTGAGATGGAAATACTAGCTTCGGCATGGCTGGGCACGTTTTTCATATTACTTGTCTGAAAGAAAAATATCTGAAAGTAACGTTTCATGTAATTTTTTAATGGAATATGATGTGGAGCATTGTGAAATTGAGACTTTAATAATGCAACTTGATATCATGTTTAGAGCATTTTTGCCATATTGTAACAATATTCCTCGATTGAATCTTTATAGATGCATCGTAGGTATTACATGTCACAACTTCGCAAGCATATGGGGTGAGGATATTTTTCCCAAATTCTTCTCCGCATCCATTTCAGTTAATTCTGACTCTAACCTGAATCAGCAGGACCTCTACAACGTCCTTGTGGCCGTTGAGAGCAGCAAGATGGAGGCCAGCGTAGCCATCTTCCTTCTTCAGGTTGACCAGCTGTCTCGTCTTGGTCACCAGCTTCTCCGTGGCGCTGGACACAAAGATTGCACAGGGGAAAACAACACATCATGTTCCAGGTGATATACTGCTCTATGGGATTTAGGTGCATTACCATTACAAAATTGCCTCGATGATGCACAAAGAGTTAACCCTTTGCATGACAAAATGCTGCATATCTAGAGCATTCATCAAACTAGTCCATTACTTAAAGGGTTACTAAATTAGAAAATACGTTCCCACTAATCTATGTAAAATTATTCCATCCATTATATCTAAATGACAAGATACAGGTGAATGCAATAACGCATTACTACGCAGTTGGGGGAAAGTTGTGAATACATTACGAAAATGGTCACTGTTGACCTCCTTACAATCTAAGTTTAACATGGTACTTTGTATTCATTCGACTTGGCACTGACTTTTCTGATGTCACTTGGAGGTGTGCGTCTTTTCAAATTTTCATCAAAATGAGACTTCATCGCCGCAAACAAATGTGAAATTCGTTTTTAGTGGATAATTTTACATAGATTAGAGGGAATTTTTCTAATTTAGTAACCCTTTAAAGGTGATATTCATAGGAAATAAAATCAAGTAAATATAGTTTATTTTATAATTGAATGAGTTATTAAAGCAATTTATGCAGCTAACATGCCATGAAAGTGTTCAGTTATGTGTTTAATGAAAGTCAAATTTCACTAACTTGACTCTTTTCCTGACCTACGAAATCGCCTAAGGAAAAGTGGCGTTGTGTGTACGTCACAGCCGGGATATGATTCACAATGACCATTGTGTATCACACCTGTTAATCCACTAGCAACTGCCATCACAGTTTCATTAACAATGCCCGATGCTTCTGGCGGAAAAGAAGCTGCGGATTGGCATGTGTGATGCACAATAACGCCTCCCGGTTCTTACGTCAGACCTTAAGGCCTTTTCGGATGACAGTAGGTCAAATTTGTCCCCGAGAATACGATGATTGTTTTCACCCTAATTTCGCTTTTTGGAAAGTGATATAGTGTTTGAATGTCATCTGAGCTCATTGTATGGCTTATAAGCTTTCTGTAGATGAATATCTTCATATTTTTGGATTTTCTATGAATATCACCTTTAACAGACCATGGGGTAAACTAAAGTTCCATTTGCAGGCTCTATTTTTCAAACCTCATTGTCATGAAATGAGTAGCTCTACCATGATTTGTATTATACACTTTAAGATTTTCTTCTTTTTTTTGGCAGAGGCTCCTTTCATATTTTTTTCTCTCTGCAAAAACATTCAAATTTAATGAATACTATCACTCTTCAAGGATGACAAGAAATTGTCTTTAAAAGCAGGTGGTCTTTATGAACAGGTTATTTCAATGCATGTTTCAATGAAAAAACACTATTGAAGGGAAACAACAAATGTGGTCTTAATATGCACATGGGCCATTCCATGTAAATATCACACAAGTCACACATGTTTCAGGTCACACAATTTGCAAACTAGGGTCTAGGTCAAAACTGAGAAAATATTGGAGCTGAATCCATTACTCGATCAAGTAAATCAATCATCTCTGACCCGACTTGTGACTCTTATGACACAGCATGGGCGACTCGCATGACCCTTTTATGGAATGGCCCACATGGTCTTTCTAACCAGGGCCCTGTTGCATAAAACTTACCATTGATGGTAACTTTGCTATCAATGGCAACTTCTATGAAAACCTCACATTTGATTGGCTGTTGAGCAATGTTACTATGGTAGTTACCATTGATGACAAAGTTACCATTAATGTTAAGTTTTATGCAATGGGGCCCAGATGGTCGTTACAGCAGGTTTGACTTTACTTACTATTTGTTGCCTTTGAGAGCTGCGTGATGTAAGACATTGAATCCCCGCTTGTTCTTCAGACTTAAATCGGCCCCGTGAGCCTCCACTAACAGATCGATGATGTCACGGTTGTCCTTGGCGATGGCATCATGAAGCGCCGTGTCGCCATAGCAATCCTACAAACAAAAAAAGATTGGAAATATGAATTAAGAGTAACTTACAGTATGATGTAATTGACAAGCATGTACAGACTCCATATTGCTCTACGATATATGGGAATAGTATGTTTAACCAGTGCAAAAATGTCTCAATGGCGCGTAAAGAGTTACACAAATAACTATTTTTGCCATTTTGAGTGGGAGCTATGTTGCTTTTTCTCTAAGCAGGTGGTGGGTCTGGGCGTCAAGCTAGAGTTGGGATTGGGGATGGCTGTGGTGGTGGTGCTGGGGCATGCTTGTCTGTGCGTGACAACTCTGCATCAATGTCAATAAGCCAGTTTGTGGTTACTCCATGGTCCGACGATCCACTGAATCACATACTACGAGAATACAGACTGGGATTTGTTCTTGAAGCAGTGTTGGGTGATGGATGTAAAGACATTTTACAGCGTGCTTATAACAACAATAGAAGCAGGTGCAGAAGGTGGAACGTTCTTTCACTACCGTATCAGAGCTGAATAGCTGTTCTCATATCTGCATGATAATGGGTATGAAGGTGGTCGACCATCTAATGAATTTCCATTTTACTCTGTGAGTGGTTCGATTGACCTGAAGTCACTTGTACCAGCAATCATCTGCTCATGCGCACATTGCAACTACGAACTGGCTTATTGCGAGTGAGAGATGAAATAAAGAAAGCAAACAAAGTGCAAGAGACAGGAAAACAGAGAGAGAGAGAGACAGAGAAAGAGAGCAAGAGAGAGACAAAGAGAGCAAAAAAAATAGAGAGTGAAAGCAAGAAAAAAACAAGAGGTAGAGATACCAAACAATGGAACTTGTCTGCTGCCCTCACCTGCAGGTTAGGGTTACACCTGTGCCGTAGCAGCACCCTGACGCAGTCTACAAAGCCCTTGTTGACAGCCACATGCAGGCTGCTACACTTGCCCTTGTTGACCAGGTTCATATCTGCGTTCTTGCCAATCAGGTATTCCGCAACGTCCGGTTGTTTCCTACATGTATAACATATATACAGTTGAGGCCAGAAGTTTACATACACCAAGGAAATTCAAAGAAAAGTTGACACTGGCCAAGCATCAGAAAAGTTACTGTATCTTATAAAATATGTGTGCTATTATGACAAATTTGATATCAAACAAATGAGTAGCCATGTCTCTTCATCACATTGCATTGTCATCAGGAGCTGAAAAATACTTAGGTGTCATATTTCCCAAAAAAATCTTCATATTTTATACAAATAAAAGATAAAAACTTGACAAAAACATCTCATGTTTGTGCTAGTTACTTCTCAACACAAACATTTCAGATTGCACTTTTTTGTTCAGTGGTGACGTGTCATGATAGAAAATGTAATATAAATCATAGATTTGACATTAATTTATTTTTGTGAAACAATGTTTGAAAATATGATAACAAACAATAGAATACATTTGGCTGGAATATTACTTTTTTTCTTCAAAGAAAATTCCACCTGAAATATACTTTAATCCAGCCAGCATCCCAATCATGTGAAAGAGCTTAATATGCTCTTTCATTTGACACCAAATTCGGCAAGGTAATATTTATATTTCTGAGGATAGAGTAAATTTTACGATGTTTGGCAAGCAAACAAATTTCACTGAATTCCATGAGTGTATGCCTCAAATGTATATGTATATGAAATTTCTTTTAATTCATATTAATTAATGAAAAAAGAAGTGTTTAAACCATTTTGTACTGAGCCTGCATATATGCGGGCTGGCTTTTCTCCGTTCAGACAATAAGTAGCATGACTCCCATACAATCTTATCTGCTGTCCAGACAATAGAAAACAGGCTATCAATAAACTTCAAATACTTTATAGGACACATTTAAGGCTCAACCCTTTGGTTGCTTTAGTGCAGTTCTATAACAAATATTGACATGCTAACTGAACCAGGGTTCACAAAACCAGAAAATCTAACAGTAGGCAACAGGTTCAGTCTCAAAATTGTTTAAGGGGTCCATACTA
>OZ022591.1:12960824-13063324 GCA_963669155.1 Arbacia lixula
ACCAAGGGTCTGGTGGAAGAATGGAAGGAGACGAGGACTTGCCATTTTCTCTTGTTGATACAGTCATGCTAATCCTTCTACTACTTCCTAAAATCACTGAAGAGGTTCATCTGATTGGTGTGTAGTCATGAGAAAAGGTTCTTTTTTCACAATAACAAAAATTTACCTGTTTTTTGGTAAGCTTTCGCTTGCAAGGCTGCAAGCTTTGTCAGACCGTCGTAGCTGTACTACTACCATTAACTACATGTACCTCTCACACTATTGTAACTTTTACCCTACATGTATTTCTTCTATCACTATTACTATAATTACTGCTACAACCACTATTACTACTACTGCTACAACTACTAAAACTGCTACCTCTAATACTGTTACCACTACTATTACTTCTACTATTACTACGACTATAAGTGTTAATACTACTACTTCTACTACTTCTACTACTACTACTACTACTACTACTACTACTACTACTACTACTACTACTACTACTACTACTACTACATTACTACTACTACTCCTATTATTACTATTACTACTACCACTACTACTACTGTTATACTACTACTACTACTACTACTATTACTACTACTACTACTACTACTACTACTACTACTACTACTACTACTACTACTACTACTACTACTACTACTACTACTACTTCTACTACTACTACTACTACATGTTCTACTACATGTTCTACTCTACTCACAGCCCTGGTCAGTGTACTTACAGCAGTCATGCCATCACTCCACTCCCCATGGCCAGCCTGTAGCTGCTTGACCATGGCCATGTCGGCTAGAATGGTCACTTGGTCACCCACTGCATAGCTATTGACCTACAAGTGATGAATTCAATTAACATACAAATAATGACACAAGAAATAAAATGTTTCCAATTACAACACTTTTTGAACCACAAGAACAGCATAAAAGTAAAATATGTTATTTGATGCCAAACAGTGGTATGAGATTAAAATAATCAATGTAACAATGACATCATTCATTCATCACTTTTGCTTTCAAATTGGCAATATATTTTTTTAATGACAATCAGAACGTTATCTTTAAACTTATTACATTCCATTGTAAATAAAAAAAAAATGACCAAATATATCAATGGGATACCTAAGGCTTGCCTGAGCCTTGTCTGACATAGCAACACCCCATGACTGCAAACACTGCATTAAGGAAGAGCAACTCTTCTATTTTATAGTTAGGCTTAGAACTGTCCTGGAGGCGTTTCACCCAGCTGTTCATAAGCTACAAATGACTTTAGCCAAGATTGGTGACCTGTTCTTGTGCTTCATCAGATTCCCAATGATTTAGTCCCATCAGCTAAAATTGAAATGTGACCATTGTAGAGTAAAATTCTTGTTGTTAACAAGCGTCTGAATACAAAGTTTATGCCTTGTCAAATTTGATAGTTGGAAATTACGTCCCACTTCATTAAAACAAGTATAATCTCATTTAGCACAAGAACAGGTCACCAGTCGTGCGTAAAGTTGTGCATAAAGTTGTGCATAGCTTACAAACAGCTTAGTGAAACACCCCCCTGGAAGCGTGGTTGAGAGCATAGGTGCATACCTTGCTGAGTGCTGCCGGATGGAAGGTCCACCGTGTGCCGCATTCTGGGTAGGTGACACGAATGTCCCCTTTGTCAGTGACCCGATGCACAAAGCCAATCTTGCCTACGTACTGTGGAGGGATGTGTGAGAGGGATAAACATTAACTCTCTATGTGCTATTTGTGACCAGTAAAGCATGCATACCTCATAAAGCAGAACTTATCCTGGCACAGGAAAGGTTAATAGAATGTAGAACTGTTACGACAGTCTGTGATTGGTTAAAACCATGTCATGTGTTATTTCAGAAGTTGGAGTATCTCATGAATATACATGTATTGTGATGCCCATTTAATAATTCAACGAACCATGCATACTATAATAGTACTTGCACACTGCAATATACACTATTTGTGTATAGGTCTGGATTTACATAAGTCATCACCAATATTCTATAGTGCATATCAAAGAAATTAACAAATTGGAATTATGTTCTAAAACAAAACACACCAACAAATTATCAATATCACTTGTGCAATTATATTCCACCCTTTGCCTTCGGCAATGGTTAAGTATTATTGCCGCTCTGGAAATTAATCATTTTACCGTGCATATATATTTTGTTACATGTAAAAGTAAATCCCAGGGCATGCACTGTTTTATAATAATGTTTACTGCAAATTTATTTGATTTGAGCCACTCTAAAAGAGCAGTCTGATGCAATCATCATCAGCTGTTAAGTGTGGATCTGCTTATTCATACATTCTTAATCTGTTAATTCTATTTCAAGGTTCTCCTCATTCCACAAGAAAAACTTACTTCTGCCATCTTGGGGTTCCACCCCCCATGCCCCTCCTGCATGGCTTTGAGTACATCGGGGGTCAAGATGACCTTGACCTTGTCTCCCACGCAGAAGGACGCTGGCGGTCCTTCGTTCGCTCTCTGAGGGTTCTGCTCTCCAATCTCACCTGCAGCAATACCACGGAAGTACCCACGATAATCAGCGACTCATCAGAGAGAAAATTTGCAATGTACTGTATAAATTCTGAATGTATTTGAGTGTTACATGGATGAGACAAGCTCAAGAAAGACAAAATGGAATAGCGATGAAGAGGCCTTCCTTCTGCAGTTGAGAGACATAGGCTAAATAGATGGATTCTAATCTGATTACTTTCGATTTAAATTTTTCATCTTGAGGTCAAATCATCAGTGAGTGTTTCTCCTCACCTTCTTTATCCACTACATATGACCCACCTTGCTCTTGAGTCACACCCCATAGATGTTGGTCAGCCCCTACCATCCCATGCTTCGCCTCCTCCTCACTCCCCTCCTACCTTTACTCATTCTCTCTTCTACTCTCTCCATACTCATTGTTTCTTTCATATTCCACCCCGACCCTTTTTCTCCTTGCCCTCTTATCCCAACCAGTAGACACTATTATTACCCCCTGTTCTCAACCCACCACCAGTCACTATCTGCCTTCTTCTTCTCATCCTCCCTCTCTTTTCTTACCCAATCTAGGCAGATGCTTGTAGTAGTATCTTTCAGAGACATCCTTGAGTACTTCAGATCCACTTTGCCCTTATACCCCATACAGTAAACACTGGTCACCCCCTACCCCTCTTCCCCACCTGTCCACCTGTCTATATCTTCCCCCACCCTTCCCCATCCTCCCTCTCCTTACCTAGTCTCGGCAGACACTCTTTGTAGTAGTATCCTTCCGAGGCATCCTTGGTGTACTTTAGATCCACCTTGCCCTTATGTCCCACCCGGTAGACATTGGTCTGTCCCGTGCCCCAGGTAACGTTAGCCACACTGCGGCCGGACTCCTGCTCCCAGCCTCGGATGCTAATGATGTTCCCTGGTTTACCATCTCCCCCTGGATTTATAAAGAAAAATAGGTGGGATACAACAGATAAACAGGGGATAAGGAACATTCAGCCCCTCAAAATACAAAAAGTACCCTTCAAAATTACGAAAGGAACCCTGGCCAAGTATTTTTTCCATCATAGGGTTTAATGCACAGCATGGTTCAGGACCCCCTCAAGTTCCTGTTCAAGTTTTACCCTAGACAGGTAAATGATTCCAGGGCCATGTTGCAGATAGGTTTTCAATTACATGTATTGTACCTTACCATCGATGGTAACTTCCACGGCAACAGGTGCAATAATGAGAGCAGGTGCAATAATGAGAGCTCACTGGTAGTTACCATAGTATCAATCATTGATTGGCAGTTACAATAATTAAAAACCTATGCAACATGGCTTCGGACTCTCCATATCAATGCAAGGGTTAAATCTGATTACGTTGAAGAGTACAAGTAGAACAAAGATCATAACAAAATTTTTACCCTGTGCATAAATGCAAGGCTAATTTGCCACTCAGTACTACGCAATAAACCAGCGGTATTTTAAGACAGGAGAGTATTGAACGGATAAAGTGCACTGACTCTATAAAAGTGTATTGAACTTACCGTCCTGATCTCCCCAGTCCCAGTCTGACCCTCTGACCACTCTAGCCCCAGGCAACAGCCCCCGGATCGGGGTCCTGGCACACGCCTGCCTCTTGGGCACTCGCACTCTGCAAAAGAAAGAATGAAGACAAAGGATATTAGAAGCTGCAGAAGTAGGAGGAGAAATAGAGAGAAAGAAAAGAAGATGATGATGAAGTCAAGGAGAAAATGCAAAGTAGAAGAAGTATAAGAGGAAGAAGATTTAGAAAAAGATAGGAAGCAGAAGGAGATGATGACTTAATCCTAATCTGTCTAGGGATGAGGGGGTCATTTTGAATTATAAATGAAACAAGAAGAAACAAGAGTAGAAAAAGAAGAAATAGAGAGGAAGAAGAAAAGATTATGAATTAAGAAAGTAATTGAGAAGAAAAGAAGAAAAAGAAAAAGAAGAAGAGCAGAAAGAAATAATGGAAAAATAAATGTGCATGAGGAAGACATAAGGTAGAAACAGAAAAGAAAATAAGTTTTGGTCATCAAGAAAATGGAAGAAGAAGAGAATGAAGGAGAGCACTAACAAGACAAACGAGAAGGAAACAAAAGTCCAGTAATACAAAGGAAACAGAGGCAGACAGAGAATCACTGAGAGTAAACCTACCCAGCCGAGTTCTGTGTGACCAGTCGGATGAACTCGTGGTTGGTGTCATGCTTCCCTCCAAAGAAGCAGACGGAGCAGAGGTCAAAGTCCTCGCAGACAATGCACTTCCAGCGCATGCCCTGAATGCCTTCCTGCTTACACCCATTGCAGGTGATGTTCTGGTGCTTCACACCTACGTGTACATGTATGGGAGGAAAGCACAGGTACACGTAACAGAGCTTATTCATTCATTCATTTGTTCACTCATTCATTCAACACAGCCACAATCTACTGACAAACTTCATACTGCATACAAGAGGAAGTTGCCCAATAATGTATATGCCATATATTTTGCGGGGTCTCTATTTTCTCAAATTTCGCGAATCTGGACTAATCGCGAATTGAACAACAAGCGAAGTTAATAATACGACGTGCTCGAATACATGTACTACTAGGACTAGTACCCAAGATCGTGAATTCAACCACCTGCACAATTGTCGCGAAGTCCTGATTCGCGAACAATTAGACTCACGAAATATATGGCGTATACAGTAATGCACCATGCAGCCACATCCAGATTTTGTTTACGGTCATGTCCACTTTCAGTCCCAAACACTAGTACACAAAACTGGAAATGACCACAAACAAAATCTGAACGTCTCTGTGTGGCGCATCAAGGGATGACTTTTCTTTACCTGCTGGCACAACGCTCAAAGTTCTTACAGTAAATTAAACCAATTGAACAGACATGTATTCAGAAAAAGGAAAACAATGTTTAATCTACAAGTTGCTCAAAAGATGTGTTTTAATTGGCCTTTCTAAAAGCATTAACCGATGAAGACATCAAATTCTCATACTGTTGATGCACTTAAAAACCGACTCAAAACCTATCTTCTCGATCAACAAAACAACTAACTGTAGCAATGACCAGCGATCTGTTATCTTGCTATTTCATTTATTCATTTGTTGTTATATGATTTGTATTTCACTACCTCTTAATGTTTGATTATCTTCCTATTCCATTTATTGAGTTGCTATATGATCGATATTTAATGTTATACGATTGATATTTAATTACCTCTTAATGTTATACACTTATATTCAATACTTTTCTCCATTTAAATTCATTATGTTGTACTTGTTTTATTTAGTTTCTATTTACATTGTAAAGCGCTTAGAAACGGCATTGTATTAAGCGCTATTTAAAAGCTCCATATTATTATTATTATTATCATACCTGCAGGTGCATTGTCGTAGAGCAGGAGGTCGTGCGCCCCCTGGTAGCCGGCCCGGTAGTTCGTGCGAGTGCCGCAGTCCCACTGGACGACCACCGTCTTGTCTGGTGAGGTGCTGCTGCCCTGCCGGCCGATCTCCACCACTGTCCCCAGGTGACCATCGCCGTCGTCTTGGTTACCCCACTTCCACTCGGGGCCGCGGACCACTCTCAGGCCCACACTCACTGCCATTCAAGCTGTGTGTGCGTGCGCTGGCCTAGGATGGTTTTGCTCCTGCATGAGATGAAGGTTCATGCATGAAAGGAAAGGAATTTTGTAAAGTAAGCAAATTATAAAAGTTGGGGGGAATTTGTACTTCATCTGACACGCATACTATCGAGTGTGTGCGCGCATATTGAAAAGCCATTGAAACCTGTGTTGTAGCATGTAGCTGAGAGTTGCAGTTCATGATCAAAGAGGTTAATTTTGCGATTTTCTGGCCGCAAAATTCCTCTAAATCACATATCAATATCCTCACTAATCCTTACCCTATTCTAGTCCAGATCCTAACTAACCCCCAAGTTTATTGAGTTTAAGCAGTTTATTCATTGCAGAATCCATCAAAATGAATCCAAATGAGGAAAAGTGCTGTCCTATGAAGTATTTTTTAAGTTGGTATCAAAATTATTATCTTAATCAACTACACCAATGATACCAGAAAAAAATAGAGTCTAGGGAGAGGGTTCATTTTAAGTAACATCCAAATTTAACAAAGAAATGTGAATTGTCATGAATCATGATTGTGAGCCAAACGTTATGTTACAATAATCAAAATACATACACATAGGCCCCAAAATAGTAATAAAACATGTCAATGAATCACTGTAGTCTGAAGCCAAAGGAAAAGCAGAGCACACGACCGCAGACTGTCTTTCTCGTGCAATCGTCTATTGTCTGTGTGTGAGTCACCAACAGTACAAACAATGGCATTCACTGTTGACCATTCCATGTCCAGATTCAGAACTTCACAAGCCACTCAAAAAAATATTTAGATCTGAACAGATCTTCTCGAAAATATTTCAACAATAATTCAAATTACTGACCAAAAAGTTGAAGAATAAATATCATGACATGTATCAAAAAGAATGTTATGTTAACCTAAAAGAAAATTTAATTTGAAAATGTTACGACTCAATTCTCTCATAAGCTAACATAAATATACATGGATAGGACTGTGATTTGCATTTGCACGTACCGGTACTACAGAGGCATACGCCGCACAGTTTCAACTTACCAATTATGACTATGAGAGTATTAAATCTAACTCTTTCAGTCGATTAATCAGAATACAGTTCCTCTTAGAACGTGGCAGACGACATACGATTTTATGCATTCATATCATGACAAAAATGTTTCTCGAGAAGCCACGTTAATCCGACTAATTATTCCGTCTGCGATGACTTTTCTCCGATTCGTTCCATGTTTTGATTTCCTTCCGCCTCTCCGGCCTCCGCCATTTCATACGTTGCAGTCGATTCGATCGCGATCGCTCACGAAGTGATCGATCAGTTTAAACCGTAAAATGACAATGAATGAAAAAGCCTTCAAAAGCCAAAAGGTGACCGTGAGCAATCTTCTTGCCGAGTTAGTCTTAAATTCATGTATTGTCCATTTTAGAAACTTTCTGAAAGGAATTTGCCCTCAAATGGTCCACATTTGAAGTAATTAGTGATTAAATCACAAATCCTTTAATCGGCCCGAACATTTTGAGAATCCACATGGGCAAATAACTTTCAGCAAAAGTTTCTAAAATGGACCATGATCAAAATGATCACCTTTTGAAGGCTTTTTTGCCATCCAGTAGGCCTACAGTCATTATGAATAGTGTATATTTTCGTGTCCCTAGAGTTCCGTTTAATATAATTCATCACATGTTAGGCATTTAACTTTGAATTTTCTGTATATATAGTCTGAACATGTATGAAATAAAATTATATAGTGCAATTGTGAAATATTTGTTCTTTTTTTTTTTTTAGGATTTTCATATCCATACCCCCCCCCCCCCCCCCTTAAAACCCCATATCCCAAAGCAACAAATTAAAATATATGACAGCATTTCTAACTTATGCTGGAAAGAAGTTTTCAATTTTTGAGTGAATTATATAAATTGTATAATCTCATGAAATTGATACCAGTAAACTCGAATGCATAAGTGAACTTTGACTTTTTTAATGCTTCTTTCCTGTCCCAATATATGCATCAGCTCCGTCACGCTATGTTACGTGTTGTGTGCTGTATAATTCCATAAGTTCTTTTTTGTTGTTGTTGAAGGATTTTTTTTTTTAGGTCACAGAGGTATGTGACATATTTCCAAAGCTTTTAATCAGCAAAATATATATTTTTTTTTGCAAAACCGCTTAAGCGCCACCTCCATTTTGTTTGCAAAACGGGTTATGAGTGTGTACAAAAACATTGTGTTTTGTTTGTGTTTGTATGCTGTGTGTATGCAAATGCGGTGTTTTTTTTTTTGTTTTTGTTTTTTTTTGTAGGCCTATGTGTGTATTTTTGTTTGCATGCACATGGAACCATTTAGTGTCAGTCTTGGTTTGTTGAACACACAAAATGTGCATGTAAACAAAACAAAACACGCACAGGCACAGGCACACACACACACACACACACACACACACACACACACACACATCACATCACAAACACATACACACCCATACACACGGCACCATCAGTGTCAACCTTGGTTCATTTGGGCACATTGATGTGTGCGTGTGTGTGTGTGCATGTGTGTGTGCCTGTGGACCATCGAGGCCTGGAGTTTGTAATTATAGATACAATTAATAAATGATACCTTACGGTACAAGTTGTTAAGTAAAAAAAAGTGAATGTGCACTAGCATGTGATGTGTGATTTTGTGTTGTTCAGCAATATCGAATGAATAGAGGATCCCGACACTACAAGGGTGAAACTTTCTTATTCGATTAGATTTAACCCGTTTTGCCAAACAACTGTAATTTTGTAAACATGTTATTACCGTTAACCTAATAATACCTCTATGATTTTTACTATAGGCGCCCTTATTAATCACATGTTATAAATTAAACATGCTATGAATATGTACCGCTAATGCATTATGACATGCATCAATACCGATCGGTAATGTAGTCCATTGCTAACACATACTTTACTTGTGCGCTAATAATTTTTTCATTTTTTATCCCGACAATGACCACTTCTCCCAGAGGTACGTGGCCAACTTCTCCCCGTTCAGAAGTTTATACAAATCAATGATTACACAAATATGAGACCGTTCGATCGTATGTTACAAATATTATTTTGTGGAAAACGTAATAAATGAATTTAATTGTATGTAATAAAATATACTAAATTATTAGTACATGTATGTTACATGTTTATTATATTGTGTTTATGGGGATTTTTTTATTCAAAAACAATTTGTTCATAACATGTTATGTTGAATGTTATGGTCGACAGAGTTGAAAAAATAAACAATAAATCTACAATATCATTTTGATGAGATAACTTAGTCGTTTTCATATGATATTTTGTCATTTTAATGATATTTTCTTGTTTTTATCGTTTTACAATACTTAGCGCGCTGCATGCAACGCGCGTGCACGCGTGCGTGATATAGCGTTGACGTACGTACGTACACCATGTATGCATTGTATTTCTTATGGCATTGCCCTCATCTCACTTCATCGACACCACACGTGTTGTAGTGTTGTAGAGGCTACCCGATATGCAGTAGGCGCTTACCAGTCCCATATATTGCATTACGTGTGTGGAACACCAATTACCAGTGCTAAAAACCTGTTGACAGTGACATAAATCAAACGGCAATCTGCAGAATGGATGTCTTGAAAGCAGGCTGGTTCAGTGAGCTGAGCACCTTGTGGCCGGGTGAAGCTGCATCTTTGGAAGTGGAGAATATTCTTTTCCAAGAGCGATCAAAATTTCAAGATATTTTGGTTTTTAAAAGGTAGATATCGCCTTTTTTCCCTTTCTTTTCTTTTCTTTTTTTTTTGGGGGGGGGGGGGGCGGGGGGATATAAAAACATAATTTCAGTGAATTGGATAAAAAGGAAATCATGATTATGTATAGAAATATTATCAACATTTTTAATGATAAAATAGTAATTACTTTTCCGTGGTTTTTATTTTTGACTTGAAAAAGGCTACACAAGTCACAACAATTAGTCCTGATTTGGCATAGATATCACTCCAGAAAATTGAGCTTTCAAATCATAATTTCATTTTTTATTTTGACAGGGACTCTCTTCTTACAGAACAAAAATATGTAAATATTGTCTTACTGCAAGAAGGGGTACACCCCCCCCCCCCCCCCCCCCCCTCCGGCCTCCCCCATACGTGTGTCTATTCCACTGCCACTGCTCTGCTCCTAAATCGTCCTGATGACCCGAGCCATGTTTAGCAAAAGCCAATGAGCTCTCTAACTCTAAGTACATTGCACCATTGACAGAGGTACAAAGTCTCATGCCTTATGCATGAGACTCAAGCATTTAGGACTATTGCTCATCCCCTCAAATCTCTGTCTTACGCAACTATCACAGAATATCCCCATATACATTGTACACAATGTCTGTGATCTCACGCAGAAAATCCTCACACATAGCTGGTCTTTAAACTTGGCATCTGCATTGATGGTAAGTTACAATCATTGAAAACTTCTATGCAACATGGCTGTGATCATACAATTGTAACTGTTATTTGCTCTGACATTTATCATTCCAATTTCCTTCCATAAACATGCAGCAAATCATACGGCAATGTCTTGGTGCTGGATGGAGTGATACAGTGCACAGAGCGAGATGAATTCAGCTACCAAGAGATGATCACGTTCCTACCCCTCAACTCCCATCCATGCCCCAAGAAGGTTGGTCACTTTGCAATTCTGGGCCCGCTGGGGTGGTATTCCGAAAATCCACAGAGATAAAAATGTTATCTCCTCTAAGATAAAATGTCCCTAAAATATTTTATCTTTGGTATTCCGAAGCACATCTTGGGAAAATTTTAACTAATATTGATGAGCGCATGACCTGTGCTCCTCTTCTCGAGGCAGCCAGTAATAAACGTCACGACTTTTGCATACATCAATACCTCCAAGCTGATTTGGCATGAAACTGACGCTGACATTGCACATCAATGTGCTTCAGTGCACTTCTTTGCATTTGGTGCGCTTACTTGCAAAAAGTTTTAAATAAAAAATAAATAGAATGAATGGAGACAAAGAGGGTGGGTGGTGATTGAGAGTTGTGAACTAGTCACAAAGTAGTTGTAAAGAGAAAGGAAGAAGAAAGAAATGAGAAAAGGGTGGAGAAGTTATAGTATAGTAAGTTTTTGCAACAATTTTTTTTGTACATGTCTCTAAATCATTTATATTTCTTTTCCCCTATGCTGCTTGAAGGTGTTAGTGATAGGAGGTGGTGATGGTGGAGTGATTAGAGAGGTTGTAAAGCATCCTGATGTTGAATCTGTGACTCAGTGCGAGATTGATGGGGTAAGTACATTTTACTGGTAGTAGGATCAGCAATTTAAATATAACATGACACAATCTCATATTTAAGGGGATCGTTCAACGTGAAGAAAAGCTGGTTTCAATAATAGCAGAAACATAACAGAAACATACGAGTGAAAGTTTGATGAAAATCCGTCAAAGGGTAAGAATGTTATGATCTTTTGAAATTTAAATTTTGTGACATCACATGCGAGGTGCTCTCTCATTGTGTACAGTATCATAACAAAATAATTTTTTTTCATACAGGTGTGTGTAAAAGCATATTTTTCTAATGGTCTTTGTTGTGCACAGGTAAAACGATGCACATTTTCAAAAAAATATTGTACACAACATGTGGGAGAGCACTTCGCACATGATGTTAGAAAATCAAAACTGAAAAAGATCATAACTTTCTTATCCTTTGACAGATTTCATCAAACCTTCACTTTCATGTGTCTACTTTCATTGAAACAAATTTAATATCAGGGTGAACTATCCCTTTAAATCATGAGCTTCTGTATGGAAGAAGTCATTGATCTAAAGCAAAACTAGATCATGCTTGGGTCGCAGGAAGTCCAGATGTAGTCTGCAAGGAAGAGATCATTTCAAGAATCAGTGAACTTGTTTTTATTTGAAGTAATAATACCAAAGTTGTATTGATAATTGAGAGATAGAGGGAGAGAGAAGAAGAGAGAGGGATTAGGTAGGAAGGGTGCTTGAAAGAGAGAGACAAACAGGAAAACATTATTGCCTGATAACTGCTTTCCAAACAGTATTTCCAGTAAAATCTGTCATGCGCTGTGATCTATATTTTCCTGGTTAAAGGTTACATTTGGTAGGAGTACACATCGGATTCTGACTTTTTCAGACAAACAGAAAAGATGTTGGAGATATGATAGAAGTGAATGCATGGAATGATTGAGCAAATGACAGGGAGAAGGTTTTTTTTACACTTTCTTGTAAATTATTTGATTGCTCCCTAATCTGTTTTTCTGATTTGTCTTTTTTATTCCACTCATCTTGGTAACATCAAATCATATCACCTTGCTGTGAAGGTTGCTTTTCCATTGAACTCATATATGCTTTTCACACTTCATTTTCTTAACCCCATACTATCCTTAACCCCAGACTATCCTTAACCCCATACTATCTTTTCTTGGTTTCACACTGTCTTTCTTAATTCCGTACTAATGCTTAGCCGAGTTGAGGATTTTTATCGCGTTTCACACTGTACATGCCTTAACCCCAAACCAATGCGCATGCGCCTTCCGACTTTTACTAGTCGTTAAACATGTGACGCTCGACATGGCATTCCGAGAAGACAGCAAGAACCTGATCGTGTGTTTCTCGTGAACTGTCGCGCCACATATTTATGACTTTCCATCACGGTGTCTGTGATTGGCTAATGCTTAGCCTCGCTTTCTTAGCCCTGTTCGATTTCACACTGCATTTCTTAGCACCACAATTGTGGTGCTAGCAACGCAATAAGCCGGCTAACCCTGATTTTTAGCAGGGCCAGATAGTATGGTACGATTTACCGTGCTAGCCCACTTTGGTAAAACGCAGTATGAATCCGAAGTGGGCTAAGCTTAACCCCGGGTAATAGGTGGTGCTTAGGCCCCCCCCCCCCCCCCCCCCTTTAGCCCCATTTTTTGGTAGTGTGAAAAGCATATTAATGTGGCACATGTGAAATTATTGACACGTAATACACACAAAGCCCATTGAGCTCCATTCATTTTGGCTGGTACTGAAAGGGTGAAATTTCTTCTCTCAACTCTTAGATGGTGGTAGACATCTGCAAGAAGTACCTCCCGAATATGGCGAAAGGTTACGACAGTCCGAAGCTGACCCAGCATATAGGTGACGGGTTTGCCTTCATGCGAGAAAACAAAAACGCCTTTGATGTCATTATCACAGATTCTTCTGATCCAGTCGGTAAGTGCTTGCATAAGAGCTTCAATCTAAATGAAGGGCATTTATGTGCACTAAACCAAAAACAGTAAGCCCCCTTTAATAGCATTGAAATACTATTTCAATGATCACAAATGATTTTATACATTTTGATATATATATATATATGATGAAATTTTAGGGGGAACCTACTGTTTTGTTGAGTGTATTTTTAGCTCTCATTATTGCACCTGTTGCCATGGTAGTTACCATTGATGGTAAATTACAATGATTGAAAACGTATATATATATGCAACATGGCCCAGCACTTGTTTAAAAATGTAGTTTTTAGTCGTTTTTTTTTAAAATCACTCTTCTATATGTGGATGCTTAAAGCGTTTGAAAACATGCTTGTGAATTGCATAAATCATTCATTAGAAACTAAAAAAAAATTACTTGTAAGAAAAAACACATAGCTGATTTGAAAACATGCTGGCCTCCATATATGTACCTCTAGGTTTTCACATTTTCATTTGAGAAAGTTTGATCAGTACATACCCTTGCTGTTTTAAAATGGATTATTTCATGACGTTCAACAGGTCCAGCTGAGATGCTGTTTGAGAAAGAGTACTACGAGCTGATGAGGAGCGCTCTCAAACCAGGTGGCATCGTCTGTACACAAGGTAATGTCAGTCTTGTCATGCTCATGTTTCATCCGCATGTGTTCGTCTTTTTTAAATTCAATCAATTGTACCATTTTATGCTGTTACTTTATTGCACACAGCAGTGTGCTAATATGAATGATAATTTTCCTTTTTTACAATCTTTGTAGTGCCAAACAGTGTCTGTTTATAATCAACACAGACATATTTAAATGAGTAGAGAAAAACTAATGAACAAAGATTTAATGTGGTGACATAAGTATGACTTTTCCCTCTTCGAGTGAGGGTGGGAGGGAATTCCAGAGTTCTGTTGCCCCATTTGTGAAAAGATCCATCTCCAAGTGATTTAATTCATCTAGTTCTGATCATTTTCATTTTTTTGTTGTTTATTAATGAGCATCAGACATATTGTTTTTATTTCCATATGTTTTCTCTGAAAAGTGAGAATTATTTTGGCTCCCCTTCATGAATAGAAGGATTCAGTCTCTCCGTTCTTGTCTAGTTCTTACTGTGGATCATACATGGTGTTTATACTTCCATCTGGTTTCTCTGCAACAGGAGAGTCATTATGGCTGCACCTTTCCCTCATCAAGAAGATGCAGTCTTTCTGTCGGACCCTGTACCCTGTGGTAGACTACGCCTTCACCACGATACCAACTTACCCATCAGGCCAAATTGGCTTCACTCTCTGCAGTCAAAACTTGGTGAGCATACGATGACACAAACAGTTCCTTCAGGAGCCAACTAAAGTGTGTGATTTTTCAGGACTTTTTGTGTGATGCTTGAAGCTGATGTGTTTTATCACACTACGCCATATGCCAATTATAAACCATTATTAACTATTATACACATACATATTTTTTGTTGTAAGCATTGATATCTAACTGCATAAGATATTATCTGACCAGTTTATAACTATTTCTTGCATTTCTTGTCCCCTGTTTCCTCTTCTTTTTCCTCCCGTTTATGCTCTCCTTTCCTTCTTGCTCTTATTTTCCCTTTTTCCTCCTCCTCCTTCACCTCTTTGTTCTCTCTGCTCTTTCTTCTCCTCTCCTCGCCCCGTCTCCCTCACTCCACGATCTCCTTCTTGCACCTCTACCCTTTTCATCTCCCTTCCTTTTCTTTCTTTTCCCCTCTTCTTTCTTCTCCTCCTCATTCTTTTTTCCACCTCATCTTCCTCATTCCTCTCTTTGTCCTCTTTCTACTCCTCTTTCTCCTCATCTTCCTCATTCCTCTCTCTGTCCATCTCTTTCCCCTTTTTGTCCTTCACTTTCTCCTCCTCTTTCTCCTCATCTTTCTCGTTCCTCTCTCTGTCAATCTCTTTCCCCTCTTTGACCTTCTCTTTCTCCTCCTCTTCCTCCTCCTCTTCCTTTTCCTCTTCCTCCTCTTCCTCCTCCTCTTCCTCATTCCACTCTTCAACATTCTCTCCCTCCTCATGTCGCTTTCCAATCTGCAGGAGACAAATTTCAAGGAACCACTCAGGAAATTTTCAGACCAAGAAGTCAAGGACATGGGTCTGAGATATTACAACACGGATGTCCACAGGGCGGCATTTATACTCCCACAATTTGCAAAAGAGGTATGATAAAGCTGTTTGCCCACAAACCCAAGAAGGTGTCTCCATAATTTTAACTTAAAGGAGAATCAAAACCCACAATAAGTGAACTTGAATACAAAGCTCAACAAATAGAGAAACAGATTCTCAAAGGGTTAAGAAAATTCAGACGTCTCATCAAGAAGCTAGTTGTGTTTAAAAAGTCTTAATCAGTAGGCCAGTAATTTTGCTCTCTTAATGAAAGAAAGTTCTTGTTTATTCATGGTATGCAAGAACAATGGTAATTCAAAAAAGTATGTCCATTTTGGATCAATGTATTTGCCCATAAAGTTTGGTGATTAAGATCAGTGCCAGGAATTTTCAAAATTTCCCATCTCCCATTAATATGGTTTAATAAAAATCTGTCTAAGTCTCCTCAAAATTTTACGAATCTGGTTTTCAGATTTTTCTGCTTTCATTCAATTCAATTGATTTTCAAGGTTTCATTTGATGTTTTGTCAGGTTGATTTCCCACTCCATTCTGCAAATTTCCTGAGATGCATAATTGTTTGCCTTCCTCAACATGATTTTGGCCCCAGTTGCAAAAAGGCATGAATGTATAATATTGGCATTTAAAAGTGAGGACTTTAATATGCTCATGGAGACATTATTGAAATGTAATAAGTACTCTGTAAATGAAAGACAATATCATGATGGCAATTCATTTAATTCACTGTCATTTTGTGTTTTTATTTCAGGCTCTGAGTGAAACAAATGAAAACGGAGAGAGTGCGTAACTACTTATCTAGAAGCCATTATGCATCAGCCTTGCTTGGACACCAACCAACTGGCCTGAAGATGAATATTTCTTCAAGACTAAATTGGTGGCATTAATCCATTGTATGCCAGAAAAAATGCTGCTCTATCGGATTTGTGTGTGTATTAATGGTGAAGTATTCCACAAGTGGCATATTGAGGGTTAAAGTGGGTAGCAAGGCTTTTATATAACAAGGTGACCTGGGTGAAACTATTCGTAGTGCAGATGAGATCAGTGATAGTTTGAGGACAATCTGAGAAACACTTATGTACTGGTAACTATAATACTATGGTGATTTTATTAAATGAAGTACAGTTTTGAAAAAAACCACATACTTATTATGGTTTATACATGTAGATGTGTGAAGTGTTGAAAATCATCATTTCCAGCACTGGATCTTGATGATTAACCTGTTGCTTAGGTTTAGATGTTTGGGCTTTGTTAAAGATAGCTCGTCCCTTTTACAAACATCCGCAAACTTCATGAAAGTTTGCACATATTTAGCATGTATCTTTAGGAGACCAACTGAAGTTTTAAAGTCACAGGTACTATAACTCCTGTAGAATAAATGAAAATCTTACTAGTTTTCACTGAGATTTGATTCCAATTGATTGCCGACTGTTGACTCAATTTGAAATTACTACTATTTTTGTCTCGCCCACCGGAGGTGAAGGCGAGACTAAGGGATCCAAATGGCGTCCGTCCGTCGTCCGTCACAAATGTTAAAGTTTACCTGCAAGACTCTCTTTTGACAAATAACTTCACATGGATTGCTTGGATTACAACTTAACTTGGGTCATAGATGCACTGGGGGTACCTTCATGTATGGTACCGTTGGAGGTCACAGGGTAAGGTCAAAGGTCATTTGAGGTCATACGTTAAAGTTTACCTGCAAGACTCTCTTTTGACAAATAACTTCACATGGGTTGCTTGGATTACAACCTAACTTGGGTTATAGATGCACTAGGGGTACCTTCATGTTATGGTACCGTTGGAGGTCACAGGATAAGGTCAAAGGTCATTTGAGGTCATACGTTAAAGTTTACCTGCAAGACTCTCTTTTGACAAATAACTTCACATGGGTTGCTTGGATTACAACCTAACTTGGGTTATAGATGCACTGGGGGTACCTTCATGTTATGGTGCCGTTGGAGGTCGCAGGATAAGGTCAAAGGTCATTTGAGGTCATACGTTAAAGTTTACCTGCAAGACTCTCTTTTGACAAATAACTTCACATAGGTTGCTTGGATTACAACCTAACTTGGGTCATAGATGCACTAGGGGTACCTTCATGTTATGGTGCTGTTGGAGGTCACAGGATAAGGTCAAAGGTCATTTGAGGTCATACGTTAAAGTTTACCTGCAAGACTCTCTTTTGACAAATAACTTCACATGGGTTGCTTGGATTACAACCTAACTTGGGTTATAGATGCACTAGGGGTACCTTCATGTTATGGTACCGTTGGAGGTCACAGGATAAGGTCAAAGGTCATTTGAGGTCATACGTTAAAGTTTACCTGCAAGACTCTCTTTTGACAAATAACTTCACATGGGTTGCTTGGATTACAACCTAACTTGGGTCATAGATGCACTGGGGGTACCTTCATGTTATGGTGCCGTTGGAGGTCACAGGATAAGGCCAAAGGTCATTTGAGGTCATACGTTAATGTTTACCTGCAAGACTCTCTTTTGACAAATAACTTCACATAGGTTGCTTGGATTACAACCTAACTTGGGTCATAGATGCACTGGGGGTACCTTCATGTTATGGTGCTGTTGGAGGTCACAGGATAAGGTCAAAGGTTATTTGAGGTCATACGTTAAAGTTTACCTGCAAGACTCTCTTTTGACAAATAACTTCACATATGTTGCTTGGATTACAACCTAACTTGGGTCATAGATGCACTGGGGGTACCTTCATGTTATGGTACCGTTGGAGGTCACAGGATAAGGTCAGAGGTCATTTGAGGTCATACATTAAAGTTTACCACTTTAAAAACTTTATTCCATGTTCAGTTTTCAACTGCAGCACTAATTTTAGCCTTTTTACATTTCTATGCCCCCCAGAGACAAAGTTTACTTCGCCTCTATTGTGCAACTGATTATCATCCTGTTTTGTCTTTGTCTAATCTAATAGAACTTGGTGGAGGCTTTTTATTCCATCTCAAAGAAGGGGGAAGGTGGGGGAGGGGGATTAGATAGAGGAAGTAGCATTGCGTGAAATAGCCCTTCTCATTTATGGAATGTTACATTCTATGGCAGATATTTCACAATCAGCCAGGGATACAATTCTTTTGCGTACCAACGGAGATCGCGATATTTCTGGTTATTTTCGCAAGTGGGCGAGACACAATATTGCTAATGCCTTGTCATTTAAATATCCTTATTGTGGGTTCATCACGCCTTCTTTACTTCATGGGCGGGGGCGCAGTGAGGTCACTTCCTTCATCACGACCTTTGTGCGACGAAAAAAGAGGCTGCACTGACGCATACAAATATAGGTGGGACAATTCATTTACACTACACACAAGTGCCTGCACGTATATGTGTGTTAAGCTTTTGTGAGATCATAAGAAACTAAATGATATAATGATAGAACAGCACAGAAAGTGGGACGTTCTAATGCTCATATGGTCGCTGATTAGTTGCCAGGCTCAGGATCAAACAATACTCAGTCATTCATGGATGCGATAACATGGATTTGAGTTCATCAGGGTTCAGAACACTAGCTCTTAGAAACATACTTTTAAGTGCAGTATAAATGTGTATTCCATGTATTATCATTATTATCATTGAAATAACGTACAACTGGTCGGTTGCAAGACTCGGGGTCAAACAATGCCATGTTGTTCATGGATGCCTTTATGCAGATTCAAGTTCATCAGGGCTCAGAACGCAAGCACTTTGAAACATACTATTAAGCACAGTTGGTATAAATGTGTATTATTATCATCATTATTGAGCTAACGCGCAAAACAAACATGCAGGTATTTTGTGGGCTGCAGGGTTTTTCTCAGGGCAATTCTTTCCCCCGGGCGCTATTACAGTACACAAAAGAGCCCCTTGTGAAAAGAATTTTTCCTCGATACACTGCAATGCACAATACGTTCAGGAATTCCATTTCATGACTACAGGCTTGAGCAGAAGTCTAGGCATGTATAAATCATTTGTTTTTTGCCTGTTACTGACGCATGCATGTATGGAAGGTACATGTAGGCAAATTCATCATAAAGTGTACAATTTGTGAGTTGCAGCCAAACTTGTGTGAAAAAGCCATATAAAAGGGAGATAGAAAGTGAGGTCTCCACAGACATGTGGTCTTGATAGACAGTGGTCTTTAAAAACATGTCTTTATAGACAGTGATCTTCATAAGACATCTGAGCCATCTTGCACTAAAAGTTACAATTAATTGTAAGTCCTACAAGTAAGCGCATCTTTGCGTTTAATCACAACTCTTTGTGCAATGAGCGATGAATATTAGCGCAATTTGCAGTAAATATCTGTATTAAACACAAGTTGAGTTTAATCATAACTTTACTTTAGTGCGAGAGGGCCCTGGTCTATATACGCAGTGATCTTTACAGATATCTGGTCTTTATAGAGAGTGATCTTTATAAACATTGGTCTTTGTGGGCAGTTTTCATTTTATTTTCAATACACAAAGTATAGACCAGATAGAGGTGTATTTCAACTTTTTGGTGACTTGGTCCTTTAACTTACAGTCAGATATGTCTATAAAGACGATCACATTGAAAAAAAGAAGTATTTATGGACATGTGGTGTTTTTATGGACAGGTCTAATTTTATTTGTATCACATGGGGAATGTATAGCCAACAAGGCAAAGGGTTATGAAATGTAGCTGATGGTGAATTAGGTATACTTTTGACTTTTCATTTTTAATCTGTTTAAATTCTTATTAAAGCAATCTTACATGTATTACCCCTTCTGTGCACCAAAATAATTTGCTCTGTAGAAATAGGGCAGATATCATCTCATCTAATGGATGACAGTTCGTTGCATTAATTATTTAATCTAAAAAATATATGGACATGAGCTTGAGATAATTGTGTAATGTAAGTAAGTTTGTCTGTAGAGATGAAAGCACATATCTCGTTGTTTATACCCTAGTCACACTAGAGGCGGAATAAACCGGAATGCCGTCGGAATGAAAATTCTTGGCACATTCCTGGATGTTCGAAGTGCATTCTAACAGTTCTGACTGCATTCTAAGTGCATTCCAAATATTCGGGTCCATTCTTGTGTCCAGTCTAAATGTTTTGCTCATGCTCAAAACTTTCGAGGTGCATTCGAACTGGAAAAAATATCGAACGGCATTCAAAGTGCACTCCAACAGCACTCTGACTGCATTCCAAGTGTTCTGACGACATTTCAACAACATACGCAACATTCCGATCGCATTCGTGGGAGAATCAAATCGCATAAAAGCACGGCTAGCTGTTGCTGCAACGTCAGTCAGCATTAAGGAGTCTCTGATGAGCATTGAGATCATGCCTATTTAGATCAATTTGAAATTCCCTCCCGAATGTGGCTCGAATTTTAAACAATTTTCATTCCTGCTGGTTCTGCTTGATTCTTGCTGATTCCGAATAAGTGTGACGGGGGCTTTAATGTAGAGATGCAAACCATTCAAGTGTTGCGGTGTTTCATATTTTCATTCAAAATACGGCACTTACGGTACTACGCTTTTCCCTCAGACAATATGTTGTTAAGTGTTTCAACGTTTTGGCTGATTGTAGTACACGTGTCTTGGGTTATGTTGTGTCACTTAAATTCCCTGCAAATACGATTTTGAACTTACAAGTTTGCATTTGTTTTACGTTATTGCCAAAATACATGTTTCTACATGTAGTTATTGTAAGTGTATGCTGTAATAATCAATGTATAAACTGGTCTGGAACACCAAAATCATAGGGATCGTAAAATCTTGACTTTCCGTTCTTATTTAAATATGGTGAGTATTATATGACATCTTTGTCCCTCTCTATTATTACAATTCACGTAATTTTGTTTGCAAAACAAAATGCTTGTGTCAATCACGATAAAACAATAAAATTGAATATCATACGGTTTATACAATGCTGTGTGTAATTGTGTATCTGTGTGTTTTAAGCTCATTGCTAAACAAGAATGTGATTCGGCTAGATTTTACTAGAAGGGATTTGTGGGGTAATTTCTCTTTAAAAAAAATCTTTGGGTATACACGTAGTATTAATAATAGTGCACTCCATCCTGAAAATTCATGAGAAATAATTTCTTTGCAGGATGGAGCTAGCTATGTTGAATACTAGGTGTATGCCTAAACACTTATTTTGTCAAATGATATGATTGTTGTAGGAAATGAAATGGAACGTGAGAGTAACGGAGAGAGAATGAAAGGGTGGATAGACGGGGACTAAAAGAATTAGGTGGTGGTGGTGGTGGTGGTGGTGGTAGTGGTAGTGGTGTGTGTGTGTGTGTGTGTGTGTGTCTGTGTGTGTCTGTGTCTGTGTCTGTGCGTGTGTATGTGAGTTGTGTGTGTGTGATAAAATTTTGTGAGTTAGAGGGTATTGAGTTGGGGTGGGGTTGTGATGTGATGGGGGTTGGGGTTGGGATCAGTTATGGATGGGGTTATGTTCATTATCTGCCTGCATTGATGCAAATTTCACTCTCGTTTTTAAAAAAAAAAACATACTGCTATAAGTACTGGCTGTTTGTACACAGCATAATACATTTATGAGGTGAATGGTTTTTTTTTTTCATGGGTGTTTTTTATGTGTGTGTGCGTGTATATGTGTGTGTGTGTGTATATGTATGCGTGTGTATATATGTGTGTGTGTGTGTGTGTGTAGGTATGTGTGTGTGTGTGTGTGTGTGTGTGTGTGTGTGTGTGTGTGTGTGTATGTGTGTGTGTGTGTGTGTGTGTGTGTGTGTGTGTGTGTGTGTGTGTGTGTGTGTGTGTGTGTGTGTGTGTGTGTAGACTAGTTCTCAAAATCTTTATCTCTGGATTCTGGAAAGTATGACATTTTTGCGACGAAGTCTATGCATGTATATATATACTCTGTATAATATATGCACCGGTGTATATGTACACATAATGTATAATTACAATGTATGTATGTTTCAATTTATTGACATCTTTCTACTACATGTATAGTATATTCATCTATTTACCTACAGGTGGTCTATCTGTATATAATCGCATATGTTTATACAGTGTGTATTTATCTACAAGAACATATTCATTACCACTAAAATGACTTACATCTGTTACTCATGACTTATGTATGGAATATTATATCCATATCACTCGTGAACTAGATCCAGCTTAAAACCCATAGCAGAGGACACGATTTAGCCACGATTCTGCAATCGTTAACCCCTACGACTGGAAATGTGACATCACGTACTTGTACAAAAACCCACGACCACGACTCAGCCAGTCGCAGAGTCGTACGACTGATAGAATCGTGTCGTACATCTGCAGTGGCCTGTTAAACCCAAATCAGAAGCTTTATTTGATCGGTTTTCGCTTTTAAAACACGCGAGAAAGCAAACAAAACGGCCGTGTGTCAATAGCCAAGTTCGCACATACAACAGGTGTAGACATTGTCAGCACATTTATTGCTACCTACGATCACGCAGTGTGATGTATTCGAGTCCGTCGCGATATTATGAATAAATCATAAAAACTTCCGCTTTTGCATTCCTTATGAAAATTATATCTAACGCAAATGTCTCACTTGGATGAGCTATAATAATTGTAACTTCAGCTCTGCACATAATGCACCTTTGGTTATGATAGTTGTAGCAGGTGGGGGGGGGGGGGGTGTACACAAAGGTAGCTGTTATCATTTTTAGCGCTCCACATTCTATTTAGACGCCGCTGTTGGAGATATGCCATAACCTTTGTACTCCAATAGAGCTGTATAAGGATCCAAAGTTCGGTATAATCTACGATATCGAAAGAAGAGAATTTCTGAACTATTCACAGTTCGAATGAATGTGTTCTCTGCAATGCTACTCTGCATTCTACATAGAGTGTGCGTTTCATCAGTTGTTGCTATTTATGAATAAGAATGGCGGATATTTTGTCATGACCGTGTGTGTTTTCGTTGGCGGTAAGATCAGGGACGTTGCGCGCAACCTCGCAACGGAATAAGTAAGTATTCATATTATTTATCTTACTAGGATCTTTCACAGAATACTGACGACGGATCTAACGACGACATGACAAGCAGAACAACGTCGAGCCTATTAACCGCTCTTTTCATAGCTATCCACTCCGGACGAATGCTCTGACTCTCACGCTTTCTCCCCCTCACCCTTTTGCCTCTTTCACTCGCTTTCTGAGCAGCTTTTTCCAAATATATTCCGAAAAACGACCATTTCAATGAACAGTCATTTTAAGAGTCATCACACGATGTACCATGAAACTCATCGTAAACTTTTTACCCTGCAAGAAACTTCCTTCAGGGAATATATTTTTGAAGATAATGCCGATTCGTTCCCGGCTGTATTCAAGAATATTCGCCATATTCTAGTTTCAATACCATACCTGCAATGTAGTACATAACATATTGATCTACTTAAGTCATGTTCCAAAATGAGATACATGTATCATGATAAGAAGTACACGTGTACTATCATGGCCATTTCATTGCGACAAAAAATTTGTGAAGTGATGCGCATGCTATAGTGATGACTACAGATTAGTGAAACAACCCAGCACTGAAGGTTTGCACCATTTTACTGTTTCTTTATCATCTGCTTCTCTTCTTCTTGTCCATCCATCCTACTCACCACCCCTCCCTCTTTCTTTGTTTTCTTCTTCTTCTTTCCTCTCTTTTACTTGTCTTCCTCTTGACTTTTTCTCTTTTTTGTTTCCTTAATGAAATATCATTTTAATGATGTAAAATATTCATTACATGACTAACCATTTTTAAACGCTTTACACGTCTTCACCTAAAGGTTGCACGTTGTTAATCTATATCATGACTCTGTATAAACATGGCTATTCTGATGTGGCTAATGGGCGCTAAGTGCACTCCTGTGACGATATTCGCTTCGCTGGAATGTTTACATTCTGTTAATACTAGACGTTTTCCAAACGAGAAAAAAAAAATACTTGAACTTTGAGGCAATAACGCATTTACAACGCGTAAATATTACACCCAAATTAAAAGGAAAAATAAGTTTTGAAAGACACGTTTAGAATGAACGTTAACATGGTTAAGCGGAAGCAATACACGTTATCTTTAATTGATGTTGGTAAATCAAGTTTTTAGATTCAGTTTCAGTTTCACATGTTTTGCACATGTATACAAAGTAATGAATGAGAGAGGCAGGGGAGACGAGAGGTGGGGAAGGGAAGAGGAGGTGAAGAGCGAGCGACAGAGAGAGAGAGTAAGATGGGCAGATGGGAGGGGAGAGAAAGAGAGTCGGAGAGAGAGAGGGGGGGGGAGAGACTGAGAGAGAGCGAGAGAGAGAGGGAGTAAGAGAGTTGTAAGAAAGAGAATAAAAGATAGCGAGAGAGTAAGAGAGAGACAGCGACAGAGAGAGTGTGTATGTGTGTGTGAGAGAAAGAGAGAGTGTGTGTGTGTATGTATGTGTGTGTGTGCGTAAGAGAGAGAGTGTGTGTGTGTGCGTGTGTATATAAGAGAGAGAGTGAGTGTGTGTGTGTGTGTGTGTGTGTGTAAGTGTGTGTGTGTGTGTGTGTGTGTGTGTGTGTGTGTGTGTGTGTGTGTGTGTGTGTGTGTGTAAGAGAGAGAGATAGAGGGGGAGGGGTAGATAATATGGATGCGGGGTAGGCGCGTCAAAGTTATCCCTGCAATCCACCTTCTACAGTTCTAGTAAAACCTTTTTACCACAGAGCTGACAAAAATATCCCTTATACTTGATGCAATTAATTTGCATTGAATCTAATGTCAACAATTAGTTCGTCAGTGCAACGGTCTGCTAGTACTAGGCTATATTTTTAGACGACCCGATCATAAAGGCCACATGAAATATCATGGTTAATATACATCACATTCAAGTTCCGTTATTCTGAGGAAACATTTTCAACAATATTTTCTCTTACATCCCTCTTGAAAATAATCGTGCTCTCTGATTGATTATGAGTTCTGCAAGGGACCAAGAACATTTTTACTGTTCTCACTGCTAATTATCATGATTATTGCTGATCCCAGAAAAAGTGTGTTTTTGTCTTGATTTTTATCATTTACTTCATTAGTTCTGTTTTCAGAGTTCATTTCTTTCCATTCAATGTCTTCTACTAAATGTTGCTATCAAACTAATCCCTCTATTATTTTTCTGTCAACTTTATGTTGCCGCGTCTTCACTAAACAGCTAAAGGGGGAAAGATGAGAAGCCCGCCAATATATTCGTAGCCTTTGCTGAGTTGTAGATGGGACAAATTCTAATGAGGTAATTGGGATACAAGTCTGAACAACATTTAAGAGAAGATGGACAACGCGACCACGGATGCACTAAACATCACAAATCAGACGGTGACATCGAGCACGACATCGACCATGCTCGCATCGTCAACGTCCGATGCGATCGTGACGGCCAACGTTTCGGAGGTGATGACGGATGCTATGACGACGACGACGACGAGGGATGCAAACACGTCGATGTGCTCGGAGGGGTTGCCATGGATACGAGATCACTTTGGGGATTGCATCGACACCACAACTGAGCTCTTTGCCTTCTCCTCGGCCATGATCGCCCTGGGCCTCTGGCTGATTTCACATTTATTGTGAGTCAAAGAAACACTGCAAACTACTTTGCAATTTTTGCGTTTAGTCGTATGAATTTCATTGTGTATGATGAAGTAAACTATTAATTCACCAATGTTCTAAACAATATTGTACAGACGGATGCCCCCCTTTCTTTTATATATCATTCTCTTCTTCTCACCCCCCCCCCCATCTCTCTCTCTCTCTCTCTCTCTCTCTCTCTCTCTCTCTCTCTCTCTCTCTCTCCCTCTCTCATTTGTCTCTCTCTGCGTCTTCTGTGTCTGCTTTTCTTTCTCACCACCTCCCCATATCTCTAAATCTTAAATCGCTTGTGCCGCACTCTCCCCATCCCGCCCGCACCCGCACCCCACCCCTACCCCTCTCTCACTCTCTGTTTCTCCACCTCTGCCATAATTATTTATCTTCCGTTTAGCCACCATTATCCTTTCCTTACCCCTTCCTCCGCCTCACCTCCTCTCTGTATCTGTCTCCCTTTTCTCCCCATTCTATAATCTCTCTCCCTCATCCATCCATCTTTGTGACTCTTTCTTTGTGAAGCTATCCACCTCCCCCTTTCTCATTCCACCCCACCCATTGTAGCCCCCCCCCCCCCCCCTATACACACAAAAAAACATGTCCCCACCGCTTCTCCCACCCTTTTAGTATCTGACAGTCAATACATTTATGCTCTGCTCCTCCCCTACACCCTCAGTCTCCTCAAGTCCCGCCGAAACAACCCCGACTGTTCCTGCAACCGTCTCCTTCTCATCTTACTCGCCGGGGTGGGGTCAGTCTGTAATCTCGTGGGTGCAACGTTATGTGACCAGCTAGGCACGCAGGTAAGGACAAAGCGTGGGGCGGGGCGGCCAAAGTGGGATTGGGTGTGTTTGGGCGGGGGTGGGGGGGGGGGGGGGGGGGGGGGTAGAAGAGGATGAAATGGAGAAATATATTAAACCCTCCATGATCCTCTTGTGTTCGATCGGATCCTAACATTTAGGGGATGATGCGTTTCGTGTAAAACAATGATGAACGATATACGGAAGAAAGTGGAGGGGGAGAAGTGAAAGAGAAAGGAGAAGGCGAACACGTAATCTCATTATGTTTAGGAGAAGTCGAAGAAGGATCAGAAGAAGAAGGTGAATACTATAATAACCATTAAAACACGAAAAAAAAAGAAAGAAAGAAGAAGTTAAACAGCTAGAGGTGAACTTGAAAGAGGTGAGGAACATGAAGAAAACCAACGTGAAGGACGACGAAGCGAAAGGGAGAGGACAGAACGAGAAGATGAGGAAGAGTGACGAGATAAAGAGGAATCAAGGAAAGAAGAAGGAGACGAAGGAGGAGAACACAATTATCCTATCTACGCATAGCCTGCATCTTTATGGGTCGTCGATGGTAGAGCTGGATGATAGTGAAAATTGGACGGTTGCAAATAATCTCGACTTTTGATTTATCATCTTTCCTATATTCCACCCCGTTTTCATGGTTACCTCACAGATACTTACCGCGAGCTATCTCGTCTTTAGCGACCTGGTTCTGTTCTTCCAGTGGATCCATTGGTGGAACAGGAACCGGAAACTCAATAAGCAGGGACTGTCGTTTTACGGTGAGACAAGAATAATTATGTTTGACAGCAGTATACACCATCACGAACTACAACCGTCCAGTTTCAAATCTGCCGAGCAAGGTAACACGGCATTTCAATCCATCAAATGGACCATCAATTTCCACGATCAACAAGAAAACATGACATATACATATCCATACTTCATGTGCAATATTAGAAGTTGTATTTACATTAAAAAATTATGGTGAAATTCTGCTATAATCGAACCAAAAAGTACCTTGTTAATGAGTAGACTTGTTTTTTGCAAACAATCATTTCTCACCAATATGATGACAATGAATGTGTGAGGAATAGTTTTAGAGTTGTTATCGATTCATACATTCACACTTCCATTCATTGATTCATCCATGGATTGATTTATTCATTCAACGAATCCATCGATTCATTTATCCATTCCTTCATTCAGCCATTTATTCATTCATACATACATTTATTTCTTCATTTATTCATTCATTTGTTTTATTCAATCAATCATCCATCCATTCATTCATTTAATTAATTGTTTCATTTATTCATTTATTCTTACATTATGCATTCATCCATGTATTCATTCGTGTGTCCATTCACTCATCCTTCCATCCATTAATTCATTCATGTGTCCATTCATTCATTCGTTCCCTTCACTAATTCGTTCATTCCTTCATGTATTCATCAATCATTTCACACATTCATTCATGTGTCCATTCACAATGTCATTCATCCATCTACCCATCAATTCATTCATGCATGCATTCATTCATTCATTCATTCATTCATTCATTCATTCATTCATTCACCCACTATTGTTTCTATCCTAGTTGCCTCTGAAGGGTGGAAGTCTCCTGACCGAGAAAGAGAGGGAAATACCCACAACGGGGGCGGCAACCTTGTGCTCTGCCTAGTTACGCCATGGATCATGACGGCCTGCTATTGGCCAATCAGGTCCAGTTTCGTCTCATCTCCATGGCAACAGGGTCTGGATGACCACGCCTATTTATCGCGACAGGGACGGAAGCTACTGATGGTGTCTGATGTGAGGACGATTTGAAATGTTTCTTATAAACTGTAGATTGAATATCTACCACGTTTATTGTAAGCCTACACTCCTTTCAGTCTAGGTAATTGCACAATCGTGCTATGAAATGATTTGTTAAAGTAATGTACGTGAGCGTTCGTTTCTCAACATAGAGAGAGTGAGAGAGAGAGAGAGAGAGAGAGAGAGAGAGAGAGAGAGAGAGAGAGAGATGCTAAAGAAGGAGGAAGAGAAGAAAGGATAAAAAGAGAAAGACATATCATCACGTATCTCCTTTTATCAGAATAATACTTATGTTGTCGGAATAGGTGCCGGTTTTAGCTCTCAACAAAATCATGAAAATAAAACTATTGTTTACCATTGTTTATGTCATATTGTGATGTACTTTTTTATATATCTGTCGGGGCTCTCATTTGTAGCAGTAACAATTATTAGGCCACAATGGAAAAGATAAAACCAGAATGGAGATAAATTAATGAGTAAAACCACATTACAGGGACAAGAAATCCCTGCAACACATCTATGCTTCCATGTAGAAGTTTCAGTTTATGCAACACTTCCATTTTTCTTTTCAGTCTGCCACAGACAATTTTGGTTATGCCTTGGGTTTCACAGCTCTCTTGCTTTCGTCGCTCTCCAGAATACCGACAATCGTCAATATAGTAAGTATCTAATAGTTACCATGGTTACGGTATTGATTTAGAAAAACGAAGGCAATATTAAAGTGCGTTAATAACTTGCAGGATCTCGATAAACAGCATTTCGGTTTTCATTGCATAAAAATGCTTTCTTATCAGTGTATCAATAAGGAAACCAATATTATAGGTTCTATAGAGTTTTTCCATCCGCTTTACCTTCTATTGAACGAAGATTTGGAATAAATGTCAATTTCATATTGTTTATTTGTGTTGTATTATCATTTCACTTACAAAGGAAAATAACTCTAAAAGTATAAAGAAGACTGATAATAATGTTATGAATAATATACTTTTTTGAAATAAATGTAGTAAATTTATGTTCTTTTAAATTAATGTAATTTGATTTTACGTATACATGTATACTAACAGAAGAACCATTATAATTGTAATTTCAGGCTAGACACAAGACTACCTGCACGGAGTCGATATGGTCTCTTGTCTTCCTCATCGCAGCCAATGCGTGTTACTTCATATCCATCGTAGCCTTCAATACAGACCCTACGTTCCTCACAAATGCTCTCCCTTGGTTACTATTGAGGTAATATATTTTCTATTCCCTGTAATTTGCTGCTTACTGGGATTTGTGTGCATTACAGATGACACACAATACACGCATGGAACTTAGAGAGTTAAGGATTCTAAAATCGTTCGTGTATCTGAGTATAACTGTTGTCATTACCTATGATGAGGATTTTGCTTCATGTATAGAGTACCGAAGTGGTGTCGTCATTATAAGCATGTTGTCAAGACAATTGCATGGCTCTAAACGAACTCACTTAAGCGAGAGGTTTAGCGGTCCGATATTGTCTATCGGGCTAGTGTCAGGAATTCCCAATTCCAGTCCCCGCTGTGATCACCGCTGCTTGCTCTACCGGCATTATTTAGAACCAATTGTCTTGACAATATTACTCAAATGACGTCACACTTCGGTACTCAATCAGATTATTGCGCATATTCGTGCACACGTTGATGTATTATTTACTACGTATTTGTCACGCTTATACTTCTGCCTAGTTGGGCTTCTCTTTTGTATGTTTGCCCAATTTGATGTTCAAATAATTCAAATTCTTCTTTCCATATTCTTCTTGACAGCATATCGGTGATCATCCACAGCTTCATCGTATCCTTTAACCCCCAGTTGCAATTTCCAACGTGACTATGTTGTTGTTGTTGTTGTAATATTCAGTTCTTTGAATGTGTATGTTTCTAAAGAGAGATATGTTGCACGCCTCCTATTTCAAGATTTACTCAATGATTTCAAGGCTTTGTTTCTAAAGGGAGATATGTTGCACGCCTCTTATTTCAATATTTACTCGATGATTTCGAGGCTTTGGAATGTAAAATCTGAAGGAATACGAACTGTGTTAATCTTCATTCTTCTACTCACCATATATTTATGTTCTTGGTTGTCTTCTCCCTTCCCTTTCCTTTCTATTTCCCTTAGGCCTACCTTTCTCCTTCTCGTTGTCCTGCCCCTATTTTCCTCTTGCATCCATCTGTGTATCTGTGTCCTCTTCTACTTCATCTGTCTTGCTACTGTGAATTAAACTAACTCCAAACTCTTAAAATATGAAATTGTAAGACCGAAAAGACATTATGCTCTTCGTTAAAGTAACTTGAATTCCACTGATTCATAGACATCCCAGTTCTTGTTAAGCCCTTCTACGCAGATATGCTTCCATGGTTGTAAATGTGTTAACCCTCTGAGCTCTATAGTAAGGCATTTTTGCATTACGAATACACAGGACGTCAATAAAGCTGCAGTAAATCTGGTGAACTAAGGATTAAACCAACAAAAGACAATTCCTTAACCCGCACTTAAACCTACGCCCAGACCATACTGATAGTGATGCGCAATCGCGGCATCGGCACCACGACCCGGCCGGTGGGCCGGCGGAGGCCCGACGGCACCTTCCTGCTCTACCCGAGCGAGGAGAGCCTGAACGTCGACGTCGATACCATAAGGCCGGGTGGGACGTTGCGCTTCACGGACGACAACGGCTCCGTCAAGCTGCCCAGCATCGTGGAGGAGCCCCATCTCGAGTCTCATGAACAAGTCGAGGTCTGCGTAATGATGACGATGATGACGACGACCATGACGATGAATACGTTCATGACGATGATTACATTGATGCGTATAATTATGATGTCGATGTTTGTGATGGTGATGATATTGTGATGAACACATCATGATTATGATGTTTGTGACTATGATATGAGGATGAAATTATTTTAGACGTTAACAACAACGAACACGATAACAATATTCATAATGAAAAATATGATAACGATAATGACAATGATGACTTTGCTCATGGTTTTTGACCACGATGATGATCGTGATTATGGTGAGGATAATGATGACAAGAATGGCTTTATCAAGGAGGTGTGTAATCAAAGCTGAAATGCCTTTGTTGTTGTGATCATGGTGACGAAATTGACTTGTAAAATCGATGACTTTGATGGTGATGATCCGTCATGAGATCGATCTCTAGGATGATGATGATGTTGAGGAGTATAACGTTAATGAGATGGGATGGCGGTGACAATCTTGATGACGAGCATGATGTCGCTGCTTTATCACATGTGTGTATATAAATTTCACGCTGTTCTTGCCTTGAGGAGTCGGTGATAATGGCGGCGATGGGGTCGATTTTTATTTTCTTCAAAATCTGTACGCGAATCATAGGCGGAAAAATAAATCTCAATTTTAATTGCCTTTATCGCAGACCGAAGCCACGCCAATCGAGGACGAGTTCGAACCCGACTACGATGCGGAGACGGCAAGCATACACAGCCGCGCCAGCGACTTTATCCTGGATGACGATGAGGACGTCTACGTGCGAAGCGAAGACGACCACGACAAGTCTGCCAGGGGGAGAAGGGCAGCTGATTACGACGATGACGGGTTGGAGGTAAGAAGTGTGCAGCAGCATGTCACCCTCCTATTTTGAAAGTTGAAGCAGCTTATATAAACGAACAACACATGTTGTGTTCCATGATCATGAAGCTTGGTATGAAGATTGATTATGAACTTTATCATCAATGTCTGTTTCCTTAATGAGGCCATAATTCATTGCATCATCGAAAATGGTCGTTGTTTTTCAAAAGGAAGCACACATACTCAAACACAAAAGAAGCTGGCATCTAGATCTGAATAACAAAAATAGATCATAATTGCATGCTTTTGGAAGGCCTATTATAAGCACTTCCAAAGAAAGAATTTGTTGGCTAAAAATCATTCATGTTAATACCATGTTTAATTGGTGATTTTTCATCAGTGGGACTTCGACGACTTCCGACCAAAATACACCGACGGCGGCGCCGATTCGGACGACGATATCGTCAGCTCTCTACCATCATCGCCGAATCACCATCATCACTCGCTTGGGATCGAGGTCGACGTCGGCAATGTGGAGGAAGACGACTGGGATGAGGAGAAGGTACTGAGCGAGATCGAGAAGGAGCTGCGGTTAGCGGAGGACATCGATGCAGATACGATCTCGATGGAGTACGATACGGCGGATGACGAATCTGGCCACTTTGACGGCATGCAGTATTCGTACGTGCCGAATCCACATTAGCCTTCTTGACAGTCACGTCAATTAACTCTCTCACTACCAGGCCTTGAAAAATCCATTAACTTACAACACATCGCTATGTCAATGGTAACGAGAGGGTTGACTCTTTAAACGCGCAAGAGTTGCCTTTTTAATTTGCAATCGTAATACACACAACTCATGTATGGAAGCATTTTTCTTGCACAAAAAAGGGTAGTGAATACATCTTGTAGATCTTATATCCATATTTCCGTTTGACAGTAGGTTTGTGATTGCTTAATAATTTTGATTTCTATTCTTATGCCCGGCAAGTTGAGGGACGTTATAATTTCGCGGGTGTTATAAATGCATACCAGACTTGCGGTGTGCGCCATTCAAATAATAAGCATTATGCAAACATGATAAAATACGATCGAACATGTCAAAGCTTCTACAATGAGTTATTAGTAACTAACATCGTTGAGACACAGATTTTTTACCAAATATGTAAAACTTACCATGTTCGTGTCTCAGAAAGCATTACTTACATTCGGTGATTTTAACACAGTCCGGGATAGGCTTCTTTTTTTTTTTTTTTACCATGGACAAATAGTTATTTGTAATGCATGTCTTAAGTGATGTGCACCGTTTTTGTACAGTATGAAATGACCTCCTCATCGTGTCCATACACAGTTTTTGGTTCATGTATTGTTTTGGGTGGTATCTGTACAGTTACTTGTACATTTACCTTTTTCCCTTCAGAAATGGATTTTGGATAAAGCAACGTAGGCTTATTTCGATAGTGCTGTTTGATTTTCTGTGCAGGATGTGTAATATGATTCAAATACATATGCATATTAGTATATGATGAATTTGTCCTAAAAGTGAATAATATGTGTCTCTGGCATGCCTACAGCATTATTTTGATAAAGAAACATAGTATATAGTTCCTATGTATATAATGTATATATCATTTCAATAACGATTAAGAACCAAACAGATTATTACACAAATGAGCATCAAGTTTATGGCTCAGACACAAAAACGTTGATGTTGCGTAAACTTCCACTTGTGTAAATATTATTTTGAAAGTACCGGGAGTTGTTTTTATATCAGAAAAGACGAATAAGGTGCTCTTCAACAAAGTATTTTTGCTATATTTACGTTGAAATTACTCTAATTGAGAAGTAGCTATGATTTTGTTCTCAATTGAGATATCAATCATGGTATAATACGGGAGTACATTTGACTGACATTTCATATTGCTTGCAATGACTAATAAGATTCAGGCAATGCATCAAAACATTAGATGGTTGGAAGAAAAAGGTAAATATCATAACACATTTTGTATTCGAATTAAGTCTAAACAATCATAAATGTGCTGTTTTTGTAATATTATCATTATGATTCAATGCATTCTTTGTATCATGCGAGAATGAATTGTTCACCAAGTATATTTGCGATATTTACATTTCAACTAACTGGAAATGCTGTGAAAGATAAGTATATGATGTCATGTAAACTCAGAATAAAAAATATTGCGTGAGTTAGGCTGTTAAATGAACTGTTCACCGAGTATATTTGCGATATTTACATTTCAACGCACTGGAAATGAAAGATAACTATATGATGTCATGTAAACTCAGAATAAAAACTGTTGCGTGAGTTAGGCTATTAGGAATGAACTGCTCACCAAGTATATTTGCGATATTTATATTTCAACGGACTGGAAATGAAAGATAACTCTATGATGTCATGTAAACTCAGAATAAAAACTATTGCGGGAGTTTATAGGCTGCCTGATATTTCCCTTTGGTTGTCATTTTGAAGTCAGATTAAGTCCATGCTTAACAACAGAAGAAGCAAAATTGAAAAATGATTTATTCTAATGGATTCGAGCAATACCTAAATAATAATAATCATCATCATCATGGTCGACCACGGTTGAAAACATTGTTGGCGATGGTCCTCCACTGATCCCTGTCAAACATTATTTGTCCCAGTTCATCAAGGTTAAGTCCTGTATCTCTGTTATTAGTACTGTCATTATTTCGAAGACATTGATTGAGCTAGGATTCTGAAGAACCATCTAGGGCTGGGGTGGGGTAGGGAGGGGTGGTGGTGGTGAGAAAGAAAATGAAAGAGAGAGACAGAGCGACATAGACAGAGAGAGACAGATACAGAGACAGAAGGACAGACATGAGAGAGAGAGAGAGACAGAGAGAGAGAGACAGAGTGTGTGTATGTTTGTGTGTGAGTGTTGGTGTGTGTGTGTGTGTGTGTGTGTGTGTGTGTGTGTGTGTGTGTGTGTGTGTGTGTGTGTGTGTGCCTGTTGGTGTGTGTGTGTGTGTGAACTAATACATTTTGACTATTTCTTGATCATCATCACAAATCGGTTCACTCCTGTTATGAGCACGGATACAAGATTGTGTTTGACCTATATAGATTTTATAGTGAAATAAATTGCTTTGTATTGCACATTAAATATTATGGTATCAATGGAAACATGTGGTTTTATAATGTTTATTGCCATTATTGGTTTGGTACCAGACAATACTACTTACAACTATTAATACCGATGCAGTGAATTCCTCCAGTATTTAATTAGTTACTGAAAAATAATTGTACATGTACTTGTACACCCCCCCCCCAAAAAAAAAAAAAAAAAAGTCCAGGAAAAGTGGTGTGTGTGTGTGTGTGTGTATGTGTGTGTGTGTGTGTGTGTGTGTGTGTGTGTCATATGTGTGTCAATACAGATCTAGATCGGAGGGTGTAATTCCATCTCATGAGGTAATATTTAAAAAGATAACGGAATATCGGAATGAAGAAAAAGAAATTGCTTTAAAAAGAAACAAGTTAGGATTACATCTGTTAAAATGGGAGAATGTTACCTTTTAAGAAATAGCACATAAGGTTAGAGTGGTGTGTGTGTGTGTGTGAGTGTGTGTGTGTGTGTGTGTTTGTGTGTGAGTATGTATGTGAGTGTGTATGTGTGTAGGGGGATGGGGTGGACTTACATGTTTTGTGTGGAGGTGGATTTATATGTTCGGGGGGGGGGGGTATCAGAAAAGATTTCATTCTTATGTATTATGGAATTGCTTTATTATCATTACTATTATACATATCTGTTAGTATTATGATTATTATTCTATTTAATAGGAATATAATTTATAAGTTGCATATTCAGGTAGAATATGGCACATATATATTGTGTTTATATACAAGTGGTATATCATACTTTATTGTGTTTATTGAATCAATAGAAATATTACGTTTATGGATTTGTAATTCTGTTATAAAGTGAAATTGTTTATTTCATTATGTGAATGAAATCAAATAAAGCCTTATGGAAAAAAAAATGTGTGTGTGTGTGCGTGCGTGTGCGTGTGCGTGTATGTCCACTATTATATCATAAAGGAAAAAATAAGCAGGTGATCATTTTTATTTATTCCGTGAGAAAACGATAGCACACAGAAAAACTAGGGTGTTTGTAAATAAATATAAAATGTTGTTGTTTCTATCTTGGTTTTTTTTCTTTTTTTTGCTCATAGTAATCCAATAATGGGAACCCATCTATCTATCTATCTATCTATCTATCTATCCGTCTATATATCTATCTATCTATCTATCTATCTATCTATCTATCTATCTATCTATCTATATATATATTAATCTATTTATCTATCTATCTATCTATCTATCTATCTATCTATCTATCTATCTATCTATCCATCTATATAGCCTATTTCTCTCCACTGCTGAAGGAAGGCCTCACTAGCTTTCCATTTCAATCTATCTTGTGCCGTTCGTTTCCATGTCACACTATCACATTCTCTGATATCATCCATCAACCCCCTACTTTGCCTGCCTCTTCCTCTGATGTTAGCTCTTGGAGTCTCGATCCCCCCGCTGTATAGCCTCATCATGCAATTTTATTTTTGTAAGATTTCGTCAGATGAAATTGCGCAGCTATATACGTATTATTTGAATGGAAATAAAAAACTACAATGCTGTGTGTGGGGGTGTAGGCCTATGTGTTTGTGTTGAAATGTGATTATTTGTTTATAACATCAACGTTGCCATGGAAATGTATAACGTTAACTTTGAAGGTTCCTGTGCCGTATCTCTGCATGGTAGAGATCTTCCATCAAGGTTTGGGGATTCCCGGCCGGCGCAGTCGATTTCGAAATTGGGGGATTCCCCGTACGTGGAAGCTTATTTTCGTGATAATAACGTGCAATCATGTACTTGTGCATGGTGACGCGCAGTAGTGCACTTTGGATCATGATAATAGCATCAATACCAACATTTGTTGTATTATTTCGGTGCAGTTAATTCATAGAGTTGAAGGAAAGCTTATGATTACAACTGAACTATGCCTGCATATGGTGGTGTAGTTCTACATGCGCTGCCGACATTAAACAGGCCTACAAATTATATAGCCACGCCCACGGTACAACACAGCAAGATCTGGGTGGGCTATTCTCGAGAGCTTTCAAACGAGCAAAGATGATCGAGTGATATTCTAGTTTCTACGCCATAAGTTCAGTATGCTGCCCAGGGACATGGGCATGGCTCCCTGCTTGATGGTAAGTGAATATCGAACCTGCATTAAAACAAGGTTAGCTTATATTATTTGGTAAAGCTGTAGTTTAGACTTTAGGGGACGGTAGACCGAAAAAGCAGTCTCTGTCATAGAGCTATATTAAATATAGCTCTGGTCTCTGTATATACGTTGGATCCGCTAAGATTGCATCTGGCTCCTCTGAACGCCCCTTTCCCATCTTGTATTCAGGGGTATGTCCAAAAATGTAATTTTGAATAAAGAATGCCCAGAATGAGACCATTATTCCTGTCTTGGGGAGCGGATGCCCGGACCAGATGCCTATCAGTTATTTCCTCATCAAAATTAAGTTAAGGTGAGCTATAGGCTACGAACGAGATTAGGGTGAGCTTCTACTTTCTAGTATTCGATTAAGCAAAGTTGTACGTGATTTAAGAGCAACTTTGTGGCGCGAAAATCACAAAAACTAACCATTTTGATCATGCACCGCAACTCTCGGCTACAATAACACAGGCTTAATGGCTGGATGGTCCCCTAAAGTAGAAGTTTGCCTATTATTTTCTATCAGATGCTGTTCAAGTTTAGCTTCTATTGTAAACAACACAAGATGCAGTCTAGTACGGGGTATAGTAAACCTATTTAAATAATCCTCAGTCCTCGCATGAACCCGTTTTGTGCCCAACAAACTGCTGCTCTTACTGTGTAAGGGCACGTAGAGCGTTAAGCCAATAACTTTTCATCAATCTGAGCCCAAATTATCATGTGCACAGTTTATTCAATTTTAATTGTTATGTAACCACAACCTTTAATACAAACTGATTGTTTATAATTCCAGGTTTTTTCTGAGAAACAATTACGTTTTCCTCATGAATCCAGATATTTGATGTGTGACGTTGGTTCGTTGATTTTTTTTGGCAGATTTTTCCAATTTTTTAATGCATGATGTGTCGAAGAAACAAATTAAACATCCTCATTTTTGCAACTTTGCATTCTATCAATCTCAGATACATTCTGCAACCACCAGCATGCAGAGACGTAGTTTGTGGAAAATATTTTTTATTTCACAACTTTCTATAGCTAGTATATCAGACAATGTACTCATCTTGCCATGTACTTTTATAGGACATTATTCTACCCAAAACACCAATATACATTCATACGCTTTCGACATGTTTCGGATTTACGTGCTCTTTATTTGGTCCATTCTAGTCGCAGAAGGATCGTATTCTACATGTATTTCTGCTTATAATCCTCTGGGGACAGACGGCAACAGCATCACCATCAACTCAGGTAAAGTTTGGGATGAGAGTTTTAGAGTAGAAGTGATCACTGCATGTTTTGCTTTTTAATTGGCAACATTTTTTTTTTAGAATGAGATTTTGATAAAAAAATGGTCCATTATAAATTATGAAAAGCGTCGATGTTATAGAGCCGTCATGCCAATTTGAAGAGCTAAAGGGCGTGATGAACCTTGACAACACCATCATGTGACATCACACATCCATCCTCTGCGGGGACAAAATGTTGTGCTCTGATTGATAGATTGATTTTATTTTTACAAGCGAAAGTGCTTTTCCAGTATAACAAAAAAAATCCATGTGGTCACTGAAAAAAATGCATAGCTTTACAAAAGTGGTAACTGTATTTTCTTACTCCAAAAAGGGCAGATATGTACATTATATACCTGCCAAGATTTAATGAAGTAACTCATTGGTTGTACTACCTAACCCGATTGGTTGTATACCTAAGTTACATCCCAAATAGCCAACAAATGTGAAAAAAAACCTCTAGGACTTATTATGATTCATGATACTTCTGCAGATAAAAATTTTCAAAATTTGACGTTATATACAGTCAACCTTTACTGTAAAAATGACCCGAATACAGGACTGTAATAGTTTTTCTCTCTCTTTTTCTCCATTTATTTTTTTCTCTTCAAAAAAATGAAGTTGCACCTGTTACAATAAAAAATGACCCTATTACAGAACTGTAGAAATATTTCTCTCTATTTCTCCATCTAGTTGCCGATTGCAGGGTGTGTCTCTCAAGATGGGAGTAGTAACATTCACAGCGCTTGTTTGAAGAAAAAAGTCCCTGCCTGCCTCCCTGGCTTCTACCAACCAGACAATTGCTCAGCAGAGTTGAGGTATCTATTTGTATTTTTGCCTCTGCCTCTTCTTCCGTTTCCCTATGCCAATTCATTCAAGCTGTTGTGTAAGACCAATCAGTTTAATTCTAAAGGGAACTTGATCCATGATGTGATATTTTTAGAATTTATAATCTTTTTAATAAATACTCCAAAGATCTGTTTAACCCGACTCAATAAACCTGCATATAGGCAGGCTGGATTCTTGCCACTCAAATACAAAGCAGCACGACTCCTGTACAATCTGCTGTTCGGACAATAGACAACAGTACGTCTCTAAATAAATTCCAAATACCTCATTGGACACAATCAAGCCACACGCCTTTGGATAATGCAGTTCCATCGCAAATATTTTACATCTTCACTGGACCAGGGTTCACAAAGCCAGAAAATCTAACTGCGAGCATTGGGTTAAAATTGTGTATTCTTACGCTACCTCTTTCACTCATACCAAGCTTGAATGGTTGAGTGGGAAGAAGTACAAAGAAAATGTTGATTTACCAGGAGTCACCCAAAGTGGGTTTTATCCTATTTTGAATGAAAGGGCATATACTGTACTGTATGGTAAGGCAAAAAAACCTTCAAAATGTAATTGTTAGCAATCTTCTTGCCAATGGTCTTAAATCCATGTATTGTCTATTTTAGAAGCTTGCTGAAAGTTATTTGCCCTCAAATGATCCACATATGGAGTAATTAATGATTAATGATGAAATCCTCAAAATGTTCCGGCCGAACATTTTGATTTGTAATTTGTGATTCAATCACTCATTACTTCAAATGTAGATTATTTGAGGGCAAATAACTTTCAGCAAGCTTCTAAAATAAACAATACATGAATTTAAGACCATTGGCAAGAAGATTGCTAACAATTACATTTTGAAGGCTTTTTTGCCTTCCCAGTACAGTATATGCCCTTGAAACTCTATATACTCAATCGATATGTTTGTGTGCATTCCTTCCACAGTTCCTGTAAGGCTTGCCCGCCGGGTACTTTCACCCCAGACTTCAATAACTGCAGTGTGTGCTTCAAATGCCGTCCGCCTTGCCCGCCAGGGTACCGAGAAACGGTGAGTACACGCGGATCTGTATTCTTAGCTTCGTCTGCTCTTTACTGATCCCACATATTTGCAGGCTGGCTTTCCTCCACTCAGATACTGAGCAGAGCGACTGATGCGTAATCTGCTGTATGTAGAGTAGATCACAGGCTGGGAATAAACCCCACATTCCTTATAGGGGTGCAAATTAAGCCGCATGCCCTTGTTTACTGAAAGTCTAAAAATGGCAATCAGTACCGGTAAACCCTCTCATTAACGGTACTCATTACCATTCCCATGAGATATATATATACAGGGAAACCCCGTTATAACAAGGGGGACGGGACCCACACTTTTTCCTCGCTATAGCCGATTGCTCGCTATATCAGTACATGATCAAAACATACAGAAACAAATGCATCTATAGGACTATACAAACAATAACATATTTACCGCTAGGACTGTAATATAAATGGCTTTGCAAGCATTCTAAACTGAAATCATGACCTAAAAATTCACTAAAATATCTAATACCACAGTTGAAAATGTAAATAAATGACACTTCCAACACCTCCGTTTACCGACAAATGAAGCAGCGGGGAGGCCCAGTTACCCGGCCGCGCCTGCCGTCATGACTGCGTGTTAGCATTGAATGATCATTGAACGCTATCTGCATGCATGCGTGGCCGCGTGTTTAGAGGCTTCTGCCATGTAAGTGCGTGAGCGGGACTGTGTTGATTGTTGCGCGCGGGGGCGTGCAGTACCTAGAGCCGTATTAGAGATACGGCTCTGGCAGTACCGCACGCATGTAATGTGGACATATGCATGTGTGGTTGTGTGTGTGTGTGGATTCTTGAACGGTGTGTGTGTGATCAGCGTTTAACGGCGCGAAGAAAATTGCCTGTGCTGTTGTTGCATTTCCCTCGCTGGGCGGCGTGGCTGAAGGGAGTTCTCGTAATATCGGAGTCAATTTCCTTTCTTTTTCTTTATTCTTGGGCTGGGAATTTGCCTCGCTATAGCAGAAATTTCGCTCTAGCCGATCTCGTTATATAAAAACAGAATGCACAGAGGTCTATGGAAGAAAAATCGGGACCCAAGAAATGTCCTCGTAATAGCAGGGTTCTCGCTATACCCGTGCTCGTTTTAACGGGGTTTCCCTGTATATGCAAGGCCCAGTAAAAAGCATGTGTACCTGGCGGTATAAGAAAAAGAGCCAGAACTATCTTACTGACTGTCCAATTTTCCTCAAACCTTATTTGCTCTGTTTCCCAGATTGTTCTTCTTTTATTTAGAAAAGTTTTGAGGGGTTTTTCGCCAAGATGTGCATAAGTTATGCACAACTTTACGCACGACTCGTGACCTGTTCTTGGGTGCCAAATCAGATTCTCAATGGTTGGGGTACCTCATTTAGCTCAAGAGTACGTCCACAGTCATATGTAACTTTCCAAACATCTTGGTGAAACAAGGCCAGAGCTTGACATCTATAAGCTTTCTTGTCCGTTAAGTAATTCAGGCTGACGTATGTACATGTTGTATGTCTTCCTTTATCGTAGGAACCGTGTACTCACTTGTCTGACAGGAAATGTGAGTTGATCCCTGTTTCATCTACCCCAACCCCAATGCATGATTTTACCATGGAAAAAAGTCCGTCATCTGTCACAAAAGGTAAATACTATGGCAATTGAGGTATATGTTTTTTAACAGATGTATTTGTGCAAGAACACATTAAGCAATTTTTATCATAAAGCGTGAATGCATTGGACAACACGTCTCCTTACAAAATCTGGAGGGGAGAGATATTGGACATGATTAACTAAAGATTCCCATTCTCCATGACCACTGAAGCAAATCGAGATTTTTGCAAGATGAAGGTTTAATTTCATACCCTGAAATATCATTCTGATTAGTCTAATATCTTTAAGTTCTCGTTGCGGAAAGTGCTGTTGTAATTATTTTTGAGTATACTGTATTGCAAAACATAAAATTCTTCATGTAATTTACCCTGCAAGACACAAATATAACATATTTTTTGCTCTAAATGTGTGACTGTCCAGGGCAAAAGTTAATTTAAAATTTTCGGGAGCTACAATTCTCCCTATCGCATATAGCCGATATCAAGCGATATCACCTCACGATACCGATATCTGATCAATTGCTCTTGGGACGTATACTTCCGGTAAGAGCTGGTTGTCGGCAGAAAGTGACCAAGAAATCACTTTTTTTTATGAATTAAGCAGTGAAAATTTTGTGTAGGGTTGTGGTTAGGGTCAGGGTTAGGTTTAGGGTTAATATTAGTTGGAGTCCCTGGTCCCTTATTGTACGGGATTGCCGAATGTTCGTGGACCGGAAGTTCATATCCCAAGAATTAAAGGTAAAAAAATTAGAGCGCCACACACGTTCAGATTCGGAGAGCTATATGCGATAGGGAGAATTTTACATTGGCTACAATCTTACATTGTGTCTTTGGGAATGTCTATGGGGGGCTCTTTTAACATTTTCCAGGGCTCTTTTAAGCATTTTGGGGGCGAAATCGCCCCGAGCCCCGTTTATTTTCCCCCTGCGACTGTCACCATTTCAAAATTAGATAACATTTTATCTGGCCCATAATTAAAGTTGTTTGTTTGTGCTTTTGACAGATGTTGATGGTACTACCACAGAAGCTAACATCATGGACCATGGGACCACAAAGAAGTTAGAGCAAGTCATATCTTCCTCAACAGAGGAATCCCCCAGCCCTACTCCAACATCCCAAGCCCAAGCTGACGATGTACCACCTAATACGAGCTCAACCCCAACTCCCAAGTTGCCTCCAGCTGCTAGAGGTAACATTAAGAATAAACCCTGTTTAGAAAGACCGCTCAAGATCGATGAGAAATGTGGTCTTTATGTATAGGTCACCACACAGGTAGGATTTTAAAAATGTGCTCTTTATTGACAGGTTGTATGTTTCTATTCAAGTGGTTGCTAAAGTAGGTTAAATGCACTGACATCACTTCAGTGAACTTTCTTGTAGAATTCGAAGACGGCAAAAGGTTCATCCAAAAATTTAATGAAATCTTGCCCATAGAGAGGGAGGGGAGTGTGTGTGTAGTGTTTAACACACTAATGGGGAACGCCCAACAAGTGGGGACGTCCTCGGACCATATATCTCTTCTCCAATCAATTCCTCATCACATTTTAAACAAGTTTCATATAGTCAATGCATATTTTGGAAGAAAGTCCATTTTGGGCCAATTCAACTGTGTGTAGGGGCTAGGAAGCATCCCCAGTTAACGGATTATGCTCACGTTTTGTATGTATTATGTCCGAAAAGGGCCCCGTTTAGTGGATTCTATTCAAAATTTTGAGTGTATAACATCGCACACACACATCTCCACTTCGGCGGTTAAAGATAAATAGGTCCCCACATTGACACACTACAAGAAAATGTGTGTGTGTGTGTGTGTGTGTGTGTGTGTATGTGGGGGGGGGGGGGTGATGCAAATCATCTTGCACAAGTAGAGTTAGGATGCATGGGGGAGAGGTGAAAAAGGCTCACCCCAAAATGTAGAGTGTTTTTATGTAAAGAGTGCATGAACATTTGGTTTAAACCTTTTTGTTGTTTATTTTTATTTTAGCCAGTTTTGAATTGGTTGGGGAGGTGGGGCTTAGATTGGTTTACCTTGGTAGCATGCATGTAAACCCTACAATTCAATACAGACTTTCCTGCCATATAATCTCTTCAATGCTATTAGACTGTATATGTCAATATTTTCTTGTTGCATGAATATTTACATAAATGTTAATGTAAATTTGATTGCATGAATGCTTTACTTGCATGTACAGTAGACACATGTTTTGTCTGTTTTTGTCCTTTTTTATTGTTACACTCTGAATTTTATTTTCCACTCCAGAATCATTTACTAATAATGTACTGAATCAGAGTACAGATCATCATTTATTGACCTTTACCAATTAAATGAGATTTCCCTCTTCTTCATTTCACACTACGTCACCATACATATAGCTTGCCTATCACAGCATATCACTATCCATGCACTGCATGTGTGTTTGTAATGAATCAGTGACACATTTTAAACTGACAAATATTTGGCTCATATAACTGGACTGGAATAGAGGTCAGTGCATGTAATTCATAGCCACCATCGGACACCTTATATTTAGTGCACCCTTTCTGTTTGTATTGCATGCAGGTCACGTGAATCTGTTACATGTGGTGCTGGTTTTGATGGGGATTTGTATCGTCATGCTAGTTGTAGTTGTGATCATCCTTGTTGTCAGGCAGAGTAAGTGCGGTTCTCATATTATGCGCAAGACGCACCTCTTGACCCCTGGGGATGGTGCGTCATTGTACCGATGTGAGTCATACATTTTGATACCACGACGCACCCGCCGTCACAGAAAGTGACACACCATTACTTACATCGACGCTCATCTGAGTCAAACATATGACACGCCATTTCATGAAAATAACGAGCCAATGACGCACCGACGAGCTCGGAGAAGAGTGACGGTCCCATTGACACACCAAATGACGCAACGTTGTAAAGTGACTTACTATGATGCACATATGGGTTAGTCTTGTGACGGACATTTTGCATCCATGACGGACCTGTGCGTCACAATTCTGGAGAACATGACGCAACCATGAAGCACCATCCCAGGGGGTCAATAGGTGCGTCTTGCAACTGACAAGTGCATGTTACTGCTACATAAATCTTCTAATTATAATATATGTTTGTGCACTTTTATAAACCCTTCATAATATGTTGTTTAATTCTATTCCATTTTATTTATTTTCAATCATTCTTTCTTCATGTTGTATTCTCTTGTTACGTACGGTAATCAATTTCATAAACCCCAAGAAAACATGACCCTGAACATTCGAGAAAGTCCAGAATTAGCATGTCTGGCCCAAGAAACAGAGCAGAAGTGTTTACCCAAGGATGTTTAAGTTACATGGAGTACCATCAGCCATTTAATTAATTCAGATTCATTGTACTCTGTTACTCGTCACAAAAGAATGCTTTACAAAGATTTTTTCTTTGATCCCATATGTTAGAAGCCGCCAATTCTCTAGATGATTTTTGCTGGGATTTGACATAAGCTCAAAATAGGGTACGCAGAAGAATGTGGGGAAATGTCCTCATGCCATATGCTTGCACAATTGTGACATGTAATACCTATAATGCTTCTATATAGATTCAATTGAGGATTTTTTTTTCACAATAAGGTAAAAACACTCTAAACGTGATATGTTGAAGTACAAAAGTCTCAATTTCTAACTCTTCCGCATCATATACAACATTTGCTGGAAACGTTACGATAAGATATTTTTCCTTTCAGACAAGTAACATGAAAAACATGCCCAGCCGCGCCCAAGCTAGTATTTTCATCTAAAAAAATATAAAACTTTGTATTCGCTTGTCCTCGTAACCTACATAACAAACACAAAATTATGGGCTTATCAGCGAAAGTTGACATGTATGCATGATTAGGATTATGCATGACCTTGTAAAATCCAGGTGTACATGACGCAATCGTGTATGCAAGCAGCTGGTCATGAATATTAAGTGGCGGCTTCAAACCTTGTTCAAAGGGATGGTATCTATTTCTTTAATCATCCTCAGTTTAACAAGAAATATGATGCATCTTATCCTTAAGAACCTACTCTGTACATTACTGATGCTTACACTCATTTGTAACACTGTTTGGAATACCAGGAATAATCAGAAATAATGAACATACACCATGATGAACATACACCATATCTGCTTTTACATGTGTGTTACACTAGATTAAAGGTCCCCTGTCATCAAAATGCATTTTAACTTATGTTGATGCAACATAATATGTACATAACAAAATCACCAACTCTTCAATGGAAATATGTGTCAAATATTTTAAAAAACAACAGAATGTTATTTCCATGACGAGTCCCAGCAATGTACATCTTCTTTAAATCTCTCGTTACCATAGGTGTAGGAAATGTGTCATAAGTCAATGGGATTTTCCTGGCTTTGTACTGAAGGGGTTTAGGGATTGTGGCAGTGAATATTATGAGTTCTGTCCCCGCAACATAACCCTTCTGCCATGACCTATTCTCATCTAATTTTATGATCGTAAGAAGATACCAGCACTCTCCATGACTGCAGATGACTAACCAGTGTTTTTTTTTTTTTTTGAACTCAAAACAATTCTGATTGGTTATTTGGAACCCAAAGTTTAAAACCGCAAGCATGCATGTACCTGTACATAACATATCCTTGTCAATGACACTGAAATTGTGTTCTTGAATTCTTCATGAGATTAATTCCCCTTTCATCAATTACTTCTTCCTCAGATCGTCACAGGAGGTTGGATGACTGGAGGAATAACCAAGCTCCTTGCGACCATAGACACCAAGTCCAGGTGCGTGGATGTGAGCAGTGTGGTCATCCAAGAGAGAATGGCCATGCTCAAAGGAATGGTAATGCTTACCAGATGATTGAAACAGCCCTGTAATGATCTTGACATGTTTACAGTAATTATGTAAAGTCCAACCTGTCTACAAAGACCTAGCGACTGCGTGAAGCTGACCTGCCAACCAGTACGATTTTGTCATATTTAGTACGATTTTTTAGAAGTAAATACGACAATACGATTTTCCTTTAAAAAATATGATTTTCAAAAAAAAAAAATGCCCATTCTGTTTTGTGAAGTATCCTACCAGCATCTCACGTTGGCAATTTGGGGATGTTCATTGGTTCATCGAACACACCAGTCATGACGAAATCGTGCATATTCAGCCAATGCTCCATAAAAAATGCTTGATGTAGGAACTGTAAGAGGCATTGATCCATTTTTTTTTTTTTAAATACAGCTTTTGTCGGTAAAATGAAACTTTTTTGATTAAAGAATACAGTTTTTGAACTCCAGAGGTTGGCATGTCTGGAATAAATTACATACTTGTATACTTGTATATTATACTTGTAAATTACTACAAAATAAAGTTCGCAATTCTTGAGATATTGTGGAGGAAAGTACACGACAGTTAAGAGTAGGATTTTTTTGTCTGAAAATAGGATTTTTATAGTGAAATCACAGGATTTTTGGTCAAACGAGGTTGGCAGCTCTGGTGAATCAGCTGTCTGTAAAGACCGCTCTCTTTAAAGACCAGCCGTCTGGAAAGACCCACTCTCTTTAAAGACCAGCTGTCTGGAAAGACCCACTCTCTTTAAAGACCAGCCGTCTGGAAAGACCCACTCTCTTTAAAGACCAGCTGTCTGGAAAGACCCACTCTCTTTAAAGATTAGTTGTCTGTAAAGAACAGCTGTCTGTAAATACCAACTGTGTGTAAAGACCAAATCTGTAAAGACTAACTGTCTATAAATACCAGCTCTCTGTGAAGACTGGCTGTTTGTAAAGACCAGCTCTCTGTAAATACCAGCTGTCTATAACGACCACCTGTCTGTAAAGACCAAATCTGTAAAGACTAGCTGTCTGTAAATACCAGCTGTCTGTGAAGACCACCTGTCTGTAAAGACCAGCTCTGTAAAGACTGGCTTTTTGTAAAGACCAGCTCTCTGTAAATACCAGCTGTCTGTAAGGACCAGAGGGGTGTTTCACCAAGCTGTTCTCAAAGCTAAGAACGACTTTACGCATGACTGGTGACGCTTCCTTATGCTAAATCAGATTCTCAATGATTGATTCCTATCAGCTGAAGTTCAAATCTGATGTTTGCAAATCAAAGTTCGCATTGTTTACAATTGTCTTGCCAACTGTTCCGTTTTTAACGGAATTGTCTCATTTTTCAGTTTATTTGTTTATTTCGTGGGGCTTTTCATAAAGGGGGATTATCAGAAAGGGGACCCCCCCCCCCCCCCCCCTCGGTCGCTCTGATCCTTCGCCATTGAGTGTTCAGTTTTTTAATTTAAACAAAGTTTATGATTTGTCAACTTTGATTAGGATTCTTTGAAATTAACTTCCAATAGACACTAAAACAGGAACAAATTTGGGTATTTAGCACAAGAAAGGATAACCAGTCGTGCGTAAAGTCATTCTTAGCTTAACAACAGCTTGGGGAAACACCCCCCTGCTCTCTGTAAAGATCACTCCACTTGGATCCCTTGATAGCAATTTGCCAAAGATGATGATTGAAGAAGGGAAGAGAGAGAGAGAGAGGGGGGAAGGGGGGTGGGGGGGGGGGGGAAGAGAAACATATGCAGTAAAGCATGCACTCATCAGGAGAGATAGCTTTAGTGCCATTGATCTTTTGTGCCTGCTACAAGAAGCAATGATGTGTGTTTCTCTAAAAGAAAAATGTCTTCCAAGTTAGGCCAAGTTGGGCCATTTTTGTCAATAAGAAGTTTCCAACTTAGCAGGGCCTTTAAGGTATGCAGCTATTCCTAAAGCAAGCCCAATCTGTTTGCTGCAGTTAACTGAACTATGCACTGTTTAAATGTGACAACGGGCTTACAAAATGAGGTGATACTAATTTAAATAAGAAGTTTCCAACTTAGCAGGGCCTTTAAGGTAAGCAGCTATTCTTAAAGCAAGCCCAATCTGTTTGCTGCAGTAAACTGAAATATGCACTGTTTAAATTTGACAACGGGCTTACAAAATGAGGTGATGCTAATTTAGATAAGAAGTTTCCAACTTAGCAGGGCCTTTAAGGGAAGCAGCTATTCCTAAAGCAAGCCCAATCTGTTTGCTGCAGTTAACTGAAATATGCACTGTTTAAATTTGACAACGGCTTACAAAATGAGTGATACTGATTTGATCTGGATAAAGGCTTTATTCTTTCAGAATTGCTATGAGAAATGAGTGAGAACGGAGAGTTCGGATCAGTGAGTGCTTTGGTGAGCAGTTGGCTTTGAAAATAGTGTTTGATTGATATTTTGTATAGCTTGATGAATCGATCATTTTCTCAGTAGAATAATACTCTCCATTCTAATTCTTTTCAGAGCTATTTCAACAGAATGAACTCTACATTCCTTTTCAGATTTTCACATAAAGATCTGATATATTTTATGTACTTTTTGAGGCTGTTCTCAGGATACATGTACTTAATTCAGATGCAACCCTCCCACCTCGGATGGAACTCCAGTTTTTAGTAATTTTTTTCTTACATTTGAAATATATGCATAACATATGTTACATGTTTAAATAAATTATCTAATGTTATGCATCTGACACATCATTGCCAAACTTGTAAAAATCATCAGTATGAACGATACATTTTTATCAAATACAGGCTGCAAGCAGTTGAATGTATGAATATATGATAAATCTGAATCAGTAAGTTGTGTGTGCTTTGTACTGTTTTTAAATAAAACTATTTATAAAAATTGTGCTTTGTTCTGAAGAAAATAAACCACTGATATGATGAAATGAATGTGGTATGAAGAAACTCCACAAAGAACGGTAGTAGATAGAAGAGGTACAAAAAAAAATGTTTTCAAGGTGGGTTAGAGGTTAAATTAGTATGAGTATTAGTATGACAGTAAAGTATTACCATTATTAGGTAATGTATCATGACAGCAGTAAGAAAAAAAAAAAAAAAAAAGAGCTCTTTTGTGTGATGTTTTGGATTTAGTAGTGGTGTTTGTTAAGGTATTTATTTGGAAGTTTGTTAGTTTAGGATCTGATTTATGGGGTTTGGTTGCTGTTGATATGGAATTTAACCAATGTTTTAAATATTACCCAAGGCAGTATATGTACATACATATATCACAGAATTATTACATATTAGCATTTGTTGATATGCTAATATGTAATAATTCTGTGATATATGTATGTTATAATTATTACAAAATATTGTGTATAAGAAAAGTGGCTATGTGTGATGAGATATATTTGAGTGCTCATTGTTATACATGTAATATATGATTGATTTATGAATCAGGTGTACAGTAAATCATGAAAATTGTTCAATATTGAAATAACTTATGAATGGGGTATTCATTACCGACAGTACTATTTTGTATCAATAGCAGTACTACACAGTTTATGCTTTTTCTATTCCATTTTTGTACTGAAATGTGTGATTCATTCATGATCTTTTCATGAAAAGGAAGTACGTTTGTGATAGCACTATCCTCCAGCTATGTAAAAAGTACATGAAGGGGCAGGACAGAGCTGTAACCTGCCCTTTCTCAGACAAAAGGAAGCAAGTGACAAATCACTCAAATCTGGGTTATTGCTACTTTTAGATTGTACCCAGCATTCCCTAAATACGGCCAAAATCTGGACAAGAAATGTTCATCTTGCTGCGAGATATTCAATCTAACATGGTGTGGTGTTGTACTGATGCCAACGCCAAGTGACAGACACATTTTGCTCATTTACAAGAAAAGTATCTTTTGTTAGTTGCTTCCTTTTGTCAGAGTAGGGCAGCTTAGGCTGCAAAATGTGCAAATTGAAAAGAGAGCTGAGAAGATTTGTTTTTTCCTCACAGGCTATATATATATGCTATAATGCACAGCACTGTTCAGTGTGTTTGTTTATTGCTGTCACAATAGAGGATCGAGGTGTGACGTCATACAAGCATGTTGTCAAGACAACTGGTTCTAAACTATGAGAAAAAAGCAGCAGTGATTTCAGCGGGTACTCTCATTGCCAGTGCCAGGGGCTCAAAATTTTGAAACTATTGAAATGTAATAACTCAAAAGTTACAATTTGTTTCAAGTGATAATCTAAACTGCATAAAATTATTTGGGTGCAAGTTTTGTGACATTTCATTAACTAATGTTCTTGTAAAAAAAATTCTCTTTGGATATTTAGTTCAATTATCACTTTTTGATAAAAACAAGACAAAAATATTGTACATCAGATAATTCATGCAGACACAATGCAGATTGTGCATTATATTTCTTATGATTTTCATTAGAGAAAATATTTTAACAACTCGAGTGTCTTTCAAAGATGAGAAAGAAAAATATTTTATTCTTCATAGTCATAGCTGAGCCTATTTGTGGATTTAAATGCATGCATAGAAATTGATATTAACTGATATCTAATGATTTTCATGAGAGAAAATGTTTTAACAACCCGTTTGTCTTTAAAAGATGGGATAGCTGACTGATATTTTATTCTTCATATTCAGAGCTGAGCCTATTTGTAGATTTAAATGCATGCATAGAAATTGATATTAACTGATATCTTATGATTTTCATGAGAGAAAATGTTTTAGATGAATGAAATTTTATTCTTCATATTCACGGCTAAGCCGCATTGTGGATTTTAAATGCATACATAGATAGAAATTAATGATTAGCCGACATGTTATTTCTAATGATTTTGATTAAAGAAAATGTGCTACACAATCTGTCTTCCAAAGAGAATAAGTGTGATAGATGAATTTTATTTTATTCTTCATATTCACGGCTAAGCTGCATTGTGGATTTAAAAATATAGAAATTAGCGATTGGCTGACATGTTATTTCTAATGATTTTCACGAGAGAAAATGTTTTGCAACCTGCCTTCCAAAGAGTGTATGTGATATAGATGAATACTTTATTCTTTGTATTCACGGCTAAGCTGCATTTAAAAATCAACAATGTGGCTTTGCCTTGAATATGAATTTGGATTTTAAATGCATGCACATAAATTAATCATATTTCTGATTATTTCCATTAAAGAAAAATTTTCATTTAAGAATATGAAGACACCCTGTCTTCCAAAAAGTGAAAGTGAGATAGATACATTAAATAGAATTTAATTGTTCATATTCAAGGCTCAGCCATAGAATTTTATTGTTCATATTCAAGGCTCAGCCACATTGTGAATGCATGTATAGAAATGAATGGGCTGAATGACATATGTGATGAAACAGTACTCTTGTTTAATGAGATGTAATGTATTTGTGTTTTCATTGATGTGTATTAGGCAAGGAAAACTGTACTTCTTTGTTTTATGTACTAATGCACTTGTTATTTGCAAGACGCACCTCTTGACCCCCGGGGATGGTGCGTCATGGTTGCATCGTGTTCCCCAGAATTGTAACGCATAGGTCCGTCATGGACGCAAAATGTCCGTCACAAGAATGCGTCATAGTTAGTCACTTTACAATGTTGCATCATTTGGTGTGTCAATGGAACTGTCACTCTTCTTCGAGCTTGTCTTAAGGTGCGTCATTGGCTCGTCAGTTTCATGAAATTGTGGGTCATATATTTGCCTCAGATGTGCGTCGATGTAAGTAATGGTGTGTCACTTTCTGTGACAGAGGGTGCGTCATGGTATCAAACTGTATGACTCGCACCGTTAAATGAGCACCATCCCCGGGGGTCAAGAGGTGCGTCTTGCAAATGACAAGTGCATAATGATCATCTCAATATTGAAGCAATGTAGGTCCATGGTTCATTTTAATGGCATTCACTCAATAAAAGAAATACAGTCATTTCTATATTTTCTCTGCGCCATTAACAAGTTGTATTTATACATGTATGTGTTATACATGAAGTTGCAATGATCACATTAGAAACATGTTTTGAAAAATGACATTAATATTTAAACAAGAATGTTCATGATATATTTTAGAAGTATAATTTCTGATATTTGCAAATATGATTTACCATTAAATTGTTTCTTATCCAGAAGATTCTGTAATGCATACATGATTCAATTAATTGATTTGTTTCCATGATAATAAAATGAACTTCTGTGAAAGCAAAGTTTAATAATCACAAATGATTTATTTTTCATACTGTCTAGTAGTGTTTTACATGCTTAATACATGTATATTTCAAATATATTCATTAGTACATTAAAAAATCATGATGTCATAACATATACAGTATGAGGTAAAAGTAGGTTTATGTCATCATAATTTTTTAAGGAATACTGGAGAAGAAATCTATAATACAGTACATTGTACCAAATTAAAATCCCATAAAATAATACTAAAGAAAATTTTGGATAATTGAAGTAAAATATAAAATATAAAAAATATACTTGCTCCAAGTTTGACCTAGGCAATAATCAAAATAATGTATCATGATAAAGGATGGGACTTTTGCAGTTGAGAACAATATTTTTAATGTTTTATACTTGAGCAAGGTCAACAGTATATGTGTATCTACATGTCCAATGGAAGCATCAGTTAGTGACTTAAAACATTGAGCAGTGTATTATGTACAATGCCAACTCAGTAGGTACACATTTAAATAAACCTCAGGACCAATGAAATTATGTTGTTATATCACACTTTCATCAAACCAATTATTATCAAACGCATAAAAACAATCAAATATACAGAAAATATCACCTTTGGGACTGAGAGAGTTAAACAAAAAATGTGCAAGTTTGTGTGTGTTTGTTTAAGTGTTCTATATAATGCAAGTACATTATAAAATGCTACACCCTTTGAAGTGGTCCCACAGTTATCTTCCAAGGCCTTTAGAATTTTCTTCATACTCTATATGCTATTTACTATTGTATGTAACAATATACATCGCTCCCCTCCCTCCATCAGATATCATACCCCACAGAAATATCACAGCTTTGAAGTCATCCTCAAGTTGTCAATTCCATCATCCAAGGCCCGAAGAATTCACTCCCATGCTCAATTTACTATCATATGTCACCGCAGGAGCCCCTGAATACACCCCCACCCCCATCCCCCACCCTCTATCATACCCTTTGGGAATATCACAGCTTTGCGGTGGTCCTTGAGTTGTTGATTCCATCCTCCAAGGCCCTCAGAACCCGTTTGACGTTCTCCTGGTTAGCGTTATACCCCATCAGCCCAACACGCCACACCTGTAGGGGCGACAAAAACAAAGGAGGATTTCCATTACCACAAATCCTGTGGAAATCCAATGGATGTGATTTTACACCCCTTACCAGCTGATATCTGTTAAATGAGATGGCCTTCATTGCACTTGATTCAATTCAGATACACCAGGCCCACCTGACGAGACCCTTTAACACACTGGGTAGAAAATTTCATAAACACTTGTCTGTAAAACACTCATTGAAATAATGTTTCTAAACACTAATTCTCGGTACACAAAATTGTCTAATCGCAACCCTACATACCTTGCCTGCGCTCGGTCCCAGTCCCCCTGAGATCTCAATTCTGTACCTGTGACAGAAACAAACAACACACAAACAATGTGACTCGTTTATCATCCAACCAAACAGATGAGTACAGTGGCACCATGTATAGTGGAGAGTTTTAGACCGACACGATGTGAACATGGACAAATTCTTACAGGCATAGGCTACCCCAAAGTTAAGATGGTTTCAATAAAAGCAGAAATATTAAAGAAACATGCTTGTGAAAGTTTGACGAAAATCCGTCTAAGGATAAGAAAGTTGCGATCTTTTGAAATTGGACGTTGCATGTGACATGCTCTCCCATATGTTGTGTGTTGTATGATTCCATAAATTGCTCTTTTTCTGTTTTTTTTTATAAAGGACAATTTTTTTTCACAGAGGCATGTGTATAAAAATGTGTTTCTAATGATGTATGAAATTCACAAGTAAAATTGAGGCATATCAACAGAAAAAATTGACATTTTCACAAAAATTGTACACAACATGTGGGAAAGCACCTCACACGGAACTACTTCCTTGTACACGCAGCACACAATGATCAATAACTCACTTCTGCATGACATAGGAAACGACATGCTTCCAGTCCACCCCTGAGGGCAGCATAATGGCGCTGACAGTCGGCAGACGGGTAGCCTGAAGAAAGACAAGAGTCAGAAAAACTGTTTACCTGTTAAAGTCCTAAAAACGACTGTTGGTAAATCGACTAATAGGGGGGGGGGGGGGAATCCTCCTCTGAGTGAGTCCTGGAAAGGACTGTTTAGGTGGGACTCAACGTTTTGAATACATTGACTATTAATCGGCCCGACGATGAAAATTTCCAATGAATTTTGGGCATGATCAACTCTTCTTTCCCCTTGATAAAATTACATTTGAATAAGATTTCTGAAAACAAACAAACCTTATCCTTGACGAACAGCTGAAGGCCGAGTTTCTCAAGTCCAACATAGAGGGCGTCAGCCGCAGCCTGGTGGCGCTCCCAGTAATTCTCCAGTCCCTGCCAACAGAGAGAGTTATCACAAGCATCATTAATAACATGGCTAAATCAATAGCTGTAGCATCATACTGCCCTACTCTGACAAAAGGAAGCAAGTGACAAATCACTCAAATCTGGGTTATTGGTATTCTTAAATTGTACCCAGCATTCCCTACATATGGCCAAAATCTGGACAAGAAACATTAATCTTGTTGCAAGATATTCAATCTAACATGATGTGGTGTTGCACTTATGCCAATGCGAGTGACAGACACATTTTGCTCATTTACAAGAAATGTATCTTTTGTTAGTGCTTCCTTTTGTCAGATTAGGGCAGCATTCACTTGATAACTTTGTCTTTTGTTGTCTCTGCTGTACATGTGTGTTTCTCTCTGTGTACTTGATGAGTATCTGATCTATCTGATGAATCTCTCTAGTCTATCTGAATATATACTTCTTCTCTCATCACATACAAGTTAATAATTACAATAAATTCCTTGAGAGGGCCAGTTCCTTGGATTTATAATGACTCATATATATTCCACAGAGAGTATATCACAGTTCTGAATCCCACCTAAGTTCATCTTCGATATTATGGGAGGGTCAAAATGACCCCCCCCCCCCCCCACACACACACACACGCACATCAAAACTTAGCTTTAAAAAAAAAACAGTCAGAATAGGGTCAAATACCCCTCCATTAGAAATGTAATATTTTGAGGCTTGAAAGAAGATTGCGATCAACTTACCTCCTCGACGAGCATGGACAATCCCTCTCTCAGATGGTACAGACTGGTGACCGGACAGGTGTGGTGGTACCTGCAAAGATTAAACACAATATCGTACAAGAATATGAGTACAGAACTGTTAACTTCCTTCTTTATTTCACTATGTTATTATTTTTTTTTTTAAATATGTAAGAGAAAATCAGCACACTGCCGCTGAATGTAATAGAACTACACATTATTTTTACTGCCAATGTTCAGTGCAAAATACTGAAAATACATACTCTTTAAATACATACCATTCTTAATATTTGAAGAAGAATCTTTCATTTTGAATTTTTGCCTGGCAATCCAGTGTACGACTTAAATATCAGAAACACTCACAGGCAGTGCACTTGAAATGCAAGGCCACAAAATATATAGGGACCGTTGCACTGCAAATCCCCACAGAATGCGGACTATGCCTCTATTAAAGAAATACATGTGTCGCGTCCCATCATCAAATTGGCAATGCGATTGATGAGCTGACTTACCTCCTTGGGCCTGCGTCACAACCCCAGTAGTTGGCCAGGTGCCCCAGATCGAGGTAGAATGAGGGCACTCGCGTCTTCCTGTTGTTGAACTTTGCCCTGTTGAATATTCATAAGTGAAATTTTGAATACCTCTTAGAAGCAAAATGACAGTAATGCATGAGTAGAGTACGGAGAGGCATCTTGGATGGAGCATATCACTTGAACTAAGCAAGCAAGTACACTCCAGCCCAAAGGAATTGGCAGAGGGAAATGTAAAGGGAAGAAAGGGAAGGAGCCGCATTTTTAAACCGTGGTACAGTTTGTCTAGTTCAGCACGAAACATGATGCCTTAGCCTAAAAAGCATCATGTTTCATGCTGAACTGGACAAAATATACCAAGGTTTAAAACTGCGGCTCCTTCCCTTTCTTCCCTTTCCCTATGACAATTCCTTTGAGCCGTAGTGTACATATATGTGTCGGGCTTTTTCAACCCGAAGCTATTTTTCAATAGAGTACCGAAGTTGTGTCATCATTTCCATTGTAAAGCAAGTTTATGGTACTCATCACCTGTGCCAATTCTTTTGAGCTGTAGTGTATTACTGTGGAACCTGTACATAGAAAGACTGCTCATGGGAGACGAGAAATGTGGTCTTTATAAGCAGGCGCTCTCCATAGATCAATTAATCAATTCTCCCTATCGCACATAGCTCTCCGAATCTGAACGCGTGTGGCGCTCTAATTTTTTTACCTTTAATTCTTGGGATATGAACTTCCGGTTCATGAACATTCTATAGCCATCGTCTTGCTTGTGTCTTTTCATTCTTTCATTAGTCCATCCACAATCAATGTTGAGGCAGGCAAAAACATCGCCGTGAGTGGTTGGTGGTATTTTTTACAAGTCCTTCGTCCATGTAACAACCCTTCCGTTTGCTTGTGTATGAAGAAGTATTAATATCACGAGGTTTACGAGGGTCGAAATTACAGATCTTGTGCGTTAACGGTTACTGCGTGAATTGAATACGTACCAAACTCTTAACGGAAGTTTTCGTCCCAAGAGCAATCAATCAGACATCGGTATTGCGAAGTAATATCACTTGATATCGGCTATATGCAATAGGGAAAATTGGAGTAACTTGTCAGAATCTGACATCGCGTGTCAGAATGAATTCCTCTTTTTGCTGGTAGTGGCATATGCTATCTTTGATATCTATGAAAAGGCTACTTTTAAATGGGGTTTAATGCGATACATTGTCATAGGGAAAGAACAAATGTGGTCTTTGTAAACAGGTCGTTCTATAAAAGAGATCTCTAGTCTGGAGTTTACTGTATGAAAAATGTGTAGAAAACAGTTCAATTCATGCATGCTTTACATTAAACATGTAACATATAATTATATGCTCTACTCATATTTTCTATAGTGGAAGAATATTTTACAAAGATTCGAGTCTAAAGAAGGAAAATTACTGCTCAAAGAAATTGGTCAAGACATATAGAAAGACCACTCATGTGATTAGACATAACGAATTACATCATCACATCATTGCTTATATGCAATGGAGTATGCACAATTTAACTTGTGGTATCATATATCTATCATCTTATTTTCAGAATGCGTTCTTTTCCTCATGTTTGTATACTAATGTCATGTAGACCGCAGTAACTTAACTGCAGACATCTCCCTTCACCATTTAAGAGCTCAACTCAGATTTTATTTTGAAGTACATGTTTATTGATGAAAATAAGTTTGAATAATGCTGTGCTCTCATGTAAACTGCTGTGCTCCTATCAAATCAAAGCACCAAAACATGATCCAGATTTGCACAGGTTATCATTTGAAATTCTATGACATATAAGTATACATGGTGCTTGCACCATTTATGATTCCAACTGTGAGAAATTGTGTTTACTTTTAATGCAGAATTGACAAGGATATAAAGCAAAGTGTACAAAGTTCAAGTGCAATATGTAGGTTTGGATTATAAATACTGGTACAACTATGTACAAACACAACATCCAGTATATGACTATTTATGAGAGTAGATATTTTTCTTATATAGACTATATGATATGAACCAACAAATCCAAATAAATGAATGTTTATACTAGCAGTCTGAATTTTGAAGTATGATGTACATTGCAGGACTATCTGTGCCTTATGTATTTTCCTTCTATATTACAGTAAAAGTGTAATTAGAAATCCGTGTATTTCTTTGAAATTTCAGTCGGTATAACCATCTTATATGAATTGCCGGTAACGCTATCACATATCAAGGAGCAGTCGAACTGGTAGTAGTAGTAGTAGTAGTAGTAGAAGTAGGAATAGTAGTATTTGTAGCAGTAGAAGAAGAAGAAGTATCAGCAGTAATAGTAGAAGAAGAAGAAGTAGTAGTAGTAGTAGTAGTCGTAGTAGAAATAGTAGCAGTATTACTTTTATTATCACCAGTATTCACATAATCTTAATCACTTGTAATGTTATCATTAATATTATCATTAATAGTATTGTTATAAGTATCACTCACCATCATCATCATCGACATAATCATCATCATCATCATCGTTATCATCACCATCATAGTCACCATCATCATCATCATCATCACCATCATAGTCACCATCATCACCATCATCATCATCATCATCATCATCACCATCATAGTCACCATCATCACCATCATCATCATCATCATCATCATCATCATCATTGTTATCGTCATCACCATCATAGTCACCATCATCATCATCATCATCATCACAATCATAGTCACCATCATCACCATCATCATCATCATCATCATCATCATCATCATCATCATCATCATCATCATTATCCTCCTCCCTGTATGAGGTGGTTTACCTGGCCCTATCACTGAAAGAGATGGGAGCTGTGCCGGGCGGGGCACCCAGCACCTTCTGACTCCCGCTGTAGATCACATCAATGCCTGTAAATGGAATGGAGAAAAAATACTTTCAAATCAGCCACTTAACACATAAAAAATATGATGAGGAAACTCAAAATAGTCTTAAAGGTTAATAAGCAGGTGCTTTAAATGTACAGGTTCCTAGAGCTCAGGTTGGAATGCGAAAAGATTGTTCAAGGAAAACAAATATGGGGTCTTGAATTGATAGACGGGTTTAAGAGACTGCAAGCGTGTACATGTGAGGGGGAAAAGATTAGAAATGAATGGAGGAGGGAGAGAGGGAGACTGAGATAGAAAATAGAGAATGAAAAATGAATTGAATTGAATTGAAAGTTTTTTTTTTAAATCAAACTTAAACAATAAAAACAATGAAAGTAGAAGCTCGAAAACTGATGCATTTTGTGTACATCCAATTAAAATAATGGTAAGATTCATCAAACAATTTAATGAATACACATGACAATAATATGCCTATTAATACAATGACAGAGACTGCATGTAAACAAAATGTATGTATTGCAGAGAGAAAGGGAAAGACAAAAAGAGGAAGAGGGACAAATGTAGACAATTTAAGAAAATGTGTGTGTGTGTTGTGTGATTGCGTGAGAGAGAGTGAGAAAGATAGAGAGAAAGGGAAAAGGAGAGAGACATGTTTGACAAAGAGCGAATAGAGTGGAGAGAAAGATAGGGAGGCAGAGAGAGAGAGATGGAGAAAGATGACAAAAATGACATAAGAGACATGTATGTATGAGAAAATTATTTCCTAGTCCTCCTTCAAGTTCAACCAGGCATGGAATCAAGCATGAACTTACCCCATTTATCCATGTACATCGGCACACCACCCAAAGAAGCTACAGTATCGACCAGGAGAAGACTGTCATATCTGTAGAAGAGGGCAAAAATATGTACTGCAAGGTCTTGTGACAACACATAAACATGATTTATCTTTATATCATAGGAGAAATTTTAAGGAAAAGAAAGAAGATGCCCAAATATACAAATTTTGAGCTCCAAAGAAACTTGACAGAAAGGATAGAAAGTTACAATTGTTTAAAATTGTTATTTTGTGATGTTACATGCGAGATGCTCTCCCATATGTTGCGTACGACATCTCTCACTATGTCATTCGCTTTGAGATTTTCATTCCCAATTTTTTTCTCTCGCCCTTTTGTCTAAAATGCCTATTATATTTAGATGAATTATGTGACCATTAAGGCAAGTCTCTGAAATGTTAGTATGTTGTAAGTGCGCTAAGATTTTTCTTGAGCGTGCCTCTGATTTCTAATGAGTAGATGGTGTCACCATGGAAGGTAAATGGCATCACCGTGCATTTACCAGCCCATGCCAGTGCATGAATTTGCCAATGCAGACCACCTTATACTTGTCCACAAGTATGTCTCGTTTATAATAGTTGTGCATTTGATACATCGTTCAAAACGCTGTTTTTTTACAGACAAACCTCTAAACTACTAAAAAAAATATTCCATTCATCAAAAACAGAAAAAAAACAATTGCTGTAATCATACAGTACACAACACATGTGATGTCATAAAATTAAAATTTCAAGAGATCATAACCTTCACATCCTACGACAGATTTTCGTAAAACCTTCACAGATATATTTCTCTCATGTTCCTGCTTCTATTAAAACGAACTAAATTTCAGGGTGGACTGTCTCTAAACTATTTGTCCGCCATTGATATTTTGCACATGTAATACACGCAGACTCCATAGAGCAGCAGTTAATCTGGCACACAAAGGGTTAGGAGTCCAATCTGACCTGTGGCAGAGCTGGCCAAGGCCCTCTAGAGGCTGAAGGACGCCAGACGAAGACTCGCCCTGAGTGATGACAAACACAGAGGGCCGCACGGAGCGCAGACTCTGTAAGAAATAAGAACAGAGAAGTCAACTTTACGTGTTCCAATACGCCAGTTCATAGTTACATCATGGTTGGACACTCCACTGAATCAAGAACGACTAGATTGCAGACTGGAATTTGATCATGAAGCTGTGTAGGTGTGTTATTTTACAGCATGCCCACACCAATAATAGAAGCAGGTGCACATGGTGGAAACGTTCTTTCACCACCTTCTCACAGCTGAATCGCTGTTGTCATATTTGCATTAAAATGGGTATAAACGTGGTCCACTATCTATGGAATTTCCATTTTACTCTGTCAGTGGCACAATTGGCCCGAGGTCATTTGTACCAGTAATAATCTGCTCATGCGCACAATGCAAAGTACATGTATGAACTTGCTTATTGTAACATTTTGCCACACACATTTTTCCAAAATTGAAACAGCTTTGAGCTTGAATAACATTTATTTATAGGTAAATTACAACAAATTTACCAGGAAAAAAAGAAGAATGAAACTGTTAAAAACATAAATTCAACTTTCTACGTCTGCCATGGCATGCCCTTTTCCCATTTAAATATTTTGTGACACTTAAAAAAAAATAATGAACATAAAATAATAAATAAAACAGCAATGAGCTTGAATAAAATAGAATTATATTTTAACAAGAAAATTGCAAAAAAAAATACATATAAATGTACAACACATAAAATAAATAAATACACTGTTAAGAATAATAAATCCATCTGCTGACAGGTGCGTTTGTACTAGCAGATGAGCCTCATTGAATACAACATCAATATTTCTGTAATAACATGAATGACACATGTAGCAGCTAATGATGTCTAAGGCACTGCAGTTGTTGACCATAACAAAGTTAACCCTCTCAGCACCATAGCTGCATGAAATGTGAAATACTATCTGTGGGATTTTCCTGGCTTAGCACTCAGAAGGATCAAGGTCCACTGGTATTGAAGTGTACACTACAGCTCAAAGGAATTGGAGTAGGGAAAGGGAAAGTGAAGAAAGAGAAGGAGCTGCAGTTTCAAACCATGGTATATTTTGTCCAGTTCAGCATGAAACACCATGCTTTAGCCTAAAAAGCAACTAGTATCATGCTGAACTCGACAAAATATACCGCGGTGTAAAACTGCGGCTCCTTCCCTTTCCCTTTCCCTATGCCAATACCTTTGAGCTGTAGTGTATATTAGTGCAGATTAGAATATGCATTACCAGTGCCTATGGGAAGAACCATGCCTAGCACACTGACAAGATTTCCTGGAATAAGAAGACTCAAAATAAATGAATAAATGAATTGTTAAGACTTACATCTTCAATTTGTCTGGCAGAAAAGGCAACTCCGGTAGGGTTTTTCATCACTCTCACATCAGCACCTATTGTCAGCAATAATAAAAAGAAGAAACAAAACTTTTCATTTTTCAACAATACGAGATGTAAAGAAAGACAAGACTCAGACATACATCGGCCATCGGCCATGAAAACAAAAATTAACATGATGTATTATACAGAAAGCTGTAAAAGAAAATGGCAGCATCATTGCTCATCTTAGAGCTCTTTGAATCTGATAATCAGCTGATTATAATCATAATCATTCATTTGTTCAATTAAATTTAATGATCAATTCAATGCGTTGAATTAAGAACCTAGCAAAGTGTGCTCCCCACACACAAAAAAAACACTGTATGGAGAACACAGTATGCTGCAGTTTTTACAGAATTAATATCTCATTGCAGTGGTTTGCCACAAGACGTTCTACATGTACATGTAGCTGGCAGCTCTCTGCACAGCTACTTGTAGAAACTCTAGTGCTTTGCCAGGTAATCCTCCTGTACTTAATTTTCAAAACACTTCTTGATGTTCTATTTGTTTCGATTAGTTTGATAACAATCTTGATCATTATTATAGAATCAGTACATTACCGTAAAGAGAATTGGCATTCACAAGTTTTATATTTGGCACATAAAGAGTCAATGACATTATTGATGTCAAATGTATAATCACACCTTTCAGAGGATTTGCTGTCAGCCTGTGATTCTCTTTATCTCAATATTCAAATGCTCTCACTTTACATGGGGTTAGGCCATTTCCTGACCTAGTCTTTCTGACCTAGTCTTTCTGACCTAGTTTTTTTGCCATTCATTTTGTACACGAGGCAGTTTTCATGAGACGGCCTCTGTTATTGGCTACTGTACTAATGAATATTCAAGACGATGGTATGGCTTGTCGAACGTCGCGCCGGCCAAAGAGGCGGCCATCGCCAGGAGCTGGTGAGCTGGAGGCGCGCTAGTCCACGCGGGAATTGCCGGCGCCGGACTGCTCCACTACAGAAAAAGGGGACGGTGCTCTCAGAAAGAAAATATAATGTAAAAAACACTGGATTTTTGTTGGACAATAAGATAAAAGTGAATTTGTTTATCCTTGTTGTATTATTGAAGAATACATCATCTCATGAAAATGTTATTGAATGATTGAATAAGGAATATTTTTGGTAGAAATTTATTATGCACCCCTATCAAACAGTCGATGACTCCAATATTTTTTTCTCTAGCGAGATTTGGGGAAAAAGAGACGGGAGATTCCATTTTGCTCTAGGGGATTTAGAGCATCATGTCGGGAGGGACAGATAAAAAAATAATAAATAGTCTAATAAAACCTAGCAAACATGAAATAATTATAACACAAACACATATCTATTTACTCAACTTTTTATCACAACATGGCATTTGTGCACAGTAATAGGTTTTCTAGTGTCCTTATATCAACTCATTACCCACATACAATGGTACAAAGGAACAGCTGATATCGGCATGAGCGTGCTCTCGCAGGCTGTGGCCGATTGCAGAGAGCAAGGATTTCTCTCTCAGCTGTGAAAAGCTCTGGCGTCTATGAGCTAGCGTGTAAAAAAAAAATTGCGCCTCCTGGCCGCCTCTTTGGGCGCGCCGGCGCGAATGTTCGAAAAAATTGCGCCTCCTGGCCGCCTCTTTGGCCGCGCCGGCGCGAATGTTCGACAAGCCATACCATAGTCTTGAATATTCATTAGCACAGTAGCCAATAACAGAGGCCGTACTGAGTGAATGGCAAAAAAACTGGGTCAGAAAGACTAGGTCAGAAAGACTAGGTCAGGAAATGGCCTAACCCCTTTACATGTAAGCAGGTGATAGGTCTTTCACTGTATTGGCTTCAAAACACTGGAATGATTCACTACTTACATGCTTTACGTACAATTTTCATCATCAGTTAATGCTTTCAAAAAGGTCTTATAACTCATCTTTTAATCAATTTAAAGTTGCAAAATTGTTAGGTTTTTTTCTTCCTGTATATTCTTCTTCCTCTAGTATAGTACAGCCCAACTTTTGGTGTATTACCTACTGTTTGCGCTGGCCAGTGCAGTGTGTACCGTGCAAGGACTAAAATGCTGTTTACAACATGTGCAAGTGGTGCAAGTTAATTAAAAATATAAATTAAAAAATTAATTTATATGTTATTGCTTGAATTAATACGCTTTTGGCCTGATGGGAAATGTGGAATAAAAGCAATTAGTAGTAAAAATGATAACCGTACCTAGTCTCTTTCCAAGGTCAGCCAGCCTCTCTCCCCAGATGCCATTGGACGCCACCAAGATGACATCACCAGGTTCCACGACATTCATCAAGGCCGCCTCCATCCCACAATGCCCGGTTCCGCTGACGGCAAACGTCAGCTCGTTCTTGGTCTGAAAGGCATACTGCAGACCGACCTTGATGTCATCCATTATCTGGGGGGAAAATGAAATTAAATAGATCTATAGTCTATAAAATACATCAAACATACTAAGAAAGAACAAATAAACAAGTGGATCATTAATAAATACTATTTAGAAAATAGCAAAACTTTCGGTAACACCATGTGGTTGTATTCTTTCGGATAATTGGCCCACTTATGGGGTGAAGAAAGGAAAGGAAAGTGAAAAGTGAAAAGGAGAGGTGAATTTTTATATTTATAATATAAAAATATAAAAATTCTAAAAAACTACAAATACAACATGTTTCTGTGCCAACTCTATAAAAAAACAACTGCAGAAAAGAATGCAATTTTGGAGCCCTCACCTGAATTTCTCTCATTTCTAACTTAGATTTATTCAATTGTTCTCTTACAACTTCATGAGTTTTCATTCATTTAGTTACTGATTACAGTTCTACATTTTATGCAGATCCATAATCACATCAGTTGCATACATTAAAATATGTATTTTCTCACCCTCATTTCGGTTGAGACAATCATTACTTCTAAGAACAATATTTCTTTGTAGCCTAGCATTAGCATGATTTGTTTCTTTCAATAACTCAGAATATGACCCAAATCTAGACTAAAGCATTCAAGGAAATTGATGACTTGATTTTAAGACAAAATGACGAACATCACAAAAGAAATCTTCTTTAAAAAAAACTTGTCATACAGCAAGCCATTGAAAATCAATCATTTAAATCTGTATTTTGATTTCATAAATTTATTACTCATTTCATTGCACAGCGGCGCGAGAAAACGCAACCATCAAATTATCTGAAAATTCTGGTCCCGCATCGCATCGATGTGCAAGACGTCACTGACGATCAGTTAACATTCTTTTTTGACAAACGGTCTGTCACCATTGATACTAGTTCAGTTCCAAGTGAGATATCAGTGACAGTGGTATTCTAACCCAGGCCGTAGCCTAGTACTAGTAGTAGTAGTACTAGTACTAGTATGGCGTAGGTTCGCACAGCTAGCACAGTCAGTGATGAGAAGCCACCTATAACGTCTCCGGGTGCATGTGGCCGAGTACCGGGAGAGCTCCGGCGGCAAGGATCCTCGGGAGATACGTTGGAAGGCCCCGGTCCCATGAGTAATTTACTCGGGACGTTCATGGGAGAGAGGAGGTCGCATGGAGCGTTTACTGCTAGGCTAGCCGGCATCTTGAAAGGATCGGCAGACTGTTGGGATAGTTTTCTGGCTACTGTTGTAAAGCTCTGCTGACGAAAATCTAGAAGTAAAAATATTCAACCTCGATTTGTGACCAACGACGCAGTGTCAATAACATTAGTCCACGAACCATATCACGTGACTTATCCTGGCCCAGTCGGTCTAGTCTTTATTTCCAGCGGTTCAAGCGCTGGCATTACTCCCCTCCCCCCCCCCCCCCCCCCCCCCACACACACACACACACACACTCCGTACTCCAATACTGCACATTGAACCCCGTCCAGAAGCATGACTTGAGATATGTGAGATATGCATACATAATAAATTCTGAGAAGCATATAAAATAGAGGTATATGTGTATAGATAGAGATATTATACAGATGGATAGATAGATAGGTACAAAGAGCTATACAAAGATAGATAGATCCTACATGAATAGATGGATAGATATATAGATAGATAGATAGATAGATAGATAGATAGATTGATAGATAGATAGATAGATAGACAATTTAGATGGACATTAGATAGCTGGATATGTATAAGTTAATAAGTTAAATACATATGTATATAAATATATACAGACTAATAAGTAAGACACAAAGTCAGACAGATAGATAGATAGATATAGATAGATAGATAGATAGATATAGATAGATAGATAGATAGATAGATAGATAGATAGATAGATAGATAGATATATAGATATATACATGTAGATAGATAGATAGATAGATAGATAGATAGATAGATAAGATAGATAGATAGATAGATAGATAGATAGATAGATGGAGATGAGATAATAAATTAGGTATATAGAGAAAGATAAAAAGAAAAATGTAGATATAAAGATACATGGACTTAATATACAATTAATGTAATTATTATGTACAAAATTAATATAAATGAAATACAAACTAACTAATAAAAGCTGCTGAGGAGAGTAGTAACCATGCTCAATATTTGGTCACAGACCTTTATCAAGATTCATAAACGCCTGTGACCGAAATATGGGGAATTCTGCTCTTCTCCAGCGTTTTTATTTATTCGTTTCTATTTCCATTTACATTTTCAGAGCCATCGCAACCCCTATATTCTTCTTGAATGGACGTATAGATATATAGATAGATAATTTTATGAAGATGGATAGGTACATGTACATCGATAGATGAACAGTGAGTGAGAGAGAGAGAGAGAGAGAGAGAGAGAGAGAGAGAGAGAGAGGGAGAGAGAGAGAGAATTATACGTACATCATTCTGTGCGTGCATAGGTCGATGTATTCTAGAAACTAAATGTCATCATAAAGCCCCCCCCCCCCTCCTCTACCCCACACACACGCACCTACCCAAACACACATACACAGTGGACATAGCAAGTACCCAAGCACGCCCCACCTTTTTTTATATACCTCCATCCCCACCCACCCCACCTCACGCACACCCGCGCCCCACCAATCATGGTCATGATTGGATATCATTATGCAACATTAGACATAAAATCCTCCGTTATTACTTACCGTGTGATCCCTTCACCGCGGAAGCCCGAAGCGCTCCTTCTTTTATTCTCCTGCCGGTGATATTGCTACAAATCTGCCTGGAGAGTCTCGGAAGCTTTGAAAACATGATCTCGATAGTTATTTCAGCACAAAATAGTCCTACAAGACAAACTTATAAAGCAAAAAAAAAAATGACGACAGAAAACGCGAAGAAAATGGAAATCATATAACCCTCATGCTTGTCGATCACTAAACGCTGGTTTTATACGAGAAGCAACATGTGTCAGTGAAATGATAATTATGTTTATCTTGTGTTGAAAGACAAAGCCTTCACACAACCACGTTGACTTTATTTCGCATCGTAGTACACGCTTCCTATCAGCTTTCCTGCACTAGGCATGCGAATAGGGCGAGAATGGCGGAATTTAAAAATGGGGTTACCTGTAAACCTTCTGGGTTATTTTTCAAATTGTCGGAGATAAGATGGTAATGCAACGAACTAATAGGGGTATCTATAAGTTACGAAGATATTCTCTAGCTTCTAGGCGGCTACAATTAGGAATTAAACTTATAAAGAGGGGGTTTCACTTATGGGATGGGGTGGGGGGTGGGGAGAAGGGGGGCGAAGCCCTTGTCTATCCCTGATGATTGGCACCGATGTTGACCTAATCAGCAATCGGGTTAACTGAACTTTATACCATGCTCACTCGACTAATTTCACGCTGACGTTGCATATTTGCATAATAGAGTACAGTAGAACGTTTTGCTTTAAGAGCATAATCTGTCAAAATAGTGTACATGCCTAAACCCTGGCCTATATGCGATACACAGCTTCATTATGTTGATTTAAAACGTATCATGGCGAATATGGTATTCACATGTTCGCGTATGCTTTATAGAGACACAGATTCTAAAGTTCATCGGTTAAGTTATGTAATATTTGTTATAGAGGGGATATGTAAAGGGCGAAGGTTTAAAATGCGTCGCAAGATTGTACATGTCCGTGTAGATGTGCATTTGTACGGAGTAATAAGGAAGGGAAGGGGGCGTTCCCCCTCCGCTTACACGCATGCACTCACTAAGTTTCTTTCAACGTGGTGACGAAAAATATTTGTGACATATTGTCAGACTTTCCCCTCAAAATAGTGACAAGAGGCATGTGCTTGAACAAGACTTAGATCGATTGTAAGGCATTTTTTTTTTTCAATTAAAGACAACATTTATTTTTCGAGATTTTGGCGATGTCAGGGTATTGGCGTCGGAGTACGGGGGGGGGGGGGTATTCGGCCGCTTAAGAGTTTTGCAAACAGTATGACTTATCTGGAACCTCACTTCAAATGACGAACTTTGAATGTAATGTGATGAAAAAAAAAGAAGCTTTCAACAGATGGCGCGCCGTTGAAATTGATACCATGCTCTCATTGTTTGAGTATGTCCCAATCATGTAAAAGTCTAATAACAGCAATCATATCAGCTAATTGTCTGTCCACAAATATCAATTTCTGAAATAAATAGTAAATATCAAATATATGACGTCTCAATCATATTTCAATTACAACCAAATTGATCAAGCGGAAATACATGTCGAGATAAGCATTATTTTCATATTTACAGAAGATTGTATTAATCGCCATATCACATCAAGTTGCATAGTAAATGAAATAAGGAACATCTACGCGCTTGTCTACAGTAGGACGCTAGTGGTTTAGGAAATGGGCTATATCTCTATATAATATACGTATATAAAATCCTGTCTAAATCGCATGATACGTTTTGCGATTGATTTGTCTTTTTGTCATTTTATTCTTTTTGAGAATTGTCGCATTGGGCCTAAAGGTTGATTCCAAAATAGTTTCGATCATTTGTACTTCTGTCAACGATATGTCAATTGAACATTAGCCTGACCTTGTACTCGATATGGCATGGTACAATGCATTTATATACTGGGATACTATTTTTCGTTGTTAAAAAAAACAAACAGACCTAATGAGAAAAAAAATGATATTTTAACCATTGCCTTTTTTGATTGATTCCAACATGATTATTTTAAGAAACGAATGTTTCTGTTATGTTAAGATATGCTATATGTTTTTAAATCAAATTAAAGATTCGCTTAGAACTTAACGAAGCACTGGAGAAAGAAGGAAAGAAAGTGTTATATCAATTACCAAACAGGCTTAAATTGTGCATCTAGGTAATGGACAACGAGGGTCATATGAAAATGTTTGTTCGTCAGAGTGAAATGTATGAATGAATTGTTTTGATTTTGAATAGATACCGGTTTCAGGTGGAAAAACATAACTAAAAGCTTTCTAAATTATAGATCGGACCTCAATGGAAGGAGCAAATTTACAGACAGTGTTTCATTTTACAAGCACAGCATAATAGATCAAATTTGCGAAAGACGACTTGTTTAAAGAAACGCAGAAGTTGAATAATGTACAACATCGTACTTGATGTACTGTGTAGCTTTAACTTCATTTCAAATTCAAAACATTGATATTCTATATTGGTCCTTGTACTCGTGTTTAGACACATATTTGATAATACATATTCCTGCATTAGTCATAAATATGATCGAACCAATTGGATGATGGTATTTAAAATCACATCACCGGTCTAAAAACCTGTTTGAACTAGCTTATTTTTAATACCTTTAAAGTAACATTACATAAAACAACATCATCACAAGATATTATTCTCCGCTAACCGGTTCCACAGAACACACGATCCCCAATTCAAGTGGTTTTGCAGGGTTTATAGCAGAGCAAACCATTGGCCCACTAGAAAGCATGGTATCGTCCGGGTAACAGAAATCAATTATTAAAATGTTTATTGGTATCCAATTAACCAGTGTTCAAACAACAAAGCTCTGGACACTTGCAGAGTTAGATATTCAATGAGCCATCGCTTGTTTCTTCAAAAGACCATTTATGTATGTACGTTGCTAATCGTATGCACGTCTTTTGAACAATACGTTACTAATGGTCACCCAAAAGTTTGTCCGAGGTTTGTCGAGTAGCAACAACTGATCTATTCAGAGTGCATTCCACCAATTGAAACTGAATCACGAGCTACAGGTGAATATCATAGCGTGTTGGGGATAAAGTTATGAATACATAGCGAAAACGGCTTATTGAATAGCTCTGCACGATGGCATCATTGCAATTAAACGCTTAAACAACACCATTCTACATCCACCGTATATCGTCGTACAATACAACATAATAAGCGGCTTTTGTAATGTATTTACAAGCCTCTCCCTCACTGCGTGGTAACGCGCGATTTCCTTCACCTGTATCTAGTGATTCAGTATGAATGGCTGGAACGCACTCTGAATCTATAAATGTTGCTACTCGGACAAACCTTGGACAAGCTTTAGGGTTGCCATTAGTAACGTATTGTTTGAACTACGTGAATGAAATTGGCATACATCACGAAAAGGGTCTATTAACTACACATTAAACTTAGGATGAACTTCTAAATACAATGTACCATAGGTCTGTGTGTATTATTGACAGTATCGACACGATCTTTTGTTATGCGGACACATTTTCAAAGGGTCCCTTTTAAATGTTGTCCGTATGACAAAAGACATTGTTCATAGTGTATGAACGATTTCGGGCACGATGCATTCACAGCTTAGGGTCGCTAACACGTTCACCGTGGAGGGATGCAAATATAAACATAAACACCATGTACCGGTTAAATTCTCCCGGTTAAGCACCGACGTTCTTATGGCCGAGAGGTCTAAGGCGCCGGCAGTAAGCTCACACTCGTGCGCCTCGCACGGGTTCGAATCTCGTCTGACGCTAATATAGGTTCAAGGCATTTTGCGGTTTGGCACCGTGTGATTGGGATCAGCCTTGTTTCCTCCCCTAAATCGTCAGGGCCTCGGCTAGAGTTCCAGGAGTTTACGAAGAGACATGCTTTGGGCCGAGATCGCCATATCAGAAGGGCACTAATGGTAGTCGGTAAAAGGTCATTGATTTGGCCCCAAGTCACGACACCTGAACGCCTGGCAACCATCGCGTAATCTTTTTTTTTTTAATCCATTTTGATTTGATGTTTCCCCTTTATCTCTTTAAAATAAGCAATGATTGATCCCGTAACGTTTTCTTTTCCCCCTTTTCTATTTTTTCCCCAAAATTCCATTTGCTTTGTTGTTTCCCATCCCCATTTCTTGTAACAATAAGTTCGGTGATGCGGACAACAACAGAATATTACAAGCCCAACCCGTAAAATTGACACTGTACTCTTAAAATAAAGGCTTCGACCAATCGTTGAAAAAAAACCCCACAAAAACGAATCTCATTAATTGGTAGGTAAGTAAACTATCCTTTGCGGAAGTGTTTATCGAATACCGTAGGGCTCCATTCATGCCTGAAAACCTTGTACAGAGCACAGATACAACAATATTTTGTTATGAGGCAATCCTTCTGGTCCCAAATTGTACAAACTTATGTGCTCACTGTTCATCATAACCAGATTTTTTTTTTTCTAAAGCAAAGTAAATGGCTTGGTCCCAATTAAGCACCTCGAAACTTGAGTGGATTATAGATAACAATTACATGTTAATCTTAATAAAACAAAGACGGGGGCCTTCGAAACCGCAAATCGTATCAAAATAATCAGTTTAACCCAACGTATAATAATTAAACCCTGGGTAAGTGGGGATGTGTACTTTCAATGAAGAATCTGTTTGGGAGCTAAAATGATAATTTTGTAACACATGTAACAGATGTTAATAAATCGTAAGTGATGAAGACAAGTACATAGAAGAAAAAGATAAGAGAAAATGAGAAAGAACTACACAAAGACACACACACACACGCACACACACGCACACACATACGTACGCACACACACACACACACACACACACACACACACACACATACACAATCAACCCCTGTCTTAAGTGTAAAATGTTCCAATTTTTTTTTTGTAATGTATTGGCAGTTTGTCCTTTATTTTTGTTTTTTTTTCATATTACACTTTTTTGAGTTCTCTACAGCCTTCCATATTTATTCATGAGTTCGAAGCTTGTTTGTTCGATTATTCTAAATTATCCTTCAGATTTTCTCTGAAACCAAGTAACAAATCAATCCATTGTATATTGTTGTTTTTTCCGAATAACCAGTACCAATGTTTCTATGATTAACAAAAATAAATATGGAGACAAAGGATCTCCATGTCTTACTCCCCTGCCTATTTCAAAATAGCCTGGGGAAAAGATCCCATTCATGACTTAGCTAATTGCATTATGATACAATACTTCTATCCATCTACAAAAATATGGGCCCAAACTAAATTTTTTCATGAAGAAATTCATGAGTGCGAGACGGTGTCAAAGGCTTTTTCTAAATCAACTGTTAATAAAAATCCATGTACACTATATGCCTGTGTGTAGAATATGACATCGTCATCAATTCTCACAGCTTCTCCTACATTCCTACTAGGCAAAAAAACTCACTTCTACATGTATCACCTCTTCTAATACATTCTTTATTTTTCCGCCAACACTTTAGACAACAGTTTCTAGCCAACATTAAGAAGGGTACGGCTGGAGGTTAAACCGCAATAGCGCCATCTTAATTCTGAATTTGAGCTCAGAAAACGCTCAAGCGTGTTGTAAACCTTACATCGATTTTTTTTCCCCTTGTTCTTCACCAGTTTTAGTGATAAGCTGTTTTTCTTGATCATGTTTGGTTGCGGGAGGATGGGGATGTTCAACGCGAATTTAATTTTCTTTTTTAATCGTTCAGTTTTGTAATCAACTTTTGATATGAAAGGAAGGAGAGATTAATCAAATTTTCCTCTTTCATTTCTGTCAACCTCCACCCCTCTCTCCCTCTCCCGAAGACACACACACACACACACACACACACACATCTTCATACACATATGCAGATACCATTGTAGTTCTCTTCCCCCTTCTCTCACACACACATTTCTGTACATATATACACACATATAAATACAAACACACACACTCACACGCCCACTCTCTCTTTCTCTCTCTCTCTCTCACACACACACACACACCATAGTTTCTCTCCCCTCACCCCACGACCCAGCCCCATCTCTCTCTCTCTCTCTCTCTCTCTCTCTCTCTCTCTCCCTCCCCCCCTCTCTCTCTCCCTCCCCCTTCTCTCTCTCTCTCTCTCTCTCTCTCTCCCTCCCCCTTCTCTCTCTCCCCCTTCTCTCTCTCTCTCTCTCTCTCTCTCTCTCTCTCTCTCTCTCTCTCTATATATATATATATCACACATACACATACACATACACACAAACATCAGAATACCAAGACAACACAAACAAACTTAAACAAAATGAAAGGAAACACAGTCACTCTCTTTATGTTGTACAAAATACGTTTTAGTAGCTTCAATTCCATTTCAGATATTAATATAGCAAGGTATTACTCCGAACAATAACATTAGTACTAAAAAAAATATTCCCGCATCACTGCGCTGAATATATTCAGTACCCAACTTCATTCGCTCACTGCAAAAAAAAAAAAAAATGGCTATCAAGTCCACTTTTGGTTGGTCAAAAGCCTTGAGGGTCAGACAATGAGACAGGGTGTCCCATTGGCAAAAGTAATGAAACTGAGCTAACTGAAGGAATCAGTTAGTGTACCCTTACAATAATGTGTAGGAAATCCCACAGTCATAGCTTCACAAATATTTTCAGGAAAAGTTAAAAACTATCCTTGTTTACATTTACACTGCAGCGAGCAGAGCCTACATTCACAATCGTATTGGCGCACAATGCGGGAATTACTCCCATTGAACGCATGCACCATGGAGTGGACAGATGCGGACCATAGCGCACAGCGGTCTCCGGTCTCTAGGTTTTAGGTTTTGAACGACCTGTCCAAAAGTTTTATTCCAGTATCTTCTTCCATTTTATGTAGTGATAATATTTTTTTTAACCTGCAAAAGGAACACTCTGTCTTTAACCCTTAGCATGCCACTTGTGAATTACTTCACCATTAATAGACACAAATCACATAGAGCAGCAGTACATCTGGCACTAAAAGGATTAAACTTGTCATAAAAATGAGGACAAATTCAATTAAAAACGCATGTGCATACAACTTGTTTTGGAGCAAACATCCTCAAGCTTTTTTTTTTTGCAGTGAGCAAATAAACTTCTCTACTGCAAACAAGGCATTAGCAATATTGTGTCTCGCCCACTTGCGAAAATAACCAGAAATATCGCGATCTCCGTTGCTACGCAAAAGAAAACTGAAACAAACAAATAAGCAACTTTAAACAGACAACATCAACATCAGGTGCAAAATAGTGACTTTGAATAAATTTGCATAAATGTGCATGAGTAATGTTTGCCTAAATCTAATGCTCACACATGCTCACACAATTCTGTGCACAAGTTAGGAAGCCTTCACCAAGAGTCTTGCAAGTAAACTTTAATGTATGACCTCAAATGACCTTTGACCGTATCATGTGACCTCTTACAGCACAATAACATGCAGGTGCCCCCAGTGCATCCATCATCCAAGTTTGATTGCCATTGTAGCAACATGTGATGAGTTATGTGTGATAAGAGAGTCTTGCAAGTAAACTTTAACGTATGACCTCAAATGACCTTTGACCTTATCCTGTGACCTCCAACGCCACCATAACATGAAGGTACCCCCAGTGCATCTATGACCCAAGTTAGGTTGTAATCCAAGCAACCTATGTGAAGTTATTTGTCAAAAGAGAGTCTTGCAGGTAAACTTTAACGTATGACCTCAAATGACCTTTGACCTTATCCTGTGACCTCCAACAGCACCATAACATGTAGGTACCCCCAGTGCATCTATGACCCAAGTTAGGTTGTAATCCAAGCAACCCATGTGAAGTTATTTGTCAAAAGAGAGTCTTGCAGGTAAACTTTAACGTATGACCTCAAATGACCTTTGACCTTATCCTGTGACCTCCAACAGCACCATAACATGAAGGTACCCCCAGTGCATCTATGACCCAAGTTAGGTTGTAATCCAAGCAACCTATGTGAAGTTATTTGTCAAAAGAGAGTCTTGCAGGTAAACTTTAACGTATGACCTCAAATGACCTTTGACCTTATCCTGTGACCTCCAACGCCACCATAACATGAAGGTACCCCCAGTGCATCTATGACCCAAGTTAGGTTGTAATCCAAGCAACCCATGTGAAGTTATGGATCATAAGAGAGTCTTGCAGGTAAACTTTAACATTTGTGACGGACGACGGACGACGGACGACGGACGACGGACGACGGACGGACGACGGACGGACGACGGACGGACGACGGACGGACGACGGACGGACGCCATTTGGATCCCTTAGTCTCGCCTTCACCTCCGGTGGGCGAGACAAAAATGAAAATGTGCAGAGAAAATAAAATGGAGATATTTAGAATTCATTTCTTAATGCTGAACAAAACATCATAAATTAATAACCAACAACTGAAGGGGGACTATCCCTCCAGGTTTGTTCATTCTTCATCAAATAAGCCATAATATACATATATGCCAAACTGTTCTTTATACAAAAATAGTATGTCCACAATTTCTTTGGCTTCAAAATATTCACAAAATACAGCCTCTTGTTCCTGACACAAAGAAAATAATACAAAATATCTCGTTTAATATAAGCGAAGGAAGAATGGAGTTCTAAGACACAGCCAAGAAAAGAAATTTCTCTGTACACACCTCTAAAAAATAGAGACACATTCTATACGATTGTCTACACACATATGGCATCATTCATGTGTTTTACCCATATTGTACTACTGTGGCACAAGGAAGTAAGTGTGCAATGTGTCATTTCATGCAAATAAGCAAAATGTGCCTGTCATTTGCATCGACATCAGTGCAATTTCACACAATATTAGATGGGATATCTCAAAGCAAGATGGATATTTCTTGTCCAGATTTTGCTTGACCATCCACAAATATTGGCAAGTACAATTTGAGTGATTTGTCACTTGCATCCTTTTGCCACATTCCTAGTAAATAATGAGTGTCATGCATGCAACCCTGTAATAAAGTACTATATACATAGTATATAGATATGCATTATCTCCTTTCAAACCAGGCAAAACCCTGTTCCAAGAACTTGTGTGCACAACTGATGGTGCAGTTGCCAAGAAAACGTACATTCCTTCATCAAGTGACATTGTATGGGAAAGTTTTTTTTTTTCTGACAATGCCTGGGAAATATGTAAAATTGGGAACAATAGAGTGAAAGAGATTGTAAACGAGAGATGAAGGTGGAACAGAGAGGAAAGAAGAGGGAGAGAGAGAGAGAGTAAGGTAAAGGGTGGGGAAAGGGGACGGGGTTCAGACTGACATAGAAAAAGAGAGAGAGAGAGAGAGAGAGAGAGAGAGAAGGGGAAAGGGAGGGAGAGAGATACACAATATGGTAGATAACGAGAGGGAATGAGAGGGAGGAGAGGGAGAGAGGGGGAGAGGGAGAGCGAGCAAGGTAAGGAGAGAGGGGGGGAGAGGGGGGAGAGGGGGGAGGGAGAGGGTGAGAGGGTGAGAGAGAGAGCGTGAGTAAGAGAGAGAGAGAGAGAGAGAGAGAGAGAGAGAGAGAGAGAGAGTGAGAGAGACAGACAGATATAGAGTGGGGTTATTAATAACGCATGACATATCAAGCAAAAAAATACACTTATTACATACCAGAAAACAATTAAGTTGGCATAGGAAACAATAACTACTGGAAGCCAAAGAGATAAAAAAATCCATACAGAAATGCCAAAAAATTGACACTTGACAGAGTCCGATAATACTTAAAACCCTTTAAAAATATCTGACAATAGTGGTTGCACTGGAAACAAAAGCAAAACAACTGTCCATTGGAACAGCCTTTGAAGGTAATTTCTCTACTGAAAATCACCAACTCTGGTATCCCACATCTCACAAGATGTAGGTATGAATTATAGGTGGGCAGCATGGAATAAAGACCATCATTTCAGTTAAAACCAAGCCTACAATAACAACATGAAAATTAAATGGAACAAAGGCGAACATGATCTAGTCTCAAATCAGTAAAACTTGCAACAGACTTCATTAATGACATATAACCAGTCTTACAAGTGTAACTATGAATTGGTAAAATACTAACAATCATAAGGGCTTTTATCACTAGTATTACTTCATCCAAATTTGAACAACCAATGAACAGTAAACTTTGAGGGTAATGACCATCCATTCAATAAAAATCATGTTAGATATAAACTTAACAGCCCTTCCCTGTACTGTTTCATAAAATGTATGTACAAAATATGGTTTATCCTGATAAATGGGTTATAATTGATAGTTGAAAGCTGATTACACCAGTCATTTTTAAGAATTGTTTGAGCTCAATTTTTTACCTGTTGTGGTCGCCGTGGTAATGGATGAAACCCTCTTTGCAATCTCTCATAATCGAATGGTTGCATAGATTTAATTGATGAGTGACACCACTAAGGGTGAAAGGGCTATCTTAGCACAGAGTATGGGGTCAACATTTACATTATTCTTTGAAGAGACTAGAAAACAACCTCAAAATGCTTCCAATGGTGATGATGATAATGACAATAATGTTCATAGACAAAAATAATAGTATCTCAGATGACAATAAATACGACCCCCAAACGAAGGAAAAAGGGAGGGAAGAGAAAGGTGAGGAAGAGAAGCAACAGTAAAAACAAAAGCAAATCTTCGCCTCGGGGCAATCCAAACAAATCAGAAGAATGATGACACTTTATCTTCTCTTTCAATTCACAAAGTCAAAATAAATTATATAAACTGCGTGAGAGAAATGGACATTCCCACTTAAAGATTCAGCTTGAAATGTAAACAAAAAAATATTGCATAGAAATATTGTTACAGCGCCATCTAGTGACCTGCAAAATGATCTGCGATCTGCCGCTCATCCTCATCCATAGAGGCGAGGCATAATTATAGACCATGAATAGTTACCATGGAAACATGTCAAGCAACTTTCCTATTGTTGACTTATATCAAGCATGTGAGCACAGAATGTGGGCTAATAATTGAGTGCTCCTTCTATCTACGCTGCTAATGACACCAAAAATATTTCAATAATACCCTCTGCAGACCAACTCATAATGCATAAATTATCAAGATCCTTAGCTGGGTCTGGGCAAGTAGTACGGGGCTAAGAATACCAGTGTAAAAAACCTCAAAACAATAGTACAGGGTAGAGGATAGTACGGGGCTAAAAAACATGTAAAAAGGTTATTAATAAGTCACATTCACTGCACAAATTGAAATGTCATGGTTGTACGTAAAGCAGTACTAAATTTAAGATGAGGTTCAAGATTTATAGTTGTACTGAATGTGAATCATTTATCAACATCAAAGTTCATGGTTTACAAAAAATCATTCTGCAAACAGAAGGTGGCACATACCATGCAAACAATTCAAATACATTAAGGTCAATACTTCTTACAATCACGTATGCTTCGGATTTTTTTTTTCAACATTACTGTCAGCATACCCCCATAAGACCAAACCCTAACAGATATTTATTTTTAAAATGCTTGCTGATATATTTACAACTCATTCAAAACCTTTCTGTAACACATTGAAAGAAAGGTATCTTGTATCTGAAGAGTTAATCGTAAAATAAACAATTAGCATTCAACAAGAAAAAAAAATCTTAAAATAAGTGCCAACTAAAACTGAAGGATGGGCACAGATAGTAAAGAAGGCATTGATTAGGACTTACAAAATACAGATAAGATCTTATTATTTGGTGTCATTTCCCCTCAAACTTGCCTTTACAATAAACCCCTCAAAAAAGAGCGGCAGGTCAGGTTTGAGGGGTCATATATTATATCTTAGTTGTTCATTATCGTTCATCAATGTGGTATAGTACAGATTGACTATCTATTTTTACAATGATGTATCGTTTGTCATGCGTACGCAATCATGGGATGTGCAAACCTTTAGAATATGCAACATGGTAAAAAATTAAATGTTGCAAAATTCTGTGTTTTCTGTTTGTTTTGCACATGACATGAGTTTGGATAATGTAATTGGGGCAATGCATGAACATTAATTGTCACATTGACACGATTCAAAACACATTGCATTTTCAAAAGAAATGGAGCCTTTGCTATTGAAAAGAGTGCATTTTGCATTTGTGAGTTTGCCCCTGGTACTGTATGGGTTATGTTGGTATTCAGTACCATTATGAGAGCAGTTGACGTCTCGATATCATTCATATAAATACAGTTAAAACTAAGGTGATAAAAAAAAATATGCTTGTGACCTTAACCTCTTTAAGCACCAACTGAAAACAAACTGAGGACAAAATTTATTATATAGTATCGAGAATTATTGTGAAATATGAACAATTCAGGAAGTTTTTATGTAAAATGGTCAAATGAGTGTCTTAAGATTTGTTGAGGTAATAGCAAGTATGCCAAACTCTGCTTCTTACGGTCTTTACCCACACGGACTTAACTTGCCCTATGTACTGCCTATTTGAGGTTGTAATAAAATAAATGTGTCTTATGACAATCAAAAGTGATTGTATATCTGTCACTAACACCGAGATGCACAAGCAAGGAAGGAGTGACAAGTGAAGCCTAAGAGGCCAATGAAAGTTCCTTTCAAGCTAAAGAAAGAGAAAAATTTGGTACACATTTCATTCTATAAGTTAAACTAGGCTGAGCCTACAGATCACATTCGCAAAGCTGTGAAGAATCACTGGGATTAAGATTTAAACTGAATGATGGCCCACAGCATGCCATAGCTGATTTCCTTCAAGCGTAAGAAGATTTTATCCTGTGATCATCACATCATAGCCCAGCATAGCCTGTTATTCAGCTGATGTCACCATAGATGAATCCACCAAAAACTCTGGAATTCTTATCATTGATAGATTTACAGACCAGTTATGGACAGTGACTATTGTATCTCCTTTGTCACACCTATCTAAGCTGATATTCTTAATTCAGACGCAGTTGACTACCCATAAGCAGGCACCTTCCGCTATGTGTTTACTATGTGGTCAGTCCTATGATACGGCATTCCTAGGTGACCATATCGCTACATATAGCACATAATAAATCCCACACAGATGACTACCCATACGCAGTTCTCTTCCGCTTTTTGTTTACTATGTGGTCAATCCTATGATACAGCACTCCTAGCAGGGAAAAAAAAACACAAGGGGGGGGGGGGGGGGGGGGTTGGTCGGGGCGCTTTCGCCCCCGAAATGCTTAAAAGACCCCTCAAAATTCCCATAGACACAATGTAAAATTGTATCCAAATCGGCCAATGTGATAAAAAAGTAGCCTCTGAAAACTACACATAGCACATAATATTCATGTAGACGATGTTGGTCTGTTCCACAGTGCTCTAGCATAGTTGATTTACAGATTCTGCGAGTCAAATGCTGTGTTATAGACATGGGTTAATTTATTCACAAACTGAGACGAGCAGAGGATCATGGGACGGAAAGTCATCTGTCGGAAAACACTTCCTCCACACTCAGATGTTCATATCGAATTTAAAGATAAAAAAGTTGTTATCGTCTTCCGATAAGTACTGGAATTTGAACCATATTAAAGGGCTTTTACAGTAACGATAAAAAATATATAAACAACATATTTGCGTAAAGTAGTACTCAGAACACTTGCTATTTCATGAAATCAATCAAACAAGAGACTTTGGCAAATGGAATCTGTTTCAAACTTCCATTTCATAATGATTTCTTGGTATAAAAATCCAAAAAATTCGAAGGGATCTATTCACAAATATAAAATACAAAATCAATGAAAAGTAGTGCAAGGGTTTTTAAAAGTAAATTACAGATTGCAGCCACGTCAATACAAGGTCAAACAAACGCAAACAGTGCATGGAGCAAAAACACACGGGATCTAGGGCCATAAAAAGGTCCATATACTGTATGATACATTATAGTAAAGATGAAAATCATCACGATCCCCTCTTTCTAGTACCCATTCCCAAAAATTGCTCATATAAAAAACAAATCAGTCAGTACTTTATTCACATTCAAATATCATGGCAAAGAAATCAGTGCAGTTAATGTCTAATGAAACAAAACTTTCATGTGCAGCGAAAAATAAATAAGAGAAATTACACGCACTCTCGCTGGAACATGAATAATTCTTTTACACAATACACCAACATTTTGCCTCAGATATGACCTATTATGTCGCATGGAGACATGTTTATACTTTCAGGCAGAAAACGATAGCTCATCATGGCATTTGTAGACATAATGTCAACATCATGACACAAGAAATGCCAATTCGCTTGTAGCATTTCAATTTAATACTGTTAGTTTTCTCTTCCCTCGTGGCTTGCTCGACCACAAACCATCCACACGGCAAGAGATTACCTGCGACTCTTGTCTGAACGACATGACTGACTCTTCAACGTACCATCGAAACTTATGTGCAAGTACTGCATGGTTATCATTTATATTTTCTGTACTGGTGACACTTTTCAGGCAACCAAATTAGAGTGTAGGGTATACAATCTGGGTTGTAAGAGAACAGTCATGTCTTTAAAAAACCCAAGGGGAATTGTTGTAAACAGAAAACAATGGGCAATTTTTCCTGTGGAAGGAGGAATTGCTCAGCTCTACTGGGACATATTTTGTAGCAATGCTAGGCATGTGTGAAATTGTTTTTAAAGACACGAGAAAGGGACATTTTTGTTAAGGAGAGGGGGGAGGGAGGAATTTGCTACCCCCACCCCCTCTCTCTTTACTTCTGCCTTGCACTGCTCAAACCGGGCACATCTAGAGCCTTTTGGTCTGACGTTTTGTCACGGTCAACATCACACAATGCTACATGGTATGGTGCTTTCTCTGGCTATCAACCCTCTCATTACCAATGGCATGACAGTGTGCAGTAAGTCAGTGGGGGATTCAGGGCTTGGCACTGAGAGGGTTAAACCAGCTACACCCTCAGGAAAGAATGTAAAAATCGGTTCTGTCTGCCCTTTGACTCAAATCTATTTCCCTTCCACCCCTTCATCCAATTCCATGCGTGAGGTAGCATCATTCAACTTTGTGACATACGCAGGGAAACTCTGGGTGACGGACACTTTCCATGGCTACGGTTAATTCTGACTAACTTCAGCTGCCAAAATCGTCTTTCCAAAAAGCGGCCGACCACTTCATCAATGAAATCTTAAATGAACCAAAATTTCCAATCAAAATGGACCCAGACCAATGGCCATATTGACCGGTAGGTGGTTTACTTCCAAATTGAATGATATATAAAGCTAAGTTGATTGTTTTTTCTTTTGACATATAGAGAAAATTGTGGCATGTGAAAAGACACGGCGTGGAGAGCTCCAGCAGGGTGGATTGTCTGACCGTGTTTAGTTATGAGCGGCTCGCTTGCCTTTGGTGTAGCCGATCCACCGCGCGACCGTCTCCTTAAAGATGGAGTCATCGTCGATGGATGCTAGCAGCTGCAGCTGACTGATGTGCGTGGCGTGGTAATCCCACCGCGCTATGTTCGGTGCTTTCCCTAGCGCGATATGTCGGAGGTCATAGATGGTCCCAGTCCCGACGTCGAAGAGCGGGAGCATAGCTTTAAGCGAGGCCATCCCCTCGTTGTAGAGTCTCCGCGCCTCGCGACTCTCCTCCACGTCCGCGACAGTGAGGAGATCGTAAAGCCCGATCAAGCTGTAGATGAAGCCGTTGAGCACGAAGGACCCTGGCGACGTGGGGTACTCCTCGTACCATGTATACTTGTCCATAAACTTGGCGAGCACGCCGCCCTCTGACCCAGGAATTTGATACGGGCGGGTGGCCCGCAGCGCCGCATCCACATACTTTTTCCTCCGCGTCTTGATGTACGCCCGGATGAGGGTGGACATTGCCTGCCCTTGTGCCATGGACGAGTACCAGCCTGGAGGCAGCGTCATGGAGTCCTCGATCACACGCTCCACCATGATTGGCCAGCCCCCCCTCTCATCCTGATGATGCACCAGCCAATCAGCAGCGTCAAAGAAGTTATACATATGCAGGCTGGTGGCTAGCTGAATGTTATCGATGCGCCCATGTCCACGCAGCTCGATCCTAATCAGCCTCTGCAAACCTAGTTTCCGCTTGGCTCTATCGTGCTTTTCCATCAACGACGCCATAGCCTTCTTGTAGTCTATCTGTAAGTTTCTTGTGACTGTCCGCCACTCTGCGACCGGCCCGAGACCGTACACGATGCTTTTCTTCCTGACGCTGAAGCCGTCGTCCTCGGCTGCATAAACTAAACTCACAATGCGACCTTGCTCCTCACACTCGGCTATGACCGTGATGGACGCATTGGCAAAGAACTTGAGGTCAAATGCCAGCACAAAGTCTGACTTGGAGTCCAATGGGTGGGACCAGGCATTACTGGAAGACACACTATGCTCACCTGGGACATGGACAAAAGCAGACAAACAGAAAAGAAATTATAACTCATCCCGGCAAATTCATCACACACATACATTGTAGAGACAAGAATCAATAAACATCAGGGCCCCGTTGCATAAAACTTACCATTAATGGTAACTCTGTCACCAATGGTAACTACCATAGTAACACCATTTAACAGCCAATCAAATTCAAGGTTACCCTAGAAGTTGCCATTGATAGCAAAGATACCATCAATGGTAAGTTTTATGCAACAGGGCCCTGGGGCTGTATTCATGAATCCTCACTGAGTCCAGTTAGTTACTAAAATGCACACAGCGGCATGCACTTTTACTAACTAAGCTAGTAAGTTTTCATAAATATGACTGCAGATACATAAAGAATGTCACCGTAAACTTTCAAATCAATAACTCTATTACCGTGGAGCCAATTTTAATTTTTTCTTTACTGAGACTGTATTTGCAGACTGGCTTTTCTCCACTCAGATAATGAGTAGTGTGACTTCTGCATAATCTGCTGTATGGAAAACAGAGGACAGGCTGTGAATAAACTTAAAATAACCTATAAGCCGCAATAAACCCATACACCTTTGGTAACTGCAGTTCCATAACAAATTTTGGACCAGGCTTCACAAACCCCCCAAATCTAACCATGTGCAATGGGTTAAAATGCAATATTTTTGCATCCAGACACTTTCAGGAATGATGGCGTCAGACATTTTTGCGAGATAATTTTTGTTCCATCGACTCCCTGGCTACTCCCATTTTCATTCTGCCCTACTCTGACAAAAGGAAGCAAGTGACAAATCATTCAAATCTGGGTTATTGGTATTCTTAGATTGTATCCAGCATTCCCTACATAGAACCAAAACCTGTACACAAAATATTAATCTTGCTGCAAGATATTCACTCTAACATGATGTGGTGTTGCACTGATGCCAATGCATGTGACAGACACATTTTGCTCATTTACAAGACAAGCCTCTTTTGTTAGTTGCTTTCTTTTGCCAGAGTAGGGCAGCAATGTCCAATAAAACCTCACACATGATCAAGACTGGAAAGTAATGTAAATCCACTGCTGGATGTTACTACTGTATGTCATCCAGAGGTGCGAGCGAGCACAGCGAGAATAACATGAATATTTTTTTTGTGTTGTTAAATTTGTGTCCTTATGATTTATGAAAGTGATTCACGAAAGTCATGAAAATAAAAAGCTCATACAATAATAAACATTTATCTGGTAATCGCAATCATTTTCTTTGTAACATGCATATTGATTGAATGTACAGGGTTCTGAATTTTGAATTTTTTCTTCTGAGTTCCCACATCCCTTCATCTACTGACCTGACGTCCTGAACTCTACGACCTTTGACCCAAAGTCTGCATCCTCCACAACGTTGAGCTCGTCCGCAGCTTCGCTGGACGTCCAGCCGGTCAACTCCGCCTGCTCGGCATCCTCGATTATTTTGACCCTGGGAGGGCGCTCTGTAAGGTTCTTGCTGTAGTGGCTCAGGCCATACTGGGCAATCTGGATGGGGTAGAAATAGCCCTGCTGGCCCCACTGGGTAGATAGAGGCACACCTGTAGGAGGAGAGAAAGAACAGATTGACTTTATCAGGCTGTGAGGTGATCACTATTTTGACTTTGATTTATTAGAGGGAGATAGATCTCTCTCTATCAAACACCCCTGGTGACAGGGAAGGCACCTTTTCATTCTATATGCATCACATGTTAAAATTAAATTAAAATTTTAAAATAATAAAGAAAGACAAAATGAAAGGAGGGAGGGAGAGGGAATGATTGTGAAATAGTATGAGGGACAGAAGGAGAGGAATGCAGAGTAAAGGAGGAAGAGATGGTGGAGATGGTGGAAGGGAAAAAGAGGGAAGAAGGGAGAAAGGGCTAGAGAGAAGGGGAGAGAGAGAGGGGAAGGGAAAGTGGGAGAGGAGGGAGAGGGAGGGAAGGAAGGTAGGAAGGTATAGAGAGAGAGACATAAAGATAGATAGATAGAGAACGAGAAGGGGATGGGGAGCAACAAATTCAGACATAAGTAAACAGTTAATAGTCAGTATAATGTAGGCAACCCCTCACTGACAAAGATAGTTTGTGTATTCATCTTCGAAGGGAAGAGAGAGAGAGAGAGAGTTGGATAGATAGATAGAATGAGTAAGAGAGAGAGGGAGAGAGAGAGAGAGAGACACAGACAGACAGACAGACAGACAGAGAGAGATAGAGACAGAGAGAGAGAGAAATAGAGAGAACACTAGACCTAACACATACAAAATTAGGTTGGCAGGAGCAGGAGAAAAAAATAGGAAAAGAGAAAAATTAATGACAGACAACATCGAGCTGACAAAATGCATTTAAAGGATTATGCCCTGCGAAAAGGATTAACTCTAAACACGCCCTTTGATGATTTGCCGCCAAGGAGATGCTATCTGCACTGGCAACGCTCCCATGCAGTAACATGGGGCATGCTGGGATACCTTACTCATGCCGCGAGGTTGCCAATTTAATCATCTGCTTGTTTCTCAAATGCCATCAGAGTTTAAAGCCTTCGCAGTGTAGTTGGCCTCAGACAAGTCTTAAACTCTTCAGGCAATGCATCCATTTGCAATTATTGAAATAATGCAGTGGAGTATAGACGACATGCAAAAAGAATTAAACAATGTTTCACTTTCTTTTGCATTGTAATAAAAAGAGCATTTTCAAAAATTATATGAAATATGATTTTCATTTCTTTCAAATAGAAATAGACATTGATGAAAGCTTTTAATTATAGGTTTTAACATTGAGAAAGAAAGGTGTTATATTTTGAATATAATCTTGATTCACACACAATAGACTATTTATATCTATAACATGAGAAAGATTTTAAAGATGTGTTCTTTTCATCCAAACACCTTGCTCTCGCATAGGCCATGTTTATCAACTTTTCAGAAATTTATATGCGTTTCCAAAGGCCTTTACGAACGCATTTCCAAATGCGTTTAAAAAACGGTGCGTTTATTAACTCGATCGCCCAAGAACCGGCCTTGTCACCGAAAACACGTGGTTTAAACACGTTTCAAAACAGCTTTGCGTTTATCTCGCTTCTTTAAACGCGTTTAGGATCATGCAAATTTGCGTGTTTCAAAACAGCTTTCCAAACTTCCAAACTTACTGCAGTTCTATGGCAAATTTTTACTTCCTAACTGGACCACGGTTCACAAAGCCGCAAAATCTAGCTGTAAGCAATGGGTTAAAATACCTCGAAATCATCTGAAATCAGTATATAAGTAGTACTGATAATTGTGATAGTGATAATGATAATGATGATGCAGATTGTGTTGATGATGTTGAGAGGGATTATGGTGATGGTGGTGATGATAAATATGAACACATTCCTCCTGTCAAATCTTCTTCATAAAAATCACATATTATTCACATTTCCCGCTAATAATTCACAGCAGACTAGACAAATATCACATGATAAACAATTTCTCAATATTAAGATTACGGATGACATAATGTGATTACATTTACAAAAGGTATTTTCTCACGCAGTCCAAACCGAAGATAAGCTTAGTTATACTTATTGTATTGAAATATATTACTTTAAATGTTTCTGGGACATCACAACATCTGTTTTTCCTTTGGTGATTTGAGACACAGAGAAAACTGGTTTAGTATAATATTAACAGATAAGGACTGATCTGGTTAAGTATAATATTAACAGATAGACTGATCTACATTGCAAAGATGAGATCTATGTTTTTACCATTGTTGAATGGATGAACTGATGGTATCAAAGCACTACAACAAATCCGATTTTAACAATGGGAGAAAGAAAGCGAGCACAAGGCAAAGAAAAGAAAAGAAAGAAATACAAATAAAACCCATACCAGAACAGAGTGATTGATGATGTCTGATGTTGGATCACTTGATTCTCATGACCTCTTCACAAATTAGTTTTATCAAACCAAAAAATAGTCATCTTTATTTCTTCATTTGTGATAGTTAAATAGCACAATATGGATTATAAACCTATTAGTAGAATCAAACAATAAAAATGGAAAGCATTAAAATAAATAGTTTGTTTTCATAAAATGTATGAGATCTGTAACAATGATTTGATAATGATTATAATAAATTTCTTTCTGTTCCAACATTTAAAAGTAAGGTCCATTGACATAACTAGTTCATAGAAAAAGATAAAACATAAACTTGAATACTGATTGCAGAGTCATTATCCATACAGTCCTAATATGTGTTTTTCTCGTACAATGGATGGGTAATTCTGAAGGGATTAAAGATGATATCAGCACCATAATCCCTTCCTTTGATTGTGCGTTCATTGTGAATCTTTCCACATGATGGGTTGATAGTAAACGACATATATTTAGGTCGCTAGAAATCTCCAACTGAAAGGATAATTCATAGCGTGTCAGTTGTCGAATCAAACTTTGCCTCTGCAAAATCTTTTTAGTTTTACATTAGGTTGATAGTAAACAACACATACTTAGGTCACTAGACGTCTTCAACTCAAGGATAATTCATAGTGTGTCAGATGTTGAATCAATCTTTGCCTTTGCAAAAATTCTTTTATCAGTCGCGTCATTCTGATGTAAGGAAATGTAGGCTAAGGCAATCAGGTAGTGATCAACATCATCATAAGTTGTTTTAAATTGAGAGCATTTGCTGCCTTAAACATATTATCCATCCAGATGAGCGTTTAGCGGTCTCTCCTGAGCTGAACAAACCTCGAGTACAAATACGACCTCTCTAAAATATTCCTCCGCACTATTACAAAGATCCTATAATGGCTGCATTAGCTCCGTAACGACCTCCGTGACATGATACGTCTAGAACTGGAGTATGGTGAGGATGAGCGTAAGATGTGTGCTAAGCCCTCCTGTAAGTCATTCAGTCAACAGAATGTCTACAACTTTGAGCAGGTTTGTTGTTTTTCCTCTCACTTCTGTGTTCTAGAATTCTCTTATCAAAGCAATGCTGGGATGTGAGAGAGAAGCCGTAGTGCTGTTGGAGTCTGTTAGGCTCTCAATGAGGCGAGGAGGAGAAAACCGCCACATTAGCAGGCCAGCTCTCCAAGATCTGGCTCACACTGCAATAGTCACTTCATAGCACCATCTCTCAAATGTCAATTACTACTTTAGACCGACTTTCCTCCATCAAGACAGAAGACATCATCTTTATACAATGACAGAGTTCCTTGCATATTTCGTAACATCTTTAAAGACTTGACAGGATTGTGCAAGAACTACTTTAGGCTGACGATCCCTTTTCAAGACACAAGGCATGTTCTTTATACAATGACCCCGAGTTCCTTGCATATTTCGTAACATCCTCAAAGAATTAAAAGGCTTGTGCAAAAACTACTTAAGATGGAAGATCCCTTTTCAAGACACAAGGCATCATTTTCATACAGTGACTGGGCTCCTTACATATTTTGCAACATCTTTAAAAAACTTTAAAGGGAATGTGCAGCAGTGTAAAGATTGCGAAACACTCATATTCGAGCTATGCTGTTGTGATCAAAACATTCTCCAATACATATCTAATACCTAACAATTCCTTGATTGTCACCTGTCACACTCTCAATTTATTTCAGGGTTTTAGTGATTTACTTTATCAATTTGTGGCAAATGTTTCATGCAATCCTGAAATGGACCTGTGATCACAGTAGTTCTGTCATGAAGATTATTATTACTACAATACATTATAGTACAATACATCATCTATCCATTTCCCTGTCTTATTATCTATATGTGGTTTTCTTCAATACCGTTTAATAGGGTGACATGAGAAATAAAACACTGCACAAAACATTAAAACAAACACTGAACATCCAATCTAGTCATAACTATCTCTGATTGGAGCCATCTCCTCATGCTCAGACATCATGAAAGACTCAAGACTAGCAGTAACCACACTTGGCCTTCCTCGCAAGTCATACTTTGTGGTCAGGGCGATGCGATGACCTCCATTTAAGTAAATACCTTGATCTTCTATCCCTAAACTTTACCACATTAATCGAGGCACTACGATGTTCCTGATGTCACTTTACCCCCCCTCCCCACCTTTCCCTTCCAGTCCCCTCATCACGTGCCTAAATGCCCTCATGTTGTGAGAACACACAAGCCCGTATTGGTCGAGTCAACACTTTATCATTCAACCCCCTGGTAAGTGTCAAACACAGATTGCTACAAGGACCAAAGGACAACATTTACCCATCCTTTTCTCCCATCACATCTTGGAATGCGATGGGGCCCTAACATCTACCCCTATTCCCCCAGGAAGAATTTGTGTTCTCTATTTGATAATGATGGCTTTCACAACCTTTTGAATGAGCAAATGAAAACAGTATCTTTATGTATACAGTATATCTGTGTGTGTTTTGTGCGCAGTATGGGGGGGGGGGGGGAGGGTCAGTTGAATATAAGCTAAAGGGCATAAGTGAGTTAAGCACCGTTTTGCACGACATTAGCAAACAATGCATACCAATTATTCACATCTTCTCACTACCAGTTCCGCTGCCTTTTTGCATTTAATTTCACCTGTCGCATTCGAAAGCTATCAAAAAAGAGTATCATTCGGCATTCTTTCTTGCACCTTTCACTCTGATATCTATTTCACATCATAATCTTTCACATTAGATAAAAACACAACCACTTAGTAATCATGTTTCCTCTCCTTTTCCATAACATGAAGCAGGCATGTAATGTTTTAATAGGATGCAGCAAGACACATGTGTAATATTGAAAAAAAATTATTCTTGTCAAAGGTGGAATAGAATCACAGGGCAACTTTTTTCCAATATGAAAGTCTTGTGAAAAGTGAAATGGTTCCTGACTTCAATGGCATTAATGGGTTGAACTACATCAATTTGGGAATGTAGCTCATGTTTCAACACTTCTCAAAAATATTGATTAAAATCTCCCATAAAGCATTGGAATAATCTCATATATCCTGGGTCCACTTTCTTAAGATTTCCTCGCTAAGTAGGACCTATTGACTTGTTGCATGATTGCAAGACAGGAGGGCTCTGGGCATTTTAGCCCCCCCCCCCCCCCCTTCTCCACCAAAAAATAGCCTCCTGTAAGTAACAAAAAAAGCCTAATTGAGAGCATTGATGTTTTTATACAAAACATTATGCACATGACAGGTTAGTACGCTCAGAACATGACATCAGGGGTGAAAAATAGCCCCTGCAAATATTTGTGTATTTCCGCCCTCTGACTGCTTATCACCGCAACACATGAAACAAATCAGTAAGATTTTCAATTCAGCATGCACAATAACTTGCAGTAGAGAATTCTTAGACGACATGATGAATGTATTCAAGTAAAGGTAAGAAAGATGTCTGTGATTTCTTTTACTCTTATTTAAAATATTTATCCTCTTGAGTCACAATAGGCGTGTCAGGCTTAAAGATTTGAAAGAGCTCTCAATCACCTATCCTACATGCTGTTTTCATCATGTTTGAACATATTTCTTTGCTCCCATCTTAAACTCTTGTCAACTTTTCACCCCTTTTTAATCCCCCCTATCCCCACGAGCCTTTTCCATTAGCAAGGCAAACAGGGGGAGAATGGGATCATCCGGGCCACAATAGGGGCCAAGTCTCAGGTTGCCTAAATAACCCCCCTCCCACCTCCAGCCAGAAAGCTACTCACAGCGCACCCATGGCAGGTATTTAGCGAAACCCTTAATTTCATCCTGTTTTCTTCAATTATCTCGTCACCCCCCCCCCCCCCCCCCCTTTTGTGATGTATAACCAGGAGCGGGTGGTGCTTTGGGCAAACCGAACGTCTCTTTCACGTTGTATCCAGATGAATCGCGACCGGATATCTCTCGCATCTCAACTCTCCCTACCACACACTCAGCCAGCTCTGATCCCCAACCTTCGTCTTCCATCACAATTGCTTCTCCTCATTCCAACCCTCCAACAACCAGTCTTGACATGGCACTTAATCGTGCTCCGACCAACCACCATTTCATGAGAGGCCCCTCTTAAGCGCAATATTTTCATTTCATTTATTTCCCCCATCTAGCTTCTTCTCTCCCATATTTAAACCCCCCCAAAAGCCAGGGATTGGATTAGGGTTTGGGGGTAAGCCTGCTCTCCCATGGCCGTCATTTTGCACCCCCTGACACCGTCATTCATGCTAAACCTTACTCCTGGCCGGTGGGCTGGCCCAGGCCAAGACAGACCTTCTCAGCTGCTGTTTGAAATGTTAAACTACGCTTCAGGACATTCATTCCCTGCACTCACTCCGCTAAGACGAGAAAATGAAATGGAATTGGTTATGGCAGAAGTGACGGTGATGTTGATGTCTCCTTCGAGAGCAGAAGGATTTCCTCTTTTAAAATATTTCAGCTCTTTTCTAGTAATAAAAAATGCTAGAAAATTATCAGACAAAACATTTCATCCCTTTCTTGTTTGTGTGATAGCACAATGCCGCCCTCTGTTTAGAGATACACTTTTTTTTCTTAAACAATCCTTCAGTTGTTTGACAAAACTTTCTCCTTATTCATCACTTATTCATACTCATATTACATGCATTCACAAAGATAATTAAGTTAAATTTTTAAGTTAATTCCCTTTGTTTCTTAATCTGGTTAAGTATTTACAACTGTACCTTTTTAATGATAAGCAAATGTATTGCAGTATGTAGTTATGTTTTACGCATGTATCCCCTCTTCATTATTGCTTATTCATACCTCATGTACATACATCAACAATCCTCTACAAAAAGGAAAAAATGAAAAATTGGAAGTATACAGTTATATTCTTATACAATGAATCATACACATGATATGTTTATTTTCCATTTTCCATTCATTCATCCACTCTTCCTCATGCATGCAAGCTGACTTTCTTCATTCTCCTTTCTTATCTGCTGGGGCATATATTGTACTTCATTACTTCCTTCCAAAATCTCCCTTTAACAATCCATGAGGGAAATATGTCAACAAATGTGCCTAGGACTATACACCAAAGGTGTATAAAGCGGAGCTCATCTCTTTGCAGAGAAAAAAATACACAGGGGCTCGAGGCGATTTTGCCCCCAAATGCTTAAAAGAGCCCCCCAAATTCCCATAGACACAATGTAAAATTGTAGCCAAATGGCCAATGTGCTCAAAAACTAGCCCCCGAAAATTTTGAATTCATTTTTTTCCCTGGCTCTTTGTTTTCTACCAAAAGATGCTACATTAAATCAAATGGAGTTTAGGCATAAAGATTGCTGCCTGATACTACTCAGGTTTCTTCCCTTTCTTTCAAAAACTCCTTCAAACAATCCACTGAGTCTCCCAACTATTGACTATAAACATCTCTACTTCCTCCTGCAAAGACGCTACATTAAATCTAAACAAGTTCAGACATAAGCCTGATGGTACCAATATTTCTTTGGTTTCTTTCAAAAGCTCTTTCAAACAATCCATTAAGCCTCCAACTATAGACTAAGGTCCCAAAAGATGTGACAGTAGATCAAAAGAAGTTCAGACAGACGCTTGATGGTACCAATATTTCTTTGGTTTCTTTCAAAAACTCTTCCAAACAATCCATTAAGTCTCAAACTATAGACTAAGCTCTCTACTTCCTCCCAAAAGATGCTACAAATAGATCAAAAGAGTTCAGACATAAGCTTGATGGTACCAACATTTCTTTGGTTCCTTTCAAAAACTCTTTCAAACAATCCATTTAGTCTCCAACTATAGATTAAGCTCTCTACTTCCTCCCAAAAGATGCTTCACTAAATAAAAGAAAAAAAGGTCTGGACATATTAAAGAAGGCCGCCTGCCGCCAGTCCTTCCTCACCCCCTTTCAACAACTTTTCAACAACTTCTTTAAACAAGCTGGTGGGAAAAGAAGACGCATACTTGAACTTGAAGATGAAGATCTTGAACCTTGGCAAGAGCAGATGCACACAAGGTGCTGACAGCGACACATGTTACACAGGAAGACGGTGTTATCTTTAACTCTCTCACTGCAAGACAAAATGTGACTTATAAACTGTATGTATTATTGTCATGATCGGAGCACATTGAGAGTTAGCTCCTGTGGTAGAAAAAATGTTGCTGTATAGGATAGTAATTATTTAAATCTTTAAGTGGTAAATGAAAAGTTCTAGAGGAAGTCTGTTTTTTAAAACTCTCTCACTCTCAGACAAAATGCTACTACATACACTGTGTGCATTATTGTCATAATTGGATCACATTGAGAGTTAGCTCCTGTGGTAGACAAAATGTTGCTGTATAGGATTTACATATAGCAATTATTCAAATCTTCAACTGATAAATGAAAAGTTCAAGAAGAAGTGTGTTTATTAAACTCTCTCACTGCCAAACAAGATGCTACTGAACTGACGGTGTGTATCATTGGCATGATCGGATCACATTAAGAGTTAACGCCTGTGGTAGACAGAATATTGCTCTATAGCCTTTGCATATTGTGATAACATAAATCTTTAAGTGGTAAATTAACAGTTTCAGACAAAGACCTTTTTTTTTGCTACTTCTTTACTTCTTTACTGCCAGGCAAAATGCTACTCTATATGACTTATGTGTATTACTTAATTATATAATTAAAACATAAAATAATTAAATGACAAATAAAGGGTTAAATCCTTCTGTGGCAGATAAAATATTGTTCTATAGAATGTGATTTTAGAAAGGTTTAAGTGGTAAATGATTAGTTTGTCTCACTTCTTGCCATACAAATTGCTCCTCTACATAATACTGTGTGTATCATTGGCATCAGTAGAGAACAAAATGAGGGAATGGTGCGTTATGGGTTAACTATCTACACACATACACACAAATCTATCGGATTTGTGTGTATTTAAAATGTAAACTGTGCCAAACAAAACACTCCACACATATGTTTAATTCTATAGTTAATGATGTATTTCTTTAGTCAATAACAATATTAATGGATGAAATAGAGCTTTGATTAAATATCTTAAACTGTTTTTGTTATTACACTGGCTTATCTTAAGGTGGCTTACATAGTTTCTGGTGTTGATGTTGAAAAGAGAATTTCTTAAAGAGTGAAAGGGTTCTGAATTTAAATCTCAAAGTACACTTCTAAATCCTGTGAGATGTTATACCTCTGTTGGTATTCAATGGGCATGAATGTGTCAAATCTGCTTAAAAATATTGACTGTAACTTTAAGAACGTGTTGATTTACTGGCTTTGGCTGGCTGCCTATTATCCAAACAAATGTGGAGTGACAATGAAGTCTTGAACTATCACCCTACACATGTTAAGAAGTGGCAATTCAACGGGAATCGGATTGGAGTCCTCATGATAGAAATTCAATAAACATTGTCAACCTTAATACTTACCTTTTGTTTATCTAAACTGTTTATTTGTTTCTGACCTCCTTCGGGTTAAGTGAATTAAGAGAAAAGACTGAATGTGATATGCAGGTGTGAAGCAAGGACAACGAAGATCGCAAGTAGTTTAAGAATGACTGAGAAGAGGAGAAGAGGGAGAAGGGAGAGGAGAAAGACATGGAGGAAGAGGAGGAGAGGGAAGAAATGAAGAAGGAAGATGAGGAGAAGGAGGAGGAAAAAGAGAAGTAAGAGGACGAAGGGAGTAAGGAAGAGAAAGAGAAGAAGGTGGAGAATAAGCAAGAGGAAGAGGAAGAGAAGGAGAAGGAAGAGGAAGAGGAGAAGGAGGAGGTGGAGAATAAATAAGATGATGAGGAAGAGGAAATGAAGGAGGAGGAGGAGGAGGAGGAGGAGGAGGAGGAGGAGGAGGAGGAGGAGGAGGAGGAGGAGGAGGAGGAGGAGGAGGAGGTGGAGGAGGAGAAAGACAATGAAAAAGAGACAAAATAAGGCAGAATAAGAGAAGGAAGAGGAAAAGGTGAGAGAAAATAAAAGAAGAGGAGGCAGAGGAGTGAGATAACAATAAATACATGAGAAGATGATAGCATGATGAGGAATAGGAGGGGAAAGGAGGAAGAGGAAAGAGGAAAAGCAGGAAGTAGAAACAGAAGAGCATATGCGGAGAAGGAAGAAGGCAGATGCTGGTGTGAAAAGAGGGAGGAACAAGGATGAGACAACGACATTGACAAAGACAAACAAGGAGGAGACAGTGACGGAGAAACAGAGAACGCATCTGTAGTATCAATGTTGATACTGTGTCCGGTCTGTAGTCTCAGGATTACCTCAAGACATCAATGTCACTTTCAAGACTTAGAGTAAGCATCACCATCCTCCCAAACAAATCTTCACATGACTAACAGATCTTGGGGGTATCTTGGCCCAGGGATGTAGCAGAAAGGATCCCTTACATCAACATGGCAATCCTGAAACATCCATTTTCAGAGTAAAGATAACCATCCTTGTTGAAGTGTGAGAACTTGTCACACTGTTTTGTTTTTTCTCCTCGATCATGAACACTTTGAGGTTCATCTGTTTGAATATAGAGAAGGGATGGAGGGGGGGGGGGTGAAAAACAAAGAATGCTTCAGTAATGTTAAGGGCCTTTTCTATGAGGGGGGAGGGGGGGCGGAGAGAGGAGACGGGAGGTGGAGGAGGGGAGGGGGGGGGGGTGGAGGAGGGGGAGGGGAAGCAGGGGGGAGGAGGAGGCATCACCGGATGTAATATGCTAGTCTGACAGTTCAGACTCTATTATGACGACGTCCATTTGAAGATTTTGTAATAATTTCACTTTGATAAAAATCATCAGAAAGATCAGCATCATGTATTCATATTCTTCTATGCTCTGTCATTTGACGATTCTTGTATTATCTTAAAAAACTTGATACATCAAAAGTTGTACCCCAAACCACAAATTGACTTCCTGTGTCTCAACAAATGTACACAGTGTATCAAATAAAAATGAGAGCAAATGCAATAGAGTGCACAAGTGGAATACTTGACAACCTCATTCGATGTAATCTTTGATTGCCTCACAATCAAAATATATAGGTCAATGTTCTTTGATGAGGATTTGAGGGGGGAGGAAGGGGGGGGGGGGGTCAGCAATCGCATGTAAGCCTGCCTGTGAATAGCCTGGCATCCAGGCTGTTAGATATTTCAAATTTTTAACTCTATGATACACAGGCCTGCTTTGCAGGAGAGTTTTCAATTTCCCCTCTCTAATTCTTTCTTGGCTCTGACTGCAGAAGGAGAGGAAAGTAGAATAGCAACTGTTCTTGTGAGTGCTAGATCCTGTTTTTAAGTTTGTATTGTAAATGCTCAACATCTTGAAGGGAGGCTAGCCTATGAAACACTGATACACAGAAAAAATATATGTCACCTTCTATTGTGCATCTTTGAGAGAAGGCTAGCTGGCTGATGCTATTTTTGAAGATGGGGCGAGTGTAAGTCAATGATATGCTAGGCAAGGATAACGCGAGTGAGCTCATCTTCAAAGAGCTTACTGTCATGTATCTCTGGTTCAGGAATGCATCACCATTAATCCCTCGGGCTCCAATTAATCCCATCTAAAGGGGCGCAGGGGAGCGGGTGGATGGGTATTGCATCGAGAGATTACTGAATATGATTTCCTTAAAAGGATGGCCATGGCATTGGATGTTCTGAGATGTATTTGAAACTCACACAATGCAACATTCATGAGACTAATATCATGCTTGTGTTTTCCCATGCTTTCACTACGTGGAGAGGGATTGAGGGAAACATGAGACGAGAGAGAGAGAGAATGAGAAAAGGGGGAGCGAGAGAGAAAGAGAGACAAAGAGACATAGAGAGAGAGAAAGAGAGAGAGAAAGAGAGAGAGAGAGAGAGAGAGAGAGAGAGAGAGAGAGGAAGGAGAGAGAGGAAGGAGAGAGAATGAGAAAAGGGAGAGCGCGAGCGAGAGACAGAGACAGAAAGAGAGACAGAGAGAGAGAGAGAGAGAGAGAGAGAGAGAGAGAGAGAGAGAGAGAGAGTGAGAGAGAGAGACAAAACAGACAAACAGAGCAGCAAGAGAGGATAACAACGATAACTCTGGGTGTATGCCATGTGCCATAGACTGAATTCACTGCATGATAATTTAAAGGAACTACACGATATATATCACAGGAATAATCTTTTCAAACTTATTTGCTTTGATTTAATGATTTCTAATAAACTATGAACATAATAGTTGCACATATACAAGAGTGGTGTGATTCATTCTACTCCTTGAGTAATTAGGCAACTCCCAAATTAATAAAAAAAACACTGTAAAAGCAATTATTTTGATAAATGTCAGGGTTAATACACTATATGAGTCATTCTTTGATAAATCTTCTAAAGAAGAATTTCAACGAGGGAAGTGACGCAATTTTATTCATTTCATTGATAAAGTCCTCGCATTGGAAGAAATCTTTTAATTGAGGGCTGTCTTGAGTCATAACCTGTTCACAAGATAATTAGTTCCATCAGAGAAGTCGCATTATAAATCTTGGATCATAGTAAACAAATAATCAACGTTGGTGAAGGTGATGGGATGAACTATCACTTCCGAGGCGATCTGGATGTAGCTATCTTTCCGAAGCGCAGCTGAGGAAAGATAGCGTATACATTCAGATCGCCGAGGAAGTGATAGTTCGTCTCATTGCCTGAAATCAAAAGTTGATTATTTGATTTATATTCCACATCTGAAACCAACTATCTATACCAAAAATGACAATTTGACGTACAAAAGTAATGTTTACTTCTCTACCTAACCCCGAGCCGCTGCCATGGGGAACACGCGTTAGGATGCGCGTTAATTAGGACGCGCATTAGGACGCGCGTTTAATTATGACGCGCATTATGACGCGCGTTTGGACGCGTTAGTGGGAGCTGATAGTCCGAGTGTAACGCACTTTCATTTCGCGCATACTCAAAAAATTGATCACGCATTAGGACTGTGAGGAGTGAAGAGATCAGCGAAACCAAAAAGTACTATCATCTAGAGTGTAACGAACTTTTATTCTCAGGTGATCTGATAGGAAAAATTACGCCTCATCACGTGATCAACTCTTGACCAATCATATAGCAACATTCTTAGTATGTGGAATATAAAATTTTCTAGAGAAACAAACCATCACATAATTCCAGGATACCAACAACCATTAAATCTAGATTGAATAATCTAGACACAAAAGAAAATTTGGTTTCTCCATTTGAAGGTCATTTAAAAGATAAATGTTTGTGCAGTACCTTTTAAAGTCCATCTTATTTAGAATTCATCATTTTAACAGGAGTTTTTACAAGGACTCAAGGGAGACATTGTTCAATTTGTATGTAAATAGGCCTAGCTCGATCATTTCAATCCCACATCTATTTACACATCTTAGGACAAAGGCATAGAAAACTAATAACCTATATCTGACTAAATTCTTGTATTGTGAAAATTCAACAGGTTTTCTTACGATAAAACCCCTTCAGTTATTTCCCTGAAGTACATGTGTTGCATATTGAAGCACAATGCTAATGGGCGCATAAAGATATTTTTCAAAACCGATGACTGGGGAGTAGATTAATGGGGACGTTTCTGAGACAAAGCGTGAACAGTAAAAAAAAAATATCTTGAAGACTAACGCGTTGGATATGATCCTAAATAGCCAATTATTTTTAGAGTTTAATCTTCTTTAAACATGACTCATTATCAGGGTCATGTGATGTCAAATACAAAAGATTATGCAAAGAAAATGAACAAGGAAAGATACTGGCATGTTGGTGAAAGATAAAGACAATTAATTGTGTCTTCCTCTTACCCCTCCTCTCCATTCCTTCCTTCCTTTCTCTGTCTCTGTCTCTCCGTCTCCCTCTCTCTGACTGTCTGTCCCACTCTCTCTCCCTCCCCTCCCCCTCTCTCTCCTCCTCTCTTGCAATTTACTGTGTAGACACATGTCTGGGGAAACATTGTATGTTTAATCATTGCTCCCGAAACCTATTGTAGGACCCAACTGTATAGATCAATAAGAACATTGAATGAAAAACTCATCCTCACATGTCAATACACACTGTCTCTATTTCACCACATACTGAACCATTTGTATTAGTATTGAAACAGTAATACATTCTGACACATGAATAATGGACTTATTAGCCTTGCGTTTACATGTAAATACACCTAATCCAAGTTCAACTATAAGGTTATCTTCCAGTGAAAATCAAACTATTTTTCTGACGATCGAAAATGACATCAAAGATTATCAACTTAAAACCCAAGCAAGGTAGAAGACCATTAAAATACAGCTCAACGCAGAGTATGTGTTGAAATACGAGAGAATGAGATGTTTAAGGGTCAAAGGTCACAAACAGATTTTGGATCTCCTGCAAATTTTTTTCATCCTTGTGTCTTGTTTCTTTAAGTTGCAAGCCAGCCTGCACTTGTGAAGATCGGGTTGCATGTTCCGATATATATTTAGAACCAATTTTCGTTATTTGCTTAAGTTCCTTCCAAGTCAAATTGCGCTGGGATCGAGGGCATGCATTTGAAACAGCAACAAAACACATGGCTATATGTCATGCTCTTTCATGGTCCGAAATATCCATGACTACCATAATTGCATGATAATGTATAATGTAAGGAAACATATGGTTTTGAAGAGAGTGCACAATTAGCCAGATTGATGTACTGTAGCCAGTCAAGATGATTTATTTCATTGAATTCGATTGGCCAATAAAAGATTGATCAAGCTAATCATGACAATTTTTCTCCATGTCACTTATCCTCAAGACAATATTCAGTAGAGAGAAACACGTTAGGGGAAAATTCATCTTGGCTAGGACACTTTTAGTTCTATTCCATCATTCCTCAAGGCATCACACTTACACAAAGTTAAGAAAAAAATAAGTATAATTCATCTTTGCTTGGACACTATTTTTCCATGCTATAATTCCTAAAGACATGGGGCTATCATCAAATCCAAACAAATGTGGGTATAATTCACTTTGGCTAGGACACTTTTCTTCATTTACAAGATTACCTTTGAAATTATACACAATGTGCAGAAACATGATATTATGTGCTACATATGCTGGAAATAAAGCCGAAGACAATAATTCTGCTCTGATACCCTGTCTAATCCGTGAAGCACCAGCTACAAAGACAACATAGAAAAATGATGACAGAATCGCAGACAGTACGTCCATCCCCCGCTGACCAGTAACGGACGAGTTACCACGACAACAGGCACTGCCCAGGAGGGGGTCTAAAATTGGGGTCATAATTGGATGGGAGATTATTTTTTCTCGCTTTCTCTCCTCAATGATTTTCGGAATTGGGAGGGAAGGTTGAAAATAGACGCCCATTGCAATTGGACAATGCGATGATAAATTGTGATAAAATCAGAGCTAACTGTTCAGATAACTATTCTCCACGAATGGGACCAACACATTGATATTCATGTCAGCTTCAAAAATGAGAACAAATTGGCAATGTTCAATCTTAAGAAATAATGAATCAATGATTACAATATCTGTCTCAAAATGATCTCTCTGCAGAGAACGGGAAGGTGAGTGTGAGGTCCAAATACAAAGCACTCTGTTTTTTAATGCTGTATTTACATTTTATGTGACTTGTAAGTGTCAAACTAGACTCTACTGTACCTGTGGTGTATCCAATGCATAACATAATTTTATTTTATTTGTACAAGGTTGCTCATCCCTTTAATGGCTAAATGGACTTAACAACTTGCCAGGCTATCTCCGGCTATTACTCAGATTCCAACCCTCTGTAGGTAGAGAATGTCAATATGGACATGATGTCTAGCGAAAGGAACAGCGCCACAAGGAAGATTTCAGTAAATTTTGTTCTTTATCGAGTATCTTAACTTTGCAATGATTAGTAACACCTCCTATTTCTTCATAATAATCAATATCACACTACCAAATACTTCTGACTTCTATGTATCTTGAAATCTGAGAATGAAAATAAGCATTTTTAATACCTAAATGGATCAAATCTGTCCAGCCCGCTTGTCCAATTCCATTCA
>OZ022591.1:13065824-13100824 GCA_963669155.1 Arbacia lixula
AAAGAAACGTGACAAGAAGTCCTTTTTTGAGGGGGGGGGGGGGAGTAAAAAGGAAAGGTGGCAAGAAAATAAAGAAGTATTCAGATTGATGGAGCAGCAGAATTACGGTGACAGGGGAGATGAAATAAGATGGGTAGAGGAGAGACAGAAGGTGAGATTCTAGTTCAGGGTGGAGAGTCCTCTTTTAATATAATACCAGTCCATGAAGGTCAACTCGCCACCATTCAATCATAATTCACATTTCTCGCAGGGACGCTGCGTGCCTTTGCATGGTACCTGCCAGTTTGGGCCGTCAAACTTCAAAGCTTCCATATCAGGTAAAGTCAACACAGTCAGAAAACTCTGCATCTTCAAATCAAAACAAACATGTTGGCCAAGTAGAGCAGAGCAGAATGCGAACATGACAACATTGGCATCAAAATGTAGGAGTTGTGTTCCGATTGGCAGAAAATTCCAGAAATTGTGATTTTATCTGAAATACCTCACATAATTCAAAGAAGATGCATGGAGATGAAGCATAAATTCCACAAAACATTACAATCTAAAATGTCCCATAAAAAACTGTTCAAGTTTTTAAATTCAGTTCTTAAGAAACTTGCAAAAATCCTTACTGCCCGATCAATGCAAAGTTTGGCACATTCTGAGTTTACTGCACTGCATAGTTCAGTAATTAACACTGTACACATTTCACTATACTATTTTTTGTTTCAAAATAAACTTCAACAAGTATCCCAAGAAGAAGTTCTACCATTATGGGCGCGGCCACAGAGAGAGAGAGAGAGAGAGAGAGAGAGAGAGAGAGAGAGAGAGAGAGAGAGAGAGAGAGAGAGAGAGATAGAGAGAGAGAGAGAGACAGAGAGAGAGAGAGAGAGGGACGGATGATTCAATGTGGAGGGAAAAAACCCCTGTACATACAGACAACCAGGATATGAAGACCATTTTTTCTTGACACCCTAAGTAGCCTTTTTTACAGGTTTCACAATATTGTCTTTTGTTTCCAGATGAAGTATTCCAAGAAGAAGTTTCTGGCAATATGGCCGCAGCCGCAAAGAGCCGAGAGATGATTGTATTGTGAATTTTTAAATGAAACCTCTTTATATAAAGACCACCAGCTTTAATATAAAGACTCTTTTTCTCAAGTCCCTTGAGAGTTATCTTTACATTTAGGTTTCCATACAATGTTTGTTGGTTTCCAGATGAAACTTGACCAAGTATCCTAAGAAGTTTCGACCAATGTGCAGATAAATCTCAGCCCAGCATCCCGAGAAGAAGTTTCTACCGATGTGGCCGCGACCGCAAAGAGCCGAGAGACGATTCAATTTGGGGAGGAAAAACCCACTTGCTGGTTTGTGGACAGAGACAAGATGTGAAGATGATATTGGGTGTTTACCCAGGCGCGTCTTTGATTGCTGAGAAAATTGAGAGCTTGTTAGCGGGAACGAGAGAAAGGGAGAAGGGAAAGACCTATGATGCGAGAACTTGACATCTTGCTTCCCTTCCTACTTGCCTCCTGTCATGGTAGATTTCCAGAAAGTGAAGACAGCTTTCGGCTTCTTCTTCTTGTATCTTGAAGAAAATGTGCTTGTGATGTTGTGGGGTAGTGAGATTGATTTCCAATCACCATGGCAAATGAATTGCCACTTCCGTTTGCACTTGAGAATTGTGGGAGTTTAGATGCACCAAGAAAAGAGTAACGATAGAAGGAAAAAGAAAGTGAGAAAGAGAGAGACTGAAAGAGAGAGACTGAAAGAGAGAGACTGAAAGAGAGATAGAATGAGAATGTCTCATTCTCTCTATTAATTTGGAAATTAACTATGAGAATTAAGTAATTAACTACTCTATGTAAAGCATCTATCCTTCTTCCAAAAACACTGTATTTCTCTTCAAATGATGGACAAAACACATAGAAGAGAAATAAAAGTTAATGAACCCAATATGTTGCATTCCATAACTTATTCTGAACATCATGGAAACATCTATAAAAATGCCCAGAGCTCCACCTTAGGAGAGCTAATATTTTCCTCTCTTTTGTTTCAAACCACCTTGGCGGAAAACCTAAGTTGTTTTTCTATTCTTAAGACTGAAATACAAAAGAATACACTCCTATCGAATGGCCGAAAATGGAGCGTATCTGTCATCCGGTATTTGAAGTCACCGCCCCCACAGGAAATTATGTTGATAACCCCTCACTTCTATACCAAAATCAATCATTTGAACCAGCTAATGACCCCCCCCCCCCCCCCCCCAACCTTCCACCCCTCCTCCTCCTCAGGAAAGGAAGAAAGCCAATGAACCTCAAAATCACCCTCCCCATTAGTTTCCTTCAGCAAATATGCACAAATTTCTTTTTGACGATGTCGGCGGTTACCAATCAACGCCGGTGCACGTTCAGACAGCGAAACGGAATCGTGTGTTAACAAGCATATCAATGTCTACGTCCCATATGATACCACTTATAGTCGCGCCTCCCTGCCTAAAGTGCCGGTTCTTTATTCTGTCTTACATCTTTCTCTCACCATTCCCTTTCCGATTCCTTTATTTTGGAGCTGTAAATAACGGAACTCATATCCAGCCTGGCGTACTGCATGGGATATCTGGTTTCCCCCCATCTTCCCTCCCAGAGGGACGAGGGAATGAAAGGAAACGCTTGCATCTTCTTCCTTTCTTCTCTTCTCTTCTCTCTCCTCCATTCTTTCCTCCAGTGTGGGGCGTCCAGCCACAACAGGACGCAGCTGAGGAGGAAGCGAATCTAAACTAACCATGACGTACAGAGCTGTCTGGAGTATGTTATTCTTTTCCATATTAATGGCTATCTCTACACAACACTTGGCAAACATTTGATAATCTTCTCCTGTTTTGTCTCTTGATGTGCCATACGGGCATGTTGTCATTTATAATGTACACAAATCCCATAGAGCAGCAATTCATCTGGCCTAGACAGACTTAACCTTGGAGCTTTCAAATTTCAATTTCAAATTCCATTTTCAACTTCTTTACCTTTATCACTACTTAGAAGCCATTGCCCTCTTTTCCAATATTTGTTATTATCCAAACTTAAAAATTGCATTTTTTGTCACATGCATTTTAATCTGACATATAACTGCCATTTACAATGGAGCCTGATATCAAAATGCACAGGGATTGCAATCAAATGCGATCAGCTCCATACATTGACTGCAATCTGACTGCAATACATGACAATCAGCTGTGACCTTGATCTCAGGCCCAACTGTAGCATTTTCAATGGTAATATTAATAATTCAGATATTTTATATCAGAGGTTTCTATTATTAAATGTTCACTATGGTTTCATTGCAATGAGAAATCTACACCCAATTCCAGTTGAACATTGACATATGTTCAAATGGAGAAATGCCTGGAGCAGTTCGACATTATAAAAGATCTGGAGGACCGTTCTAATTGGTATCACACCCCATCATCCTCTGGTCCTTCCAATGTCTTTGTCTCCTACCCCTTTCACGCACCTGTTGTCAATATAACTTTCAGATTTGCGCACCCCTCGGCCCTAGTCCGCCCCCCAAATACCAGGCCTCTCTTTCCCCAACTTCCCCTCCAATATTTACCTTTCCATAGCCCCCCCCCCCCCCCCGAACGATCCCCTATGTCAATTATATAACTGTGGAGCCCCCTAAAAAGGGCATGAACAAATTCTTGTGTGTACATTTCCCACCTTGAGCGTTAATTCTGTGTGTGATTTGCACGGCAAATACAAGGCACAAGCTGAAATCACTTTCATGGCAAATTGGGTTTGGCAATGGGCCTTTTGTGTAATGGTGAATGTGGTGATCTACCCACCTAAAACTTTCACATTTACCTTTCAACCAGAAGGCATGAGAAAATTCCTGAAATTGAGCAACGTTGAATGTACTTTTATTGAGGTAACTGTGCACATTTCAGGGTGGAATTGTCAATATTTCCAAAATGGCACAGGCAAATGTCAAATATAAGGCAACCACTGACATTTAAATACATTTTTTGCTCATTGATATTTAAAACTAACATGGGGACTATGCACATGCCGGATGCAAATGGCAATGCAATTCATAAAATAAGTTTTAAAATCAGTATTGACTAACTAAATTGGAGCAAAATATCTCTTCTATGAAATTAATTGAACAAACCCCGATCTTGTATCCTAATATGTTATACTTCAATATGAATAATTGTAAAACAACTATTTTTAAACGACATATACCTGTCAATCTTACACAATTAATTTTTATAGGGTAACCTTTAATCAGCTTCTTTCCAATAACCTCAAGAGAACAATACTCCTGAAGGATTCTTCTTCCATCATAGGAATAAACCCTCACAATCTGCCACCTGAAAAAGTGACATAGCTCAGCTAAACTGACAGGAGAAAAGCTCCTTAAATGACGCACACTATTTCTTCAATGGTAACAGGAATATCTTAGGTTTGACACTGAAATATTAAACTTCTCAGCTTCTTTCTTATAAATTGACAGGGCAAAGAGGGAGGAGTGGGGGTGGGGTGGGGTGGGGGGTAAGCTGTTATAACACCAAACATTATTTCTTCTATGGTAATAATATTCACACAAAATACAGCTTGACATCTCAAAAACAGTGACAGTTTTATCATAAGCTGACAGGAGAAGATATTATCATAAACACTATTTTCTTCCTGTCTGAGTTACTCTAGCTGTATAAGTAGAGCTCAGCCCACTTGGTATGCGTTCAGCTGGAGAAGCCGATTTGATCGCTGCCTCAAACTTCTCGTTGCTGAGCAGGTGGGGTGCAAGAAATGACAGCTGAGATGAGTGATGAAACAAAGGCGCAATCATGTGCATTAAAAGTTATATCCGCATCACTACAGCACGTCATGTTTTTGACATAGTTTGTTTCTCTTTCTTTCCATTTGTGCAGTTTATTTTACTTGTTCTTGTGGTTGTTACTTAACCACTTGTTACCGCTGAACTATAAAACATAATATTTATTCATAATTACTCAAGGAATGCATGAAATTTGACGACATTACTTTTTAATGCTCAATACCTTTGCCGGCAAATGTCACATTCACTACTTAAGTTTTTTCTATCAAAACTTTCAAATATAGTAAATGTATTGATAAAAATGTTGTCATGGTACCCCTGCCTAGTTCTTCCTGTAAATAATTAAATTTTAAGACAATATTTTAACATGATTGACTATAAATATCTTACCTTTAGATTGAGTGCTATATATTTCTTTGTTTCATTCAGCAAATGGGCTAACACACTTGTTGCACCTTTCATGAAATTTGATTATCACTTGATATGCTAAATGCATAGCTGCTTCTATCCATGAGCTGACAGGTTCTGGCATACACAAACACGCCTGCACGGGACTAAGCATTGATAACGCGCCCCGGATCAACCTCCTCCCTGAAATAAGAGAAACTGACAGCGCAGGCTTTAAATACCACAAGCCCCCCCGGGCACATAATGCTGAGTCTTACAAGAGAGAAGAAGGGGGCGTTCAGTTCGCGGATACTTTCATCGTCGGCATTTTGCAACGCGAGTTCGATTCTTAATCACATTATCAACAAACGTTCTGGGCATCCCGAGGTGAGAGATGGGATGGGGTAAGATAATCGGACAGCCGGGGCATCGGTTTCGGCGTGTCAGTACCCGGCAGACGCGCACGGGATCTCTCCGGCATCTTGGCTCACTGCCGGGATGTAAGATGCGGCCCCAAAGCTGCGTTCATACAACTCATGATTATCTCTTCACAATGTGTACAGGTGCAATGGTGGACTGTTCACACAATGCTGCATTCACACATGGGACGAAATACCACCGAGTGTATGTGCTATCTGGCTCATGCAATATCATGAACCAATCTTTCTAGCTTACATTTTGAGTCATTTTAACTTTGAACCTCCTTTCATTTCTAGCACAAGTTTAGCCGAGACCTAAGAATCTATGCTTTTGATTCTTCTCTTAACCCTATCCAACTCATTAAGCATTCGTGTATTATTGGGGCTGAACTGCGACAGTGGAACATAAAGAATTCCAGAATGAATCATTAGCTAAGTCTTCATCTGTGCTTCTGAATCTTCTTTTTGCCTTTTTCTGAATCCCAACAAACTTGAAACCACTTTTCAAGCACCTTTACCCGAGAAAACTGATCTTCCTCGATAGGTCGAAAACGTCAATCAAACTATTATCTGAACACTCCTCAAGCCCGCCTCCCTCTCGCTGCACCCCTGATATCTCGTGCCCCAATCCTCCTACAGATCCTCAAGCGTCTTTATCCTGAGATGTTTGGTTTTGTCTTTGGTTGGATGAACGTCTCACATTCATGTATCCCGATATCTAAAAGGAGTATGTCTGGTCAGGTTCGGTGTCGCACTCTCCTCTCCATTCACACCAGCCTGTTTCCAGCCGCTCACACAGTCCAAATTCAAAGATTTAAACCGTGTTTGCGCCACACCTTTTTTTCTCAAGTAATACACACAAACCCCGTAGAGCAGCAGTTCACCTAGCACACAAACGGTTAAAGATTTTAACTATATTTTCGTTGGAATTGAAACAATATCAATATTTCCTCTCCAATAGAACTACAAAAAAGAGGACATGGCAAGATATAATATGATGTAAGAATGATTCTCTGGCTTGTGCACAATCGGCATTGAACACATTCTGCGCTATACATTCATGTATCCCGATATCAACAGGGTGGCCCATGTGCAAAAGTCATGAAACATGGCAGGAATCAGCCGTATACCTAATGATAACCTATATGAAAGCTCACAGTTGTAGCTTAAGAAACCTTTTCAGAAAAAGTGAATAACTATCATTTTTTATGTTTGATATCGCACGTGTACGAAATCGCGACTGTCAAAGTTTTACTTGAGGGAGGGGCTGATAGGACCGCTGCTGAATGCAGCGCCCTCTATAACAAGTATCGCATAGTAAGAGCTCAGTTGTGTGGGCCTTTAAAGGGCATATACTGTACTGGGAAGACAAAAAAGCCTTCAAAAGATAATTGTTAGCAATCTTCTTGCCAATGGTCTTAAATTCATGTATTATCTATTTTAGAAGCTTGCTGAAAGTTATTTGCCCTCAAATGATCTACATTTAAAGTAATGAGTGATTAAATCACAAATCCTCAAAATGTTCGGGCCGAACATTTTGAGGATTTAATCATTAATCATTAATTACTCCATATGTGGATCATTTGAGGGCAAATAACTTTCAGCAAGCTTCTAAAATAGATAATACATGAATTTAAGACCATTGGCAAGAAGATTGCTAACAATTACATTTTGAAGGCTTTTTTTGCCTTCCCAGTACAGTATATGACCTTTAATACATCCTGAAGTCTAGAGGGTTCTATGGTATATGGTTTCTGTCACAGTATCTTCTCTCCATTAAGCTCAACCAGAATGTTTCATGCACTGAAACATTTGAAGTTCACATTGAATTAATCTGCGTCATATCAATGGTTCCTGATATCTAATGGAGTACTAGCAGGCAGTATTTGGTATCTATCATACATCTTCTCTTCATTCATCTAAATCCAAATGGAATCGATCTAGCCGAATGGTCTTTACCGCGACCTACTGTACTCATGAATATTAATGAGTCAGACTGAATTAGACTCTTAGGTATTTGAAACTTCATCATCATGTCTTATCCAGATATGACCAGATATGGCTTAGTGGTTAAGGCGCTATCTGGTAAGCAGTACATCACAGGGCCAAATCTGTCTGGTTCCAAGATTTTTTTTCTGAAGTCTGGGCAATTCCACAGGTTTGGTTAAAGTCATGTAAAGTGAGTAATCAAAGCTTCTTTATTTGGTTGAAAAAGGAGTTTATGTGCTAAGGATATGATTGCGTGTCATGGGAAAGTGGACTCTTTGCTTCCTAAATATTTATTTACATAATTTCATTCATGCACAGGATGGAGGATACTAAAAAAAAGGGTATAGGCTTTGCCCAACATTTCTTTTCCAAAAACAAAAATCCAGATGGTTTCATTAATGCACAGTGAAGTACAGCAATCTCCCTCTCAAAGCTTCACATGAATGAAGCTCAATATCTGAAATGAGAATATATGTTTCTTTTTTACAGTACATTACAATTTCCCTTCTCCATTCATAATAAACAGAATGTTCCATCTTGAATTCCTCCTCAAACTCGTTCTTCTCCTCCTTCTGCTTCCTTGCCCTCCTTTTATGCAATTAAACCTCGATTATCTTTGCTTCATTTTCTTAAATGAAACCAGACGTTATATCCACGCCACCTGATATCAACTAATTCAACTTCCTCTTTCTGACCCAACCTAATGACCTTACATTAAAGATTGTCCGTCCCTTTTGCAAGCTTAAAATTTGAAATCGTCTATCACGATTGTAAATTGAAGAAAGTGTGATTCAAGACCATTTCTAAGAATATGGCATGTTGAAGCTTTCTGTATATGTAAAAAATTTCAGCCGTTAAATTTCAAACCGACTTTTTTCGTACTACGAAAAAAGTATTAGTCTTTGTTACAGTATCTATGTGGTTATTATGCGTGTGTGAAATCCTAATTTTATGAGTAACTTCCAAACTTTGGAGATGATTCCTTCCAGAGAACATTTTTTTTCATAATGCGTTTTATAATTGAATAAACAGATTAATCAATAAAGCAGATATTTCAACACAAACTGCTAAGAGCCTGAGGTAAAGACTATTAATCAGACGTTGTTTACGTGCATTATTTGAATTTTACACTACGTATCAGTTTCAAATTGTGAATATAGAGCTTGCTTACACTTCTCTATATGTTTTGCCAATGTTTCGATGGTTTTGTGGTGATCTGAAAAAGGGACTGGCTGTCTTTAAGCTAAAGAACAAAATATGAAGAAAAAGAAGGAAATTTAAGTCCAAGCCAGTGACCTCTATGAAGTCCATAGTGAGTTAACCCTCTCAGTACAAACAATGAAAGATCTATAATAATGGCAATGCAAGTTTTCTCCTATAGGACTCAGAGGGTTGACTCTCTCACCTAAACTTTTTTTCGAGTAATGGTCAGCGGTGGTCTCCAAGGGAAACCAGGGCAAAACCAAAGAATGGATGGAATCAAAATATGAAGTTTGGCCCATATCAAACGGCTTCATAATTGCTGACCTGTCATCTTACAGCACTTTATATGAGGAGACAGCGTTCTGGGCAGAAGGACTATAGGGATTGTTATGCATATATTCGTACTGTAGAGCTGACGGGGTTGGGAGATTCAATTTCTTTTCTTTCAGGGTCTGATCCATCTTTCTCTCGCTCCTTTTTTTTATTTTATTATCTGATGAGAGAGATGAAGAGAGAGAAAGGAGGGAGAGAGAAAGAGAAGGGATAGAAAGAGGAAGAGAGAAGGAGAGAGAGGAGAAAGAGAGGAAGAAGAAGAGAGAGAGAGAGAGAGACAGACAGACAGACAGACAGACAGACAGAAAGAAGAAGAGAAAGAGAGAGAGAGAATGAGAAAGAAAGTGAGAGAAAGGAGAAAGAGACAGAGAAAAAAAGACAAACACAGAAAGAATGAGAGAACAAAGGAGAAAGAGAGAGGAGATAGAAGAGAGAGAGAGAGAGAGAGAGAGAGAGAGAGAGAGACAGAGAGGGAGAGAGAGAGAGAGAGAGAGAGAGAGAGAGAGAGAGAGAAAGTGGGGAAGGTTGCTCAAAAAGAGGGGAATGCTAATGAAGAGAAGGAAGATATACAAAGACACGGAATTGGAAAATGTGATGCAAAAATTGAAAAGACATCGTCTTCTCTTGATTTTTTTTTTTTTTTTTTTTGACGATCCACTTCTTTCATGAACTTTTATAGCCTCTTAACCCATAGAAAATGACTATGAACATGAACACGAACCCTGACAACAGATGCCACATTACGACCACATAAAACTTGTCACAAATGTTTCTTTCAATCATTCAGTCTCGGTATTACGTGATCTTCCTCCAAATGCAACCTAATGTCGACTTGCACCACCACCCATTAGAAGCAGGCAATAAAATTGAACCAAATAGCTAGTAACCATACTGTAACTACCTCACTATGTCAAAGTTGTCATTGTTTCAAGCTGGTAGCCATTCAGACTGTTTACTGTTTTATTAATAGGTGGGCAATCTTTTAAGGAGTCAGTAACCATGGCAACATCACTCATAGAAACCATCTTAAATTTGTCACTTTTTCAATCTAGTGACTATTCAGCCTTTTTATTGCTTTGTTTTTGGACATTTTTTTGTGGTCAAGATTTTTTTTTTTTTTTTTGGCACCACCTACAGCATGCAATGCAGATGCAGCTTTCATCTGAATAGGCTTTGTTCAAGGCCGTGGAGGGGGACATTTTTCTGTCCCATGCACAGCTACAGTCACAAATAAGTCTGGATGTTTAGGCTATGCACCCCCTCCCCTCCCCTCCCCCCCCCCCAACCCAAGTCTTTCTCACAGACGCAGAGATATGTTAGTCTTATGACCACATTCAGCTGTTCTTGCAGGATGAAATACGCTGGGGGAAACCTCAAAGGGTATATACTGTACTGGCAAGACAAAAAGGCCTTCAAAAGGTGATCGTGAGCAATCTTCTTGCCAATCGTCTTAAATTCATGTATTGTCCATTTTAGAAACTTGCTTATTTGACCTCATATGGTCCACATTTGAAGTAATTAATGATTAAATCACAAATCCTCGAAATGTTCGGCCCAAACAATTTGAGGATTTGTGATTTAATCACTAATTACTCTAAATGTGGCTAATTTTAGGGCAAATAACTTTCAGCAAGTTTCTAAAATGGGCAATACATGAATTTTAGACCATTGGCAAGAAGATTGCTCACGTTCACATTTGAAGGTGTTTTTGTCTTGCCAGTAGAGTATATGTCCTTTAAACATAGGCCATGATGTGAAAGGGGGTATCACAGAACAACATAAAGAGGCTGGCAACTCTTACGCATGACAATGATACTACCCACTTGCTCTCGCTTCTCTTTAGCGAGGCACCTAGGACTTATAAACGTCAAAACGATCCGTCAACTCCCACTCGGATTGTGTGTCCCTACTGTCCCATTCATAGACATTTATGTGGCCTCCACTGACCCACATTAGGGAGGGAGGTCTTCCATCACAAAGTTGTGTTCCATAGAGCTGTATTATGTTAAAAACAGGGTGTCCCTTATGCAGGCCAAATCAACAAAATGCTGTAAAAACCACAGAGAATGGAAAAATATATTGTATCAGAACTTCACTCCCAATAGAACTGGAGACAGACTTCAAGCAAAATTATAGTGATCGCTGGATTTTGAGATGGTTTTTGGGGTGGGTTGTCAGAAACAGTCTAAAGACCGAAGACCACTGTCTTTCACTTCTCCTGCTGATTTCTGTCAAGTTTCAAAACTTTTGCAAATGGGCCATCGTGTCTTTAATGGATTTTGCAACAGATTACACTTAGGAGAAATTATTTTAGACATACACATAAAGTTTTGTTACTCCATGCAGCTTGGCCTATCCTCTTTCTTTGGGGCAAATCATCCTGCTATTTCCAATCCTTGCAGCTGTAATGACTTTTTAATCATACAGTTTCTAGTCATTACATCAGTAAAGAATTTGTAAGTTATGCCAATTTGAGCAAGAACAGCAGATAAGTAATGCATTTTTTAAAAACTATAAACACCCGAATTTCATTTTTATGAGCTTGTCATGCAAGTGTCCTCCTATTTCATAGTCACGACTTGGTGAGGTATAGTCTAGTGAGGAATGTATCCATGAAGTTTGAGAGTTCTGCAAGAACCTCAAGGGGCAGTAGAATATATTCAAAACGTAATGGTATTGTAGCTACATTATGTGGAAAAATATAAAGTTAGATGACAAAGAACCTGATTGAGTTCCTTAAAACATTGAAATGTCCAATAACCAGGACACAAAAAAGAAAGAAAAAAAACTAACATGAACCACCAGTCGTAAAAAGGTCAACACATGAAATATGTTGTAAAGTGGGTGACATTGTGATAAGAATTGTCCTTTGCAGTGGATTTACATTACTATGTTCACCCTGGAACATACAGTATCCCCCCCACTGATGGATTTGTGGCAGAGAGGTGCTAAAAGAACCCCCAGAGTGACTTTTATGTTCCCCCTGGGACTTCTTGGCACCCCTCAGGTAGAGAAGTCATGTACAAAGGTCTTACCCTTGAAACATAAATCTTACTTTGGCCCGCCCCTTACATTTACTCTCAAAATTTAGAAATACATAATATGTCAACAAGCGATGTCTCCTCTCTAGATTCAGCTTGTTTCCAGCACATCCGATTATGATAACATCACCTCATTTCTTTCCCACTTGTATTTTATTCAGCCAGGTTTTCAACCGTATTCAATAGCTCAAATGCACTATGGAGATCTACAGTACCAGCTGCTGCTAGGTAAGACAAAGCTCGCACATGCTGTGGCATGACCAGGAGTGATGAATTGTCTTTGAAGCAAGCAGAAACATTTTTCATAATGACAATGATGGTCTATAGTATGCACAAAGATTACGATTTGCATCTTCTATCTGACTGAAGATGTTCACAAAGGGTGCATTTATCATCTCTTTTCTTGGGTAGAATTAAGGTTTCCAAACACCTTTCAGGGAGATGATAAATGCAAAGGTGTTTTGATTATGGGGTTCAGAAAGCCTTTTTGAAACGCAAACATTTGTGCGATCCAAACCGTGTTTGAGCCAGAAACGCGTTGCTAGAAGCGAGATAAACGCAAAGCTGTAACTTTCTACTTCGATAAGCGCGCGCCGCATCTGACCTCCTTCCTCGGTCAAACGGCGCAGTACAGCTGCGCAGTGACAAGGCCAGTTTCGACTGGGCGATATGAGTTGATAAACAAAATGTTTTTTTTAAACGAGTTCGTAAAGACATTTGGAAACGCCTTTTGATAGTGGGTATTGAAAGGCGTTTCAAATTCTTGAAAGATGATGAACACGGCCACATAGTCTTATGTAACAGGACACCCAAGGAATATCTAGTGAGACTTCCAAGACTGTCTACGCTAGGCAAAGAACTGCTCCTTGACATTTGTGCGTAACACTGGTGCTAGCCTGGCTTTTAGGCTTTGGGATATTTTTATAATAATAATATTACAGTAATAAACAGTTTGAAGTATTTACAAGAAAGGCCCGGAAAAAAACAAATTGAGAATGATTAGTCTACTGCAGCCAGGCTCATTTACGGAAGAGCGTGGATTAGAAATGTCTAATAGCATTGAAGCAAGGCTATACTGCTACATGAAAGGATTATGCAACTTCCAACTGGCTAAATGAGTGGAATGCATCATATTTGTGGTGATGATTACAATCATGATTGGATACTACATTATAGATGTGGTGTGAAAGGGGGTGGTGCAATGTCAGGGCCAGAGGGCTGGCAAATATGGGTACAAGGAGAAGAGGAATGAATCGATGATTACAATGGTGATTGAATACTACATTATAGATGTGGTGTGAAAGGGGATGGTTCAATGTCAGGGCCAAAAGGCTGGCAAATATGGGTACAAGGAGAAGAGGAATAACACTCAAAATATCTACATAAATAAACAGACTGGGAATGATGCATGAAGGGAAGAGGCGGGTAGTATGAAGAGGGTCGATGCTTGAGGTCTGACATGGGGGAAAGGGCATGACTGGTGTGCTGGGGCAGAGAGGGGGGGGGGAGGTTGAGCAGGGGGGGGGGAGAAAAAGAGGGGATAAAATGAGGAAGATCAGGAGGGGAGAGGTATATGCAGTGAGAAGAGGGAGTGCTGCAACAAACAAAGTGTGTGAGGGGATGGGATATATGGGAGAGGAGAACAGAGGGTTGTAAAGGGGAACGGAAGGGGGGGGGGGTGGAAAAGTGGCTCCCCAATATAGATCAATCTAAATAAACAAACTGGAAGGCATAGAGCGGAGAGGAGGTGTGTACATTTGAAGGGGTCAGCCCTAGAGGGGTGAAATGGGAGAAGAAGAGTTAGGGAATAGGAGGGAGATTGGGAGGGATGGGGGAGGGAAGAAGATAAATAGCCCAGCATGGAAAGATGGAAATGAGTACGAAAGTGGGGTAGGTATGGTTCAATGTCAAGAGCAATACACAGAAATCTACATAAATAAACAGGTTGGTGGGCACATGGAGAGAGGCGGTAGGTAGAAGGAGAGGGGTTCGTTTGGGGGGTTGGAACGGAGAAGGACATCATACAGAGGGAAAGAAGATACAGATGGAGGATGGAGTTAAGTTGGACTACTTGACATTCTTCTTCATAAGTAGCATCAGAAGAATGAACATGGGTATAAGGGCATAAGGGGGCTTGACTAAAATGGGAATGTGTGGGGGTGGGGGGATGCAGATTTGTGTATGAAAAAAGGATTTCAGCTCCAGCAGCAATATGTATAAATCCATGAAAATAAACAAGCTGGAAGGCTTTTGAGGAGTGCATGTAAAGTGGTATGGTGGAAGTGGTTGCAGGGAGGAATATGGGAAGACAAAAAGTCCAAGGAGGGGGAGGAGCAGTATGTATGGAAGATGATAGTTCAATCCAGCAGAATCTACATAAATAATGAAAAGGCTGGAGAGTGTATTATGAAGAAATGAAGATTGGTAGGATGAAGGGGGTTCATCAAATCATTGGTGCACTTTGGCAAAAGTAATGTGGGCATTTTAGGAGTGAAGAAGTGACATTATGATGATGGAGGAGATGTAGAATGGACAAGGGGGGCGAGAATGAGAAAGATGAACAAAAGAAGTAGAAAGGAGAAGAAGGAGGAAGAGAAGAAGTAGGAAATGGTTTAAGAACAGCGGTATGAGAAACAAAGAGACATGTACGCTTTGAAAAACAACATAGTATTTTCCCTGTTTTCGTATTGTAATCTATGTATGTTTTGCATGTTATGCAGCATTCTGCTATCGTATGCACTCTTGCTTACAAGCAAAAATATTTTTGCGCCTCAAGCGCATTCACTCTATCCTGCAATTTTTTGGGGAAACTGTTAGACAGTACATGGACCCCCTGGAGAGATCATAAGCACACAAGCCAGAAATCTGGAGAGCGGGAAGACATCACTGCTCCTTAATAAGATACCAACGATGACCTTCTTATCTCCCACAGTCCCACTTGGTATAATTCCTTGTCCTTTTCCACTTATAACTGTCAGCAACCCTGAGGGTAATCTTTGAATCTCTCTCCCGCTGCACGGTCAGAGGAGGAGAAATGTCCCTTCCCGTTAATACCCGCAGTAAATCTGAAATATTAGCAGCGCTTTCTCATCGCGATGGAGCATCATCGCGGGGAAATATTTATCACCGTTTGCGATTGGATCGGAGATAACGGAAAGGCGGGAGGTACAGATTTGTCTGTAGATGGGGATCGTCTTGGATGAGTCGAGCAAGGCACCTTCGACTACAGGAGTTATCACTCTCATGTTAACCATCAAAGCTCCAAGACATGGATATCACACTGAGTTAATACACACATTTTATCCTCCAATGGGACTGAAAAGTTTGTGGCAGAGGCACGCTTAAAGAAATCAGTCACCACAATCAAATCAGAAATTCATTGAAAGTTTGGCATAATTGGACACAGAGTTAAAAGTTTTCATGGATCAAGGTAGCTCGTCCCTTTGCAGACCTAATTCTGAAAGTTCCCTGACTTTGTCATCAATTGAGAGAGAGTGGTTTTATAACCTTTCCCTGGAATCGACAAAGCGCAATATTTGGTTTTGAGGAAATAATATTTGATAGTTGATCAAGCTTTCTTTTTTTGTACCACAAAAATAAGTCAAATCTCAGTGAAAACTAGTTAGATTTTCATTTATTCCATGGGAGTTATATTACCTCTGCCCTTAAAATTTCACAGTTGGTATCCCAAACTTTCATGAAGTTTGCAGATGTTTGTAAGAGGGCCGGGCCATCCTTGAAGTCATGGGAATAGGATTCAACACGCCCTGTACATTTAGTTACCCAGCGCATTTCTTTGTAACAAAAACAAGAAACAAGTACAATTACCATTGATTAGTTAGCCTTGCTTTCAGGATGTTGGGACATTTTTTTTTAATCCAAACTGACTAAAAGAGTTTAGTACTCATAACACTAGTCGCAATATCATTCTCTTTTCTCAGTAGGAGAAGAAATCTGGAGTATGATTAGTCTACTGCAGCCAGACCCCTTAATCGCATAGTTAGGATTAGAAATGCCTAACAGCCTGAAAGCCAGGCTACTGACTGGTGAGGCGGTGATTTGACTGACCTTCGACCCCGCTGAAGTACTTGACCCTCTCCCTGGCCTCCACGTTGTAGTGGTGGAAGGACATGAGCACGCCGTCGCTACGGTAGGGCTCCTGGAAGTACACCTTGGCGTTGCTGTGTTGCCACTCGAACCGGTCGGTACCGCCATAGTGCACCACCTGCCCCTGCACCTCGAAGTATTTATGGATGAAGGAGAACGGGAGGTAGACCTCGCCCCCCTCCAGACGCCCCTGCACCGTGTAGTCGCTATTGATGACACAATCAATCTCCTTGTAGGTGTGCAGTGGCGACTGCTGCTCGTTGCTGAACTTCACGTACGGTTCCAGTTTCCGGAGGTCTGGTGCCTGCTGGTTCGGTTGTTGGAGCTCGGCGATGCGGCGGCGCAGTAATGGGACGCCGGACTCCGCGGCTGCCGCAGGCTGCCGTGGAGGGGAGTCGTCGCTGGGGATGTCGATGATGGTGTTGGCCACGCCCCCGTTGCTACGGGCGGCGACGAGGAGCTCCGCCTCGGCCGCCGCGGCGCCCTCGTTGGCGGGGTGCGGCTTGCCGTGACAGTGCAGCAGGAAGGTGAAGGTGACGAAGGAGGAGGTGGCCAGGAGGAGTAGCAGGGTGCGGAAACACGTACGGCGAGACATGCGGCGCATCGCACTAGCAGGTCACCTCACAATCCACCTGTACACAGACAAAAAAAGAGGACAATTTATGAGTTATGACACCTCAAATTAACCAAAACTTGTACAAACTCATAACGGTTGATACATATCATTAGCACAATCCAACTATAAGCATAAAATAATAAAGACAATTGAATAATTAGGGTTAGGACACCTTAAATTATTTGTGATTGATTGAGGCCACTGCATATGACGCAGATATGATCAGTCTTACGATACTGCGACTGACTGAATTCAAAATGGCTGTCACTAGAGTTGTGCAAGAATTTGACATCATATTAACATCAACCTCAACTAACAAAGGTGTCCCATCCTACTCGCAAGCAAGGTAACACTTGTAAACAAAACAATACAAACAATTTAACAGATGACAAACAACTAATCACCTAGATCACCTCTGACTGTTCTTCATACATAGTCAAACCCTTATTGGTTGACACACCTCTCTACGACATATAATGCCTTCTCACAAAACTAGCTATCAACATCAATAAACAGACAACTCTTCAAAGTCACCTCTTCAAAGATACTTTGTTTTATACTCTCATTGCAAAAAATAGTACAGGCAACACTGGAATCTGTTTCTAATTAAAAGCACTTTTCTGTGCGAGGCAAATCATTGCTCCTTGGGTCTTCAGTGCATTGCTCATGCCAAATGCAAAAAAGAAATGTGTAGAGTCGACACCATGAATATCATCGATCACATAAGTTTTCAGGCCAGCAAACCTGTGTCCAATTACCCATAAATCATGAGTTTAATCCTTTGCGTGTACGAGAAACTGTTGCTCTAAGGAAGCTTTTGTAAAATTGTATCTCTGGAGCTTACAGAGTTAATTTCGGTTCCGCAGTGCTTGGATCCACCATCCCATTAACGCGCCTTCAAGTTCAGCAGCGAGCGCTGATTGATGTGTCTATGACGTATACTGATAGCCCTCCTTACTGTTCACTCTAGCACAGCTGGACTGGGCCTACCGCCTAATTTATAACAATAAAACATAGAGGGGGTGGTTTAAGGGCTCTGCGAAACCTGTCCATAACATCTGAAGGAATGCTCCTGAACACCTGTCTCATGATCTCCGAAACGTAGCACAAATCTAGAGAACGGTCCTACCATTGGGATCCGAGGACAGTCCTCGTACAATGACCTTGAAGAGGACAGAGGGAAGACCAAAAGATGACTCAATTAAGCCATTATCTGTCATTAGACCATGCCAGTACTTATCCCATCAGGGGGGATCAGAGTACCCTCACTAATCCCACCGAGGCCTTTAAGAGGGGCAGATTAAGCCTTTGATCCACTCAAGGGTCTACAGGGTGCAACCACCCACTTGTTGTTAGATAGCCTTTGGTGCCAGCCTTCAGAAAGAAAAATACAACTGTAATTGAACATTACAAACAGTTCGTATGGAGAATGGTAGCAACTTTTAGCATTTACTTTTTAATACAACCTTAATTGGGCATTACATACAATTGTACAGATAATGGTAGCAATTTTAACATTTATGTAGCAATTTAACATTTATGTTCGTTTAATCCTCTTAGCATGTATGTTTATGAAGCAACAAAAAACATATAAGAGCACAATTTGGGGATTGAATGATAGTTATTGCATGTAGGAATCTATTTTATGCATTTATAAATACATTTGAAGGAAAAAACATGGAATTTTGTATCTACACAATGCTCTAGTGCTCCCTATATTCTTGTGAAAGAGACATTTATAAAGGGATAAAACATGAGCAATTTGGGGATTGGGCGATACTCAGGAAAAATCAACGCAATTACAAAAACATTAAGATGCAGAAAATAGCACGAATTGGAATGTCCATGTCGTTGTAATGCTCAAAGTTTTCTGTATATTTATCAAGTAATGAAACATGGTAAGTGCAATTTGGAGAATGAATGCTACACATTCGGGATAGATTTTAGGCAATTACATTGATGTGCAGATGGATAAATCAGATAAATACAATCCCTTAAATAGTTTAACCCAACAAAGTATGCTCCTCCAAACAGCACATTAACTGTGAATAATTCAGTGTTTAATATATTTCGCCAAAATATAAATGGTCGCATAGCCAGCTCCAACAGCACATTTTGAGATTCTGAAGGAAAGATTTTGTGGGAGTATCACAAAGCACACAATCAAAACAGGTTAAATAAATGTCCGATATGCTGCCATTCTTTATACAAATGGTTCGTAATGATCCATTACGATTGTATTACATCACAAATGTTCCATATGCTGCTATTCTCTGAATGCATGGTATGTTGTGAAGTTTTGTTTATCATGTTTTTATGCAGTAATATATATAGTTGCAGATGGCTAACCAGAATATTGTGATGCACCAACTGCCATCACTGTTGTTGTTGTTGTTGTTGTTGTTGTTTTTTTTTTTGGGGGGGGGCAAATTTCTTGACCTTTCAAAGTTCATTGCCCTATTGGTGTGGTCCTTCGTTGCCCACCTTAATTAGCACCAGTACAATACACCCTAGAGCCTGCCATAGGCAAGTTTCTTTATCGTCAGCAGACAGAGCTGAAACTTCAACTTGTGACCGCTGACCACTAGTGCACATCGATTCCTCTTTGATGATTTTCTCACATAAAGCCTGCATTTAAAACAGACAAGATTCAACCATCCTCGGTTTCAACGATTTCTCGTCTACAGCCCAGAGTCTGCAAGATTATAGAAATTCCAAGAGCTGAGTGGGTGTGAGAGGCCTATAAGCATCTATTTGAGCTTGCACAAAGTTTTGAAACAGTTTTAAAACAGACACAATAATCTGTGATTCAACGATTTCTCGTCTACAGTCCAGAGTCTGCAAGATTATAGAAATTCCAAGAGCTGAGTGGTAGGAGGGACATCTATCTGAACTTGGAGAAAGTCTTGACAATACACTAGAGATTGAAAGGGGAGGGGGGGGGGGGCCTGGGGGGTTAACTGTATGGAGTTGCTCTTCATGGCTGATCTCATGAAATATCCAGTGTATCATGCTGTGTATTATGTAGAAAATGCAAGTTTTTATCAGGATTTTTCACTGTAATTTACAGGAGCTCTTTTGGGGATGTATTTTGGGAGCTAAATCGCCCTCACTGTCCATGTATATTCCCTTTCACTGCTGAAATGTTCAGACCAGAGTCTATTCATGCAGTATGATTAACAAACCCCAGACTATATCAATATGACTTTCGAAGATAAAAAAAGAGTAAAATACTTATGTTTTACTGATATAAGATATATTTGAGATCTATCCACATATTTTAACATTCCAGATTCGAACTGAACATAAACAAAATGTCCCTTTGAGTCAAACTCCCAACTCGTTTCCCATTTCTCTCTCCATCTCCATCATTTCCCTTTTCTTCTCTTTTTTTTCCCTCCAGATTATTCTTCTCTTTGGGAGTCTCTCAGCTTTGCTCTCCATCTCTGTCCACACAGCAAGGAAAACAACTCTTTCATTCTCCCGGTTTCAAAACACAGTCCCGATCCTTACCTCGGGGATAGCCCTTTCACGGCTTGTGATTATTCAAAATCCCACCCAAGTTCATGCCGACAAAGAGAAAGAAAGGAATCGTTCCTGGGAGGGGGGGGGGGGGGCAATTTTTGTGGGGTTGTGCTTTACCCATGCTGCGCTCCTATCCTATGGCTATAGCCTACCTCAGTTGCCCCTGCTTTGTACGGGTTTACAAAGTTATTAGGATAACATTTCATCACCTAATCCCACGCAGCCCTCCTGAAACAGACCAAAAATAAAAGAACGTTCTGAGTTTGAACCCCTGTAATCATGGAGCTAACTATGCAGTTTTTCACTACATTTACTCTGTACGAGCCATAAGTGAATTTAAGCAGTAATAACGCATACAATTCCCACAATGCAGTAGTTTGTTTGACATGTAAATAGTTAAATTCAATATAAATCAAAACATTATGGTGACTTCTTTGGCAAGGTGGGTAGAAGTGATTTAGAAGCTGGACAGTAATGAGGATTAAACTGTCCTTGTTATACTAATCAACGTTATTACACAGAATGTTTTTATAAGCTTCTCCTTTCAGTCTCCAATCTTCAGATGAAATCTTTCAGTCAAAGCTTCACAAATATTTTTCAGGAAAAGTGAAAAACTATCCTTGTTTACATTTTGAACTACGTTTGAACTATGTTAAAAACCTCACATACATAGCTTCACAAACATTTTCAGGTAAATTGAAAGGCTATCCTGGTTTACGTTTAAACTGTTTTGACCTGCAAAAGAGACGTCCTGTGTTTAAACACCAACAACTGCAAGTTTGCATATCCTTGCAGGGATATGACATTTAACAGTAATTTATTCTCTCCATGTGACATCTCTCAATGCTAACATAAAAAGGTTAACAGAACATCTATATCTGACACATCAATAATAGCTATTTGTACAAAAAAAGTTGAAAACACAACTGCAAAGCATCTTTAAACCTGCTAAGTGTTTTGGCCTTGAAGCCGAAGGTGAAATAACAGTGTGACCTACATTTCACTGGCCGACTGCTGCTCAGTCGTTTCTTTGTAGACAGAATGTGAACATTTAACCAAAATGGACAGTATATGAATGAATGAACCAACTAGACAAAGGGTCCCCCATTACAGGTTACCCCAAACTTCCCATATGTGTCAAATATGAAATGTGTGGGAAATTTTACCACGCCATGCGATACTCAATAATAATGCACTTTCTTTTTTAACAAGGCACGAACGAAAATGGACAAAATTTGTCATTTCGAACAATTCCTCAATCTGACATCTATGGCGGAATTCCTGATATGACAAGTCAGAGTCCGGTAAAGCCCGCTTGATAAATGAGGGTTCCGATTTGCAGCGTCAGATATGCTGACTTTTCGACACGGCCAGACCTGACGTGACTTCTCGACTCCCATTCTCCAGCGCGCTTTGACGAACAAGAAAAATCTGGACGTGACACGTCCCTCTAAATCTTGTCCGATAAGGTTGGGCGGCGATTCATAAGCGGGCCTTGTTACCGAGTGGGGAGTTTGGCAGGAGCCGAGGTTTATCGGCAGAGGAATGATTCTGATCACCTTTCCCAAATTGTGATGTCAGATAGGAGACTCCTCAGGGACTAGCATGCGTGCTGAGATTGTTGTATGATTAATAGAATGGGTATTTAATAACCAAGTGGAAACAGGGTCAAAGCGAGGTTGGGAGATGCTGATGAGAGTTAGACGATGAAGGAATTGGCAGACAAAACTGATAAAGGAATTACAGAAATGGCTGCATATGCGGAAATGAAGCCGACCAGAAAACTGAGTACTTTCAAGTGCATAAATATTACCTTTTCCTTATAAATCTATCTAGAAACCAATAGTCACTTTGAGTGAAAGAGCTGAACACTATTTGTACAGTTTACATAGTTATCCTGGTACTTTTTATAAAAAGTGTGCTCCCATTCCCCACCACACCTACCCCATCCCCTACACCTCCCCTTCCCCCACCCCTAACCCTCGGCAATCCCACCCCTACCCCATCCCACCCCTACCCCCTTCCCCACTCCTAACCCCACCCCTCACAATATATCATTGTGTATCATGTAATATGGCCACAATATATCATCTCCTTTTCTCGCCCTTCAATATATCATGTCAATCTATATACTTCCTTCCCTTTTTCTTCAAGTATAAACATTTCCTTCCTGTAACACATTACAATCCACTCTGGGCAGCCTTGCACGCCAGAGCATCTGCAATAAATCTCCACACCTTAACAGATTATGTCACCTGAAAATGCCAAGAGAAAATAATTCGAATTGCAATAGCAACTGCAAAACTCCAGTCAGTCTGCGACATTCCTCATAACATACGATGCTAAACTCAGTGTTCCTGATCATAATTACAGTGCTGTCTGTAATTGGATTGCACACCAATAGAAACTCTAAAAATCACATCCACACAAACATTTATTTCTGTAAATCTAACTTTCATGAGAAAAACTGTATTATCTTATACTTTTTATATCATAATTAAAATGCTGGCTGCCGGTATGGTATTCTCTAAAATTGAGAAAATTGTCTTCAAGACGTCTCTAAAAGGAATGTCAAGACAAGAAGCCCTCTCCTTCACTCACCCCTTCCATTCTTCATCTGATGATTCATGACATCTCTATGCAGGATTTCTGTCGGCTTATCCCTCTTTTTTGTATCTGTAGATCTCCCCCCCCCCCCTCAAATCCATCTCTCTCTCTCTCTCTCTCTCTCCACAGTATGTGTAGTACTTCAGCACTTTATACCAGGTTCAATGTGGAATGTGTTGAAAACACAATGTTTTTTGTGTCCTTTGATCTTCTCCCCCCATTTCTCTCTCTCTCTTTCTCTGTCTGTCTCTCTCTCTCTCTCTGTCACTCTGTCTGTCTCTCTCCCTGTCTCCCTGTCTCTATCTGTCTCTCTCTTTCTCCCTCTATCTCTCCATTCTCCCTCTATCTCTCCATTCTCCCTCTATCTCTCCACAGTATGAATAGTACTTCAGCACTTTATACTAGGTTGAATATGGAACTTGTTGAAAACAGGTGGAAGAATCAAGCAATTGTGCTAGTATTTATGTTACTCCACAACCCATTACCTTCATTCTTGTGTTATAGGATTACTCTTAAACCACGTCTCTCCCACAACCTTCGTAATTCAAAAGGAATGTTTAGACTACCAAAACCCAGAACAGACTTTGTACGAAATGACTGCCTATACTGCAGCATCCAAGAATTAAATTCATTACCAGAAACTACTACTACCAGACAGATAATTTGAACTTGTTTGAAAGTGTATTCGAAAAGATAATCTAGTTTTATTTTGGTATCATTTTTACACAATGCAGTAATTTTGTTTTCCTCAGGACCCCACCCCCCCCCCCCACCCCTATCTGTCTGACTCTGATCGAGACCTAGTAATAATACCGCAATATTGCAGTAAGCGAATCTTATAAACTGCATCCGCAAAATAGCCGTAAATGTTGCACCTTGTGCATCATGCTCTGGCATGTGGCTTGCTAATCGCACTACTCATAATAACAGAACATGTCACCATCGGTCTGGAGAGAGTCTAGTTGTCCAAAACACTGCAACATTACGGCTTTTGGGAGTGTATATGAACGGTGCTTTTGCGGCTCGCTGGAAACTTGCTTACCGATGTGCATCGGTAATAATAGCGGTATATGGTATACATGAACGGGGCTTTTGTCTGTCTGTCTGTCTCTCTCACTCTCTCTATCCCTGTCTCTGTCTCTCTGTCTGCCTCTCCCAGACAAGAATGTGATCCCATCTGTCAACAGCTTTTAAGACTGCTCCTCTTTCTTATCTTGACCCCTCTCTGCTCTTCTTTTATATCAGAGCTTAGACTTAGAGCTGCAACTTCTTCCTAATCTCACCACAAAAGGGTGTCCTCACTGCTACATTCATACAGTGATTGCACTTATTCCATAAGCTCTCACTTTCAAGAATGCTATGTATCACTGTCGGGTTGCAAATGTAACCACACATGAAAATATCGCTGCACAATATTTTAAGCATTTTCTGCGTCATTTTATGCCCGAGTTACCAAGCTTAACCTACACTAACCTACATGTAGCTGCTCCAGTGAGATAGCATGGTAACACGTAACATGTATGTGCTCTTTCAGCTGTATGTGCACACTATAGTGCTGTGAATATCAGAATTGACGAGAACGTACACAGGAGTATGTGCATAACAGTATATACTGAGAAGTAGACTGAATGTCAAGCAGAAAAACTACAATTTTCAAGAATATCTATGACCACATCATCTCTGAAAAACAATGTGAAAATATCATATCAAGCAGTATACAGAATATCTGATATATTTCATGCAGACTGAGAAGAAATCATTGATAGAGAAAGTCTATCTTTTAATGAAAAGTGATCAATTTGGATGAGATCATTATATCTATGCTAACAGAAATACATTTCACATTAACCTTTTCTTGTGTGTGAATGTTGAAACTGATTTTTAAACAGAGAGTTGAACGGTACAAACATTTATTCAAGTGGTCTTCAAGTACAATTCAGTCTGGCCAAGGGGCATTTCAAGTCCAGTACAAAATGTATCAAAGTCACAAATTTTGGACCTACTTAAATCAACCTTGCGAATCATGCACTTTCCTGACAGTTTGTGGCATTTACTATTAATGTGCTTTTAATGCACATCCATTTTGAGCAGGGGTTTGCTTCAACTCCAGTACAAATGTGATAAAAGTCACACAATGATGGTCCGACTTCAATCAACCTTGCATATCATGCCATTTCCTCACAATTAATGACATTTCATTCTTAAAGACAGGGCGTTCCATTTGCAAAAGTCACGAAAGTTGGCAGGAATCAGCAGTATACCCTAACAATAACATCTATGAAATCTCACTCATGGCCTCACAAACCTTTTTCAGGAAAAGTGACAAACTATTGATGTTTATGTTTGAACCACAGGGATCATAGTCTATCTTCACGGTCGTATTTCCCCTGCACATGATGCATGATGCGTCGCACACTGTGGACATGCTCCCATTGAACTCATGTACACTTCAGCTCAGAGAAATTGGCATAGGGAAAGGGAAAGGGAAGGAGCCGCAATTTTAAACCGCGGTATATTTTGTCCAGTTCAGCATGAAACACTATGCATTAGCCTAAAAAGCATCATGTTTCATGCTGAACTGGACAAAATATACCACGGTTTAAAATTGCGGCTCCTTCCCTTTCCTTTTCCCTATGCCAATTCCTTTGAGCTGTAGTGTATTGTGCTGCGAACCATAGTGCACAGCAGACTCCGGTCTCTAGACTATAGGTTTCAGACAACCAGCCCAAAACCTCCTCAAAATCTAGTGATCACTAAAATTTCACTTTATGTCAGTTTCTAGTTCTATTATTAGGAGGGAAGTTCAGACACAGACAGTATCATCTTCCATTTCCACACAATTTCGTTTTTTTGATCCTGCGAAAGGGACACCCTGTCTTTAAAGTACTGCTTTTATGAAAACAAATTCAATCAAATCAAACTTGCCTTTCACTTTAAGTCTTTAAGGAGCTGGGTTCTTGACCACAAAAACTAAACAGCAACATCTTCATAAATTATATTTTGAAAGGTGTTTGATTTACTCACCATTAAAGTTTCATTGGCAGTGGTCAATATTCATTTGGAATTAAAATGGCACTGAAAGTGTCACATAAAACCACAACCATATTTCATTCTTTCCCCTCCTTTTTTGCCTCAGCTGTCATGTCAGCCTACAATTGTTTTTTGAAGATCTGAAACAGGATCTCCGTTCATGCCAGGCTAGTAGAAATGTGTAAATATGCTAATCCATTAATTGTACAATCAAGTAACATAATTCACTTATTAGTTAAAACAGACAGACTGTTTGTTTCCCATTAATGATGCCATAGTTACTTAAGATTGAGCAGTTAGAAGAATCACAACAATGTACTTCGTACAAAATGTTTATATATCTTTGTGCATCTTATGAATAAAAAACAACAAGCATAATATTAGACATTAAAAGAAAGGCACATTTACCGGATGTAGAGGGCATTTCATCACCTTAAAAATGGGTTTAAATTATTGTTCAAAAGTTCAAGATGTGTCTTTTGTGCAGACATGTGAAGTTATGCAAGTGGTATCAAAGCAACAACAGAAAAAGAAGAATGTATCAAAACACTCGGAATCACAAATCTTCCAGATGTAGCACATCTCATCCCATCACAAACAATATCGTCAATCTACTTGTTTTTCAGAAGTTCTTTTATGTATCTTTAAAAAAAGAGCTGTGCTGAGAGACTCAACCAGTTCAAAACACTGTGCATTCTGACCTTACATTTGATTTACTGTACAAACGTGCCACATAACCCGCCTTCAGCAATCACAAGAACAGTTTCTACTTCTTCTCTAGCCATCATGCACCATTCAACCCACCCCATTTTCTTTTTTAATAGAATGTTGATAGTGGTACCACTGTGGAATAATAACTGATCCTGTGTCCCCAAGACAGGAAAAGGAGAGTTGCAGGAAATGGGTAATATTAAAGTTTCTATTTTTAAAGATAATATTACAGAGTAGAGCAATTCGACTTACATGCAAGAAACAACCTTCAATTTTGCTCCACAAGTGTGTAAGCCATAATTCAAATAAAATATAAATTATTTATCTGTATATATGCCACCCTTGCAATTTTAAATTGGCACCTACACACAAATCCTACAGAGTAGCATTTTGTCTGGCAAAGAAAGAGTTTAAGAAAAGAGCAAAAGGCAGAGAATTTATAAAGCCTTACTTTGCAATTGTTGTAACTACTCTTTCAAAGGGTAAAAAACTGAAAACCACCTGCCTATATCGTGGGATCGCTCTATGGTCGGAATGCCAGTATTTCCAATTGGAAAAATTCTTTTCTAGTACTGCTCATTTGAAATATCGTATTATAATTTTCCTTGTAAAAGGCCCTAGGTGTGAATGCATTAACCCCCTCCCCCCCCCCCCCCTCCACTGAAAAAACACACTTTCCATTTCTTGAGCTTTTTTGCAAGCCAAAGTTCATATAATGAACATCCTGAACTACATATAACATTGTAACCTATTCATTTTATAGCAAAAATCTTTTGTAAATTTATGAATTTAAAAAAAAGATACAATACTGGTACATTAATCTCTCCTCCATGAAGCTCTAAGTAGGTGAACATTTTTTTTTTACCAAATATGAATCATCAGGGCACATTGCATAAAACCTACAATTAATGGTAACTCTTACCTCAATGGTAGCTACCATGGGAACATTGCTCTACAGCCAATCAAATTCAAGCTTTCCATGAAAATTGTCATTGGTAGCAAAGTTTTATGCAACAGGGCCCTCAGACTCACAAACGAATCTACCTGCTGACTGGCCTCTTGCCATTTTGAAATAAATTCTTCATCAAGTCACTTTTCCTCTCTCCGACCAGCCCAATTAGACTTCAAAACAAGCTCATTACAAAATGGTTTGTGCACTTCAAGACTTTTCCCTCCCCACCATATTTGCCAAAGTGCTAACCCTGGTTTTGATTCATCGCCTGGTCCATGAGCTTTAATTTACTTCTTTTCCTTCCATTTGGGGTTTCTGTCCCACTGCAGAATTTTGATGTGAATGTCTTTAAGTCAAGCGTACAACCATAAACTCTGAACTTTGACCTTTCATCTTCTTGCATTCCTAATTTGTCACATTTGTACATTAAATTTGTCATCAGGACGAAACCACAACCAGTTTGGAATGGCGACGTTGATATAAATATCTTAACAACTGACTTTATTCCTTGAGTCTTTCTCCCCAAGATCATCGCATCAGTTACAGTCAATCCATTGTAAACTTGACTTGAATTTGACAGTGACTTCAAACTACACATCATCAACATTCACATCTCTTTGATCTAATAGAGGAGAGCATCTCATGTAACATCTTAAATTTGTCCAATCTGTTTCTTCCCATTTTAAATAAAACTAAAACCATGTTCAGACCATTTAGGCAAATTTCAACACAATATCCATTACATTTGCTATACTTCAAGATGTTGAGCTTCCAAGATTTGTTCGACTATGCATCGAAGGCAGAAAAAATTATCAATTCATCTAACGATCATACTAAAGATGGATTGAGGTCTGACAGGAATACAAAAAAAAAAGAGGTTTAAGTTTCAGTATACAAATGACATCAATCAAATTAATGATGGTATGCGGAGGTTAGTCACAAAGATGGATAATGGTCATTGATTCTCTGAGAAGGGCTAAATTAGATCACAAAAATTTAATGAACCCAGCACGTAATAGGCTAATCACCAAACGACCTACTTACGGGTTTCTTAACGGGCCTTTTTCTATCCAAAGCTTAGATTAACACTCTCAGTCCCATATGCACTGAACTACTTTGTAGTTAGCATGAGACTATGAGTGGTTGGTACTAAGGTTAAGGGGAAAGCAAGGATTATTTTTTCAGACAATCTCATGACATTGTCTTAAAAAAGTTGCGACAGATTTCCTGTTTGTTTTTTAAACACGGGAGCATAGTAAATTCAATTTCCATATTTTGTATGCAAAATATTACATCTTTATCACTAAATATAAAAACAACCTACTATCGCTTTCAAATTTTAAAAATATGCATGAGTATTACAAATATATTGAAAAGTACATTTATACCTGAAAATGCAAATGTTACTAGATGTTATATACATGCAAATTGTCTTCTGTGTTCATTGAGATTGTTACTGTTCATATCTCGAAAATATTCAAATAACATTTTTTGAACATTTTGAGGAAAGCAAAATAAAAATCCCATATCTATCTGCATTAAAAATGCAATCATTAGTGAATGATTTCAAGTTCCTTTGTTTTCACTCAGAACATGGTATCCATGTCTAAACAATGCTGTTGCCACATTCTCTAGCAGCCTAAATAAATACCACTATTTCACATTTAACATAATTTTTTCACTTCCTTATCGCAAGAGATATATGCCCACCAGCCTAATGATCATCTTATCTCTATTCCTTTGCAGTGTCAATAAATCAATACATTCGCAAAATGGGAATGTTCTGTCTGAAACGCTACGGTATGTCAACATTCAAACATTTGCTGCAATTAAATGGCGAGCCAGCATACAGGCATGACGCCAGGGCTCATTTCAATACAATCATCCATTTCTTATCTTCGGGTACGGCATGTTTGAAAAATGCCCCGCGCTGCCTTGAAGCTATTTGACGAGTGATCAATCATAATCGCACTCATTAAGAGAGTGGCGCATTGTTTAAGTGAAAGTGATGAACATTTTTACAGATACAAGAATGTGGAAAGGGCACGAATGATGAAGAATCCTTAGTCAATGAGAACATGGATGATGAATATCAAACATTTTACATCGACCTTGGGGTACATAATAGCTCAAAGGAATTGGCATAGGGAAAGGGAAAGGGAAGAAAGGGAAGGAGCTGCAGTTTTAAGCCGCGGTATATTTTGTCCAGTTCAGCATGAAACACGATGCCTTAGCCTAAAAAGCTCATGCTGAACTGGACAAAATATACCATGGTTTAAAACTGCGACTCCTGCTTTTCTTCCCTTTCCCTTTCCCTATGCCAATTCCTTTGAGCTGTAGTGTAGATGCACTAACAGCTTCATAGCCTAGATTCCAAGCTGTTGGGCATATTTCTTTTAAAAATTATTCAATGGACGGATCTGGCTGCTGTAGACTTATTATTCCTATGTCTTCTCTAGCTTGCATCTCATTGAAACTATTCAATAGATAGCCTAGTTACTGGGCTGTGTGGTGTATGGACACAGCCGAGTCTGTTAACAACTATGTCTGGTAATACAGACTACGCCTTTATCTCCTCCCTTGTGGAACATGTGGAAAGAACACAGTGTTGCCACACTCAGCAATATACCACTTAAATTTTGTTTATATTGTCCTCTTATAATCATTTAGCACATTTAAGGATTACAGGGGCCTTTAACCATATATACAAGCTTTAAATGTGGGGAATGATTACATTTCTGCACAATAATTGATATATCTTATGTGCATGCAACCATACACAAGTTTTAAAGAGAGAGTTTTGGAGATTAATTCCTGTTAATTGTACAATAATTAATATTCCTAGACTAAAAAGAAAAGTCTTATCATTATTTCTATTTACTTCTTCTTTATTGAGCAAGCAAGTCATTATAAATCTAATTTTCTCACAAGCTACTACAGTGCTTCGAGTGTTTATCTTCCTCTCAAAAGTGTTGTAGTATGATTGTAAGTACTCACCCATACTAAAGCTTTAATTTGCAGAATAATTCCATGATAATTGATAAGTAAGGTCATATAATTGTTTCCAATTTACTTCCACTTCCATCACATCGAGCGAGCAAGTCATTATGAATTTAATCTTCCTGCGAGCTTACAGCCACACATACAATGTACTACGGTGCTAGATAGGTGCATCTAGCTGCATCTAGCGTGTAGTTCGTTTTTACAGGTTCCCTGCCATGGCTCAAATCTCAACCTCTCTCTCGCTCCTTCAGAAATTTGACCTTGCCGGTCCCCTGCTCTGGTCTGCGTAGTAGCTCGCTAGCCCTCGTTCATGTACAGAGTGAGGGCTTAAAGGGTCCCACCATGCAGAAAGTTAGCTCTCTCGCATCAAAAGCCTTATTCATATATACCATCATCATGATAATACCGCTAAGAATATGGGAGGTGTTTCACCAAGCTGTTCATAAGCTACGAACGCCTGGTGATCCCTTCTGGTGCTAAATGCGATACCACACTTTGTTCCTGTTTTAACATATTGGGAGCTAATTTCAAACAATCCTAATAAAATTTGACAAATCATAAGCTTTGTAATCAGACACTTGGTAACAACAAGAACTTTCATTTATAAACATCAGATTTGAACTTAAACTGATTGGAATTAAAATTATTGAGAATGTGATTTAGCACATGAATGGGTCACCAGTCTTTCGTAGCTTATGAACAGCTTGGTGAAACACCCCTCTGGTAAGCAGGTTTCCAGCAAGCCCCTAAAAACAGTTCATATACACTAAAAAAGCCAGAATACTGCCATATATTTGGACATGGTAGACTCTTTAATCACCCGTAGCTAGAGCAAACACACAAAATAGATTAAAAAAAAGGAGAAAGCAATTCCCGCACTATTTAGTGATTCCCATTCATATACACAGCTATTGGTAAGGCATCAGTTAAATTGTCGCAAATGATGCGCTTATTTTGGTGATAGGTGGTATGTATAAATGGGGTTATAGACATATCCCAAGTAGACAAATAAAATAAGTATGTAATTCTAAAATGATTTCTACATCGTCAGGAAATCGTCTTAAACATCCCCTGTCAATCATTCTGTCAGCAAAATTACGATTACAATTTCACATGATTGTCTTAACAAATGTCTTAGTTGCAATATTTCATGGCAAGTATGGAAAAGCTTGCCGATCCCTTGTTACTGCACTGCAGGAAAAGAATTGTCGAATGTCGATTTGTTATGCAGGCGATGCAAAAAAATTGCACTTTTTTCCATGTAGTATAACATTTTGATTGAGCGGTCAAGCATACAAAAGATGCGAGTGGAACCAATATATTTGCTTCCATTCATTACAGTAATCATTTGAATTGTTCTCAAATTACAGAAACCTATCAGACTCTGTAAAAGTATGATTCAAATTGAATTACAGTACCACAGTAGCTGATTGCATTTCCTACAAAATATCAATGATATCATTGTTCTGGGGTTTGTTGCACTGATTTCAGATCAAATTGAATGTATATACCTATAATTTCTTTACCCTTTTAACAACTAACCCATATCTTTAACTACCTGGCTTGATTCTGCCCAATTGAGTAGTACTCATGAGTAAATATTGCAACCTACATATATGCAAACAGAAGCTGTATTGTTTCATTCAGTTTTGGCAAACAAAAATTCAATTTGGTCCCATTTTTTTAACAGGACACTTGAGAATTCGTGCATGTTAGGACAAAGAGGGCAAAATACAATTTGAAGATAATATAAAAACAAAAGACTGAAGTGAAATCCGTCTTCTCCTGCAAGGTAGTAAAAGCGAACAAAATACAAGCCTACAAACAAGAAAACTATAAAACTAAGCAGATTGTTGATAGTTTGGAAAAAATGCAGACACACATAATACAATGTGAAATACATCATTACTAATTTATTATTCCTTAATTTTTCAATCATCTATTTCCCTGTGAAGATGCAAAATGGGTAAAATCTGGTCTATGCATTGTATGCACAAGGGCAATGATAAGTGAAAATAAAGAATATAGGTAACAGTAGGCAGTTCATTAAATGAATGGAGAAATAACAAAAATCGATGAGACGAATGGAGTTGCACATTCAGGCTCAAAGGGCAAATAATTACAATCTTGAAAATGCCATAACTAAAAGTGCTCTGAATCCAAACAAAAAGTGAAATTTTCAATAGCACCATGCAGTTGTATCGTTTCATAACTGACCAACTGTTATTTTTCCTTCTGATAACTTTCTCATCGTTTGAAAATGTTTCCTTAGATTGTTAAAGCATACTTTTTTGATTAACTTTTTCTATTCAATCAGGCTCTTTTTACAGGGATTTAGCCTCCTTTCAAAAAAAAAGTGTGGGATAATTTTTTTGACAAGACACCCTACCCTAGCTCGAAGGCATCTCATTAGCCAGGTCCCCAGCGTGGAAAGGATCTTTGATTGAAACAGGTAACCTTCACATATTCGCAACAGCAAGATGGACACAATGGAAAGGGTGTGAGAAAGGGAGAGAGAGAAGGGGGGGAGAGAGAGAGAGAGAGAGAGAGAGAGAGAGAGAGAGAGAGGGAGAAAGAGAGAGAGAGAGAGAGAGGGAGAAAGAGAGAGATGGAGAACAAGAGAGAAAAAGAGAGAGGAAGAAAATGAGGAGGAGTGAGGGAGAACTGAGAGTGAAAGGAAGAAAAAGATTGATAAAGATATAGAGAGAGAAGAGCAAAAAGGAGAGAGAAGAGAGAAAGAAAGAGATAGACACAGACAGACACAGAGACGGAATAAGATAAACGGACAGAAAAGACGAGTGAGAGAGAGAGGACACAGAGATAGAAGACAGAAAGAAAGAATAAGTAAACTTATTGGCAGTACAGCACATACCATCTGTAGCTGATTACGCACACCACGTTCCTCATTACTCCAAGGTTTGACAATCAACTGCTACTGGTTCCAATTCTCTCCTTTCTTCGTTCACCTCCCCTCTTCCAAAGAAGAAAAATCCTCCTCAAAAGAACGATTCCTCAACGCTAGTCACAAACTCTCTCCCGCTGAATCCCACAGCTCAATAGATGTGTCATTTACACGGAAATTGCATCAATTTTTGATCGGGTGTTGAGACACAATTATTTTCCAGGATAGATCACATCCATTCGAGGTGAATTATTAAAGACGGAGGGGATTAAAGCATCATCTGCGATGGGCCATTGGCATGACAGAACTATGCATAATGCAGGAGCAATATTTCAAGTGAGCATGACCGATATCCAAATAAGTCTGGGGGAACTGCAAGTAGAATTAGAAACTTGTAAGATTGTTTTTTCCCCATGCAGCAGCAATAACTCATGAAGACGTGGACATTATCCTAATGAAAGGGACGAGAAGGTATTACAGCAATGATGATCTTTTTTTTAACGACACTGTCGAGTTTGTAATACCTGCTATGCTGTAAGTAGACCATCATAACTTGCTCCAACGGGTAACAAGTTACAACAAGCTTGATATTACATGTAGGTCTGGGTCCCAGCTAGGACATTTGCATGGATCCCACTTGAAATCTTCCCCCGAATCAAAGCAGCAGTAATCCTAAAAGGATCTTCCTTCCATAAGAGCATTAGTTCCAGATCTGTGCACAGTATCTATGTGGTAATCTCAATTGTTATTATGTGCTCTCCCAGACGGCAAACAACACTTCCATGACATACTTCTCATCCAGGCTCTCTCTCTCTCTCCTGTATCTCGTCTCCTTAACCTGCCGGTGGTGTCGATACCATTGACTGGGTAGGAGGAATGGGAGCCATCCGGAGGTTGTGGGTTGCCGGGCGTCGTCGTCGGTATGATGGTGGGGCGGCAGGGAGGGGGGATCGTAAGGCAAATGGCGGATCCTATGTCCGTGCATTAACAGTCCACTTCAGGGCTCAAAAGCTCCGTAAGGGATTCTACGTGGGGGTGGAGTGGGGGGGGGGGGGGTTGCGCTTTAGCTTTGAGCGTAGTAAACTCATAAGAGAGAGATAGATGAAATGCATACATTTGTCTTCGGAAATAAGAATTAATTCCGCATCATCTACTGTGGTGGTGAGACAAGAGTACATCAACTGAAAACTTTTTATCCCGATAGTTTTAACTCTCTCATTACCATTAGCATGAAGATGTGTTGTAAGTCAATGTGGTTTTCAAGACTTGGTGATGAGAGGGTGAAGCCATGAAAAATGAAGCCGCGTGCCAATCAAGACTAATCAGCACATGATGGGCGGTCACAGTTGTGCATCTCTGCTCTC
>OZ022591.1:13102366-13254866 GCA_963669155.1 Arbacia lixula
GCCTAGATTGAGTGATTGATTGTAAACATGCAAATTGTTTCTTTTGGATGTTTAGCTACTTTAACATTAATTTATCTTCTTTTTTATGAGGGTGTTAGATGGGGAGGGGGTAGACGGTGTGTATGTGGGGGGGGGGGGGGGTCATATTCCAAGGATAGAGATGGACAAATGAACTGAACAAGATACATGTTTGTTTGCAGACAAACTAGAAGAAAGTAATTGATATGCAGGGTTGAGGTACAGTCTGGGTGCAAGGAAAAGTAGAGAGGAGGGAAGGAGTGGGAGAGATGCTTAATGGGGATTTTGTACTGTAAAGTTTAGTCTGGGTTAAATTGCTGGATGAGGCAATCTACTTGAACATGATGTTACAATGGGATCAGCTATGGAAGTATGGAGAAGAAGGAAGGAAAGAAAGAAAGAAGGAGAAGGAGAAGGAGGAGGTTTAACTTCTTTCCTCTCATGTACAGAGTTACGATTGATATCAATTGCACCGGCAAGTTGTGATAAGTTTGTGGCAAGTTTTTTTTTTCTTTCATTTACAGGATGGAGCATGCTTACTACTGGGTGTATGCCTAAGATTTCTTTGTAAGTTGTGATAAATCGTAAATTGTTATACGACAGGGCGTCGGTATGTGTTCTACGTTAGATGTATCCCGATGTGATATCGTCTTACTCTGCGTCAGAATACCAGGCACGGCATGAGGCCCTGGCTCTGGTCAGTTCTTGCCAGTTGTGTCTGGCAGAGACAGTGCCAACTTGGTCCAAGAATAACTATGTATGGCATCCATCGTAGTATCATTTACACAAGTTCATCGGCCCAACTTATACTCATGACTGTCGTCAACCCGATGCTCACAGTTAGATTCAAGGGGCTTTGTGAACTCTGGTCCAGTTAGGATGTTAATATTTGCCATGCTACTGCAGTGACCAATGGGGTGTGGCTTTAATAAGCCATTTTCGTAATGTATTCACAACTTTTCCCCCTAACGGCCTTGTGACGTGTTATTACAGCCACCTGTATTTCGTGATTCAGTTTGAACGGATGGAACGCACTCTGAATCCATTAGTTGCTACTACTCGGACAAACCCCTCAGACAAGCTTTGGGGAAACCATTAGTAACAAAGTGTTTGAATGATGTGAATCAAATTTGAATGTATCACAAAAGTGGCCTATTATGACAGTGTTGAATTAGTATCCTCAAAAATAACTTCAGCTAAAATCCTGCATCTACCAACGAGCTGTGGCAAATTTATACAGGGCAAATTTTCTGAAGTGTACAAAACATTATTAAGTGCAAATCGATACATTTCTTTGATATTTTATCATTATTGGTTGGTTTATTTATGAGACAAAAAAATAATTGCAATTTAAGAGATTTATGCAAATGTTACAGTAAATGTAACAGAAATGTACCCCATTACTGTAGACAGACCCATACAAGTTATCAATTACTGTAACTTAGCCCCAATGCTACCTATCATAGAAAAAGGTGCAACAATGAGAGCTCATTGGCTGTTGCCATGGTAGTTACCATTAATGGTAAAATACAATAATTGAAAAGCTATACATGCAACTTAGCCCTGTGCTGGATAAAACATACATTTTCAACTTCCGACAGTGCAGGACTCTGATCCGGCCTATAAAACATTAAATACACTTCCTGCATACTAGATAACCATGGTGACTGATGAGCGCATCAATACAGCAAAAAACTCTCTTCCGGTCGCTCTAGCTCGCGGACAATGACACACTGTAATCTACAGAAGATGTGAAATAATTACTAGGCTAATGAGCCACTGAAATTGCCAATTCTCGGTCGCAGTTAACGATTATTACCCTACGGTGGGTTAGGGTGGGGTTCAGAACTAGACTTAGCCTAATTTCCAGGAACTTGGGCATTTCTAAACAAAACTATTGGCTTTTTTCATTTCATTTGCTCGAATGCACAACTGTGGGCCTGTTAGTTTTGCACTTTTGCACAAAGAATGCATAGAAAAGTCATGAACTGTTGATTATTATGGCATGCAACCCTTTACACGTGAACACAGAAAGAGTTAAATGGGTCTGGCTACAGTAGGCTAATTATTTTTTAAGGGATGGACTGAGAAATTAGGAAAATGATACAGTGTTGTTAGTCTCCAGAATAATCGACTCCACCTTTCAGTTTGGATAATAAATGTCCAACAGGCTGGTAAACAGGCTAAACTAGCGTACTATACCATGTACACAAATGCCCATATACATGTACAAGGAGAGCTTATAATTTCCTATAGGGGCTAAAGGTACTTTGATGATTTCTTGCCTTATGTCCATTACATTTTACAAGCACAAGCTGATATTAAAAGTTAGGGTTTGGGTTAAGGGATGGAATGAGTGTTTGAGCTTACAGTTTGGGTCATTTAAGTTTACTTGATCTTTAAGGGTAGTTTGAAGATTAAGCAGGAATACAAAATAGGAGAACAAGTAGCTCTGAAACGCCTCATGCATAACACAGGAAAATTTTGTTTTCATGAATAAAAATGAACAAAATGAACAAAAAACAAGCCCAATGTTCAACAGAGACTGCAAAACACAGCAAATGCTGCAAGAAATTGAGTATTATCACTTGATAATTGACAGCATGTTGCACCGCCCTCTGTCATTACTCCCATTAAGGTTTCCATCTACTCATAAACATTGGCCCCGTTTTCTATCTTCGTACCACGAGGTAGCCAATCCAGGCTAATTGCTCTGGTTGAGCAGAGATGAACAGGGACGAGAGAGGGGGCTTTGGGGTTCAGTTAAACCATCACCCACTTCATTAATTGGAGGGGATTAACTTTTGCAATTCGGTGACTTTACGTAACCCTAGCTACGTGTGGCTGACAAAATGGATGCGCTGTATGGGATTTGTGCGTATAAATTGTGAATAAATACACATGTGGCATGCAGAGAGTTAAGGGTAGTGGAATTAACCTTCTCAGCGCCATGGGTTCATTAAATGTTGTCATAATTCAGTGTGCCTTTCATGGCTTGATACTGAGGGGATTAATACCCTAGGATCTCTTCCACCATTCCACTAATGCCCATATGTCTGCTCTTTAGAGCCATCTAAGTTATTGAACCTTTTTGTTATAAAATGTGAAATAAAAGGGGTGAGTATCAGATTACTTTTACCACTTGATCAATATAATAGGGTTGTTTTTTACACACATATGTGACTGCATTTCAGGACCAATGACACTAATACCCCATCATTTCCAATCTGCTCCCCCTTCCCTCCAAATACACACCTTTTGAATGAGGGGTATCTATTTTCCTTTTAAGCATCTGGCTGAGACATCAGGGATTGGCTAATAGAGCAGGGGGGGAGGGGGCACATCCCCTCCCCCAATACCCACTTGAGGGTATCCATTGCACTCTCTGGGTGTGTCACCCTCCCCCTCCAGTTCCTTGGGACCAGGGGTAAAAAAGGGGTGCCTTCTTGGATAATGCAGGTAAATGGGGGTGGGTAAGGGGGAATGATAATGAGAATGCACAATATACCATTTTGGGTGATGTACGTACATTTTATTCATGTTGTTAAAACAATACAAATAAAAAATTTCGAAAAAATTAACCACAAAGCTTGTCCGAGTTTTGTCTAAGTTGCAACAACTTAATTATTCAAAGTACGTTCTACCCATAGGAACTGAATATCAAAATACTGGTGAATATTAATGCATCATTGCACAGTTGAGGGAAGTTATGAATACATCAGAAAGATGGTTTATCATGGAACAATACCACAACAGTTTTCACCTACTCAACTTTCATTCTTTTGCAGCCATTTTTTTTTGGCTTACTTTAAGTATCCATCGCAACATTCGTCTAAAAGCTGTGACAAGTTGAGATGCACTGTTCTGCAGAATAGATACAGTTCCATTACGCACATATGTAGCATAGAGGCTTCCTGAGCAATTCATATTTGCTGAAAAATTGACCCCCAAAATATTATTTCTGCTTATGGGATGCTGTCAGCCCTACACAACTGTCCCAATCTCTGACCCTGTTTGACCCTCTCCCTCCAGATTCTTGGGACCAGGGGTATCTCTTTCACCCTTATTGGACTCTCAGGGACTTGAAGAGTGAATGAACGTCACGGTTGGTCAAGCACATTCAATGTTGTAACTCTAGACGTGTCTTCACGAGACAAGAGTTGGGAGTTAACCAGATTAGAACCCATTTGGAAATATAACTGGGGAAAATAGCCCTAAGTTACAGACAATAAGCCAAATATAAGCCAATAGTAAACTCTTTTGCCTGCCCACTTCGGAGCTGAGAAGCCTCCAGCACAATTACCATTGGCCAATTGTGATATCCTTTGTTATCTTGAAAAGTAGGGGAGGGGGAAATGCAAACTAGTCCAAACAAGTATATATTCGCCAAAAAAATGGGGTATTTATAATTCAACTTTGATTTCTCAAGAATTGACCCTAATGGGAAATAGTACAGGTCAAATGGTTTGGTACCCCCCCCCCCCTTCCTCCTTATGTTCCTCCATTTTGTTGACCAGGGGGTATCTATGTCACCCTAATTGAGCTGTGAGAGATTTAGAGGTGAAGATCATGCCCCTCCAAGCCAATCTCACATTGGAACTTTGTGACAAATTGGCTAGGCGACTTGCTGGCCATTTAGCATGCCACTGACATTTACACAGTAGATAGCTTTGTCCCAGAAACCAGCACTGTGCCCCTTTCACACCCTGTACTTAATACTGACTGCCTAATCATGATTCTGTCTCATACACGCCGCTCTCTGGATATTTTTCTCCCAGAATGGTCAATACAAATGGACCACATTGACAGTTGGTTAGGTACCTTACATGATCCATAAGGAGAAATAATGTGCCTGAACTTTGGGATATATAATCTAACTGCACAACATCCAAATTTTAAATTCAAATTGTGATTTGGGTACTGTCAGAAGGTGGATGGGTAGAACAAATATTGTTTGGTGTAAGACTCAGATTAAAAATCTCCAACCGCCTGAAAGCCAGGCAACCAATACAGGCAACTGTGAAAACTAGATGCCTCATGCAGCCAGCGAGCAACCTGCTTGTTACATTAATTACAGTCTAATTGCAGTACCTGAGTATTTTAGATTGAAATTACCCATAATGTTAAGTGCTCGCACATGACAGGCCTCTGGCTTTATACGGCTTGTTAAGTCTCGTTCCAGATAGCACAGGTAGCTTTCTTTAATCTAATTATGATAAATGTGATAATAAATTAGAGGACACTGTTGTCCCATAAATGAACTAGAAAAACTATATGTGAGAAATATTGAAAACTAATCAATAGGATGATTGCAGCAACCTCCCCCTCCCTCACCCCTCATGTTAACCCTTACATTACCAGGCCTTGAGAAAGAATTGACTGAATGCACATCTTCATACCAATGGTAATGAGTGTGTTAACTGGCTTTCTTTCAGATAGTAAAATAGTATACTAGTATACTAGTTACCCCAGATTAAGCCAATCAGGTTCACTGTTACAGTAGATGTATGCAGCACATTGCATGACAGGGCGAGAGGACATCTGGGGTAACTAGTGAGCTGAGTTAACCAATACACGTAAACTGAAAAAATGGAGTACATGTAAACTAAATTTTAAGTATACGTATACTCAAATAGAGCCCTGTGATTGGTTATTAAGCCCCATGTAAATTAAAATCTACTGATAGTTTACGTGTGCTCGATGTAGTATATGTGTGCACATGTAGCCCCTGTTAGGGTCAACATTAGAGTTTAAGATGGCCTGAGACTTAGACTATCAACCTACTATCTGTGTGTGTTGACATCCGACACACTTGTATGGGTGCACGTTGACACACTACAGTGGTGGACTGGTATCCCTTCTCACTCTATTGAGAAGGGTCACTGGGTTGTGGAATCATAAAAGATCAGGGACCAGTCTACCAGTAGTTTGGGATGATGCCTCTGAGTCATCATCCATTCCAAGAATTAACACCCTCCATCTGAAGATTTTGGGGTTATACCATTTTGTCCAAAGTAATTTTGTACTTTATGAGATAATGTAATTCCATGATTATTAACCAATACATGATCATGATATCCCTTAAATAATTTCTTTCAACTCACAATGCTGGTATTGATAACAAATTACATATCATATACCATCACATTGCTTACCTTAATTGGGTAAAGAATTAAGAATTGTTAGAAGTTCTCCCCATAAAAAGAGAAAGTGGTACAGTCTGCTCCAAGTTGCACCATCTTGGGAGGAAAGTCTGCCTCTTTGCTTCTGAATCTTGAAGGAGACAGACATGTCCAAGATTTGCTGACCAGACTTGTACAATATTACACTTTCAGGTAAGCAATTCAACTTATTCTTTTAGTATTTGTATCATCACCTATTATACTATACAGTTGTGGTATTTGTTGAGATGGATGGTATTTACATTTGGAGATATTTATGGATTTAAATTGACTTTCCTTAATTGAAAGTTGAACCATGTGAACATATGCATGGTATGAGTCTTCAAACTTAAAGTTAATTAAAGTTAACTGAAGTTCCCTTTAATTATATGATATACTATATGACTTACTAATAATCTATTCCTGTAAAATAGTTATTTGCACTTCTACCGAGTATGGCACAGCTGCGCGTGATGCAATATTTTATACCAAATTCCTAAACTCTGGAGTAAGAGTTTGCCTCATGTTTTGGATTGCCAAATCAAACGATATTGTCGGGCCGACCAGATTCGATGGAAACTCTCATCTGTGGCAGCAATATCGTAGCGTGAGTTTCTAATGTGATGACAATATGCCTAACTCATTGGAAGGTGCACTTACTATTATATTTTTGCATGCGTTCATGTCATTCATTGATATGTTGTATACTAACAACTAAGTATGAACTTGATGTAATCCTTTAATATAATTATCAAATAGTTTGATAACAGCTCTTTGCTTCTGAATCTTGAAGGAGACAGACATGTCCAAGATTTGCTGACCAGACTTGTACAATATTACACTTTCAGGTTCTCCTTCGAGAAGATACAATGACAGCGTGTCAAAGCTTCATAATCCCAATAACTCTGAGAACCCCATTTTAAGAATATAGTTAGGTTTATCCTCTGTTAAAGTCCTTTAATTAAAGGTGTTATACATAAGTGTGCACGTGTGTGCCACTAATTAGTAAAAATATGCTGTTAGCATAATTTAATAGCTTTTTTGTATATATTGTAAATACATTTATATTCTCTTTTCATTCATAATTAAAGGTTCTATATTCCTTTAAATATTTTATCTACATTTAGATTTCTGTATGCTTTGCTTGTATTAAGTGGTAATAGGCATGTGTTGAATGTGGATGATTGCTGATGAATGAATTGATTGAATAATGTGATGTGATCGTCGCTCTTATTCTTGTACAGCGATATGGTGGGGAAGATGTAATATGATACATTGACAATTATTTTCATATTGCATAATCATTAGTCTTCCGCTGCATTTTGTTATTTTAAACTCTGTAACTGGGCTGTAGATAAATATATGTAAACATATATAACACGGTCCAAGGTCCTCCCCCACCCTAATTGTTTCGCTGCTACAATTGGTAGCAGAGCGAGGTTTGTTCATTGTTGTGCTATGCTGGTGCTCTTTAATGATTACTGAGCCAAAAGCATTTGCTCATTTCTTAGGTTTCTTTTCTCCACGTATGAATAGGGGATTAGGTTAAGTAGGGCGTTAGAATTTAAAGTTACTTGTAGACGTACTTCAGGAGTAGTTCATTCAGTTTTCCATGAGTGTCTCTTTTGCACAACTAACCGTTTGTTGGTAGTTGGCTTTGGGCTTTGTTGTAAACCATTTGGTTCACTTTTGTGATTTATGACCGGCTTGTGTCTGAGGTCACAGCATTAGCCGGCCTTGGTTGTTCTGTTTTGGTTTTGCCCTAGTCTTGTTTTGGAGTCTTGTTTCCTTAACAGTGACAGTGGAAATTTTGTTTGGATTTTTTCCCCTGTTGTTGTCTACATATTTCCTTTCCCATTGATATTTAGGTTTTCCTAGTGTTGAAATTTTCACTGACATATGTCTTGCATGATTATGCATCTGAGTTACTTCTGACATACTGGTTGGTTAGAAAATATTGAATATTTTTTTTTTTTTTTTTAAATAAGTCAAGAGTGATTCGAATTCCAAGACAGGGTAGTTTTCTCTGTTGCCAACTTTTAGCATATTCTTTTGTTAATTCTCATTACTACTGGCAGAGGTAGTATGTACATTTTGTCTACAAGCAAGATCTATTCTCTTTTGATATTACTTCATTAGGCCTTGTAGTTGTAAATATTTCACAGTATTTTACTGATTTATATTTTCATTGATAGCATCTATTGCATATGTCTTCATTTGTACGTCACCTCTATCGATTGTGGGTGACACTTAATTGACCTTTTGATTGATAAGTGACTTTGACCTTGACCAGGCATCACTACTGCTTCATTTGGTTTAGTGCTCTCCTTCTTATTTTGTTGCTGTTTTTTTTTGTTTTGTTTGTTACACATTTGAGGCTGCAACCATGAGTATCCCTAATGAGGATAATGCTCCCCCTACCACTCCCCCTGCGAGTGAGGGCTCCCCTCCCATTGGAGCGTCTGCGGATACATTGGGTGATTTCTTAACAACATCTGGTCTTACAATGGAGGAATTACAAAGGTTGGTGTCGCAAAACACGACACCTAGTCCCCCACAAAATATTGTTGTTGGAGGTGTCCCACGTCTGCCTCGACTTGGACTTTTCTCAGGTAATGTACCTGTAAAGCAAGGCGAGGTAGACTGGGACACGTTTAATGACACAGCCATGGAGATATCATCCATGATTGCTCTGGATGAGGGCACCAAAAGACGAGAAGTAGTCACACGACTACTGAGCCCCGCTAAGGAGTTTGCGAAACAACTCCCTGCAGACGCGCCAGTGGAGGCAGTCCTTGCATTTCTCAGGGGGATTTTTGGGAAGGTGCAGAATAAAAACCTGCTCCTGCAGGAATTTATGTCTGCAGTGCAGGAAAAATCGGAGAAGCCCTCTGATTTCTTGAAGAGGTTACAGCTTCAGATGGTGAAGCTGGTTGAGGCTGGGGAGTTCGCCAATGTGGCAGCCCATGAGAAACTGTTCGACAGATTCAAAATGGGGTGTCACGACGAGCACATCCTCACCGTCACAAACCTGCACGGCATGTTTGTGGCACCACCATTTTACCGACTGATTAGCCTGTTGAGGGAGGCCGAGGCTAATAGAGAAGCTAAGATGGCCCAATATCGGTCGGGCGGGAAGGCCATTGCCAAGAATTTCGTGCAACAGGTCGAGGCAATGAGCCTGTCAAGCCAACCCGCTATGCAGAATTACGGTGCTGCATCCATGCCTGCACACAATCAGGATAATAGGCGGAAACATAAGAAGGGTGAGAAAAATACGACTGCAAACCGACCCTCCAACCAATCTGAACAGAACTCCCGGACGAACTTTCCCTTTAGCATCCTTGTGTGCTACAGATGTGGAGAGTTGGGGCATATCCAAGTGAAATGCACCAAACCTCCAAACCAACAAAAGAAAGAAAGAAACCTGGAACATAAACAAAGACTGATAGAAACATACATGGCCATGACTGACAATGCCCCTAACAGACCGCCCCCAAACGAGTAAAGACCCCTGTTGCCGGGCAATACAGGAGTCTGCATAAGAAGTGCCCAAAATCCCGGAAAAATAGATCAACGACCGACCATCCCCGACCTGTACTCCCCCCTCAACTCGTTGGCGAGCCGTGTGAAGCTTCTTGCGTGTTGGGTGATACCCCTACCACCTGTCTCATTGATAGTGGTAGTGTTGTCACCACAATACAAAAGACGTTTTATGACCAACACTTACAAATAGGGTATCCCTTGCATAAAATTCAGGAGGGCTCCCTCCGCATAGAAGGAGCCAATGGGCAGCCGGTAACATATGAAGGATATGTTGAAGTTCCCATCACGCTGCCAGCTGAAATTGTAGGTGTTAATACCCCTGTCAATACGCTCGCTATTGTTGTCACACAAGCCACCTCATGCCCGTCTCCACTCATAGTAGGTACAAACGTATTCAAGAGTCTGGCAGTTGAGTGCCGAGCGCATCTCGGTAGGAACTTTATTGAAAAGTTAAAGGTCCCTGCTCCGATTCGCGTCTGTTACCAGAGAGCCGTCTACCAGAAGATGTTGGGAGACCCTGCCACAGGAAAGGTAGGTAATGTAAGGTGCAAATTAGTGCACCCTCTCACGGTGAGACCCTATGAGGTAGTGGAGATCACTGGCACTACCCATTCTAGGATACCGGTAGGTAGGCATGATGTGCTCATCCAAGAGGTAGATGGTAACCATGACAACAGTCTTCATGTTGTGAACACCATACAAAAGGTAAGTAGAAATAACAAGAAGGTTAAGGTTATGTTGTGCAACCCCACAGATTCCCCCATTGTTCTTCAAGACAAACAGGTAGTTGCCGAAATGTACACGATGATGTGGTGCAGACCTATCACGCAGGTATGTGCAAACATCAGAGATTCGATGACTTCGGACGATGTGAAGGTAAGTGATACCTCTACTGTACATTGCAATTTCGTAACCCCATCTACCCGAGAACATACAGAAGATGAAGAAGAACAGGATGAATTTGACATTGCACCTGGTACCTCTGAAAAACACATGACTGACCTACTTGATGAACTGAACAAGCTTGATGGATTGTTTGCCAAACATGACCTGGACTATGGTCGTGCACATGGCGTGGAACACTCTATCAAGCTCACAGACACAACCCCCTGGAATGCTAGAGCCCGGCCAATCCCCCAGAACATGTATGAAGAGGCGAGACAGCTATTCCAGGAGTTACTGGATGCCGACCTAATCAGACCCTCTGAGAGTGCATACAGTTCTCCAGTGTGTCTGGTTAGGAAGAAATCTGGTAAACTCAGGATGACTGTCGACTACCGGCAGCCCAACCGACGTGTCGTCCCTGATGCTTATAGCATCCCCAAGATCGAAGAGTTGTTCAACTCTCTCCATGGTTCACGGTATTTTACAGTCGTGGATCTGAAGGGTGCATTCTTCCAGATTCCCTTGAGAGAGGAAGACAAGAAATACAGTGCATTTGCTACACCATTCGGGCACTACGAGTTTCAGAGGATGCCCCAAGGTTTGAAATCCAGTCCTGCCCAAATGCAGAGGGTGGTGGAGCGGTGTCTTGGCGACTGCTCTCTCAAGGAGGCTATGGCATACCTGGATGACATAGTCATTCATGCCCCCACTGTGGAAGAATGCATCCAACGGACAGGTAAGGTGCTTAGGCGGGTTCGAGACTTTGGGTTCACACTGGAGAAATCCAAATGTCATTTCCTTTACCCAAAGATATCCCATCTTGGCCATGAAATCAGTGCCGAGGGGATCCGCCCATGCCCTTCCAAGGTAGGGGACGTCCTGGATTGGAAACGACCTGACAACATCCATCAGCTTAGGCAATGGCTTGGTTTCAGCGGCTACTATCGCAGGTTCTGCAAGGACTTCTCCAAGATATGCAGGCCTCTCCATGATCTCCTGACGGGACTCTCCATGCCCCGGAAGGACAAGAGCACGACTGCCGAAAGGTCAAAGGTAAGACGGGCCCAATTGGAGCCCTTCAAGGAGAAATGGACTGATAGGTGTGAGGCAGCATTCAATGAGTTGAAGGGAATACTCACCTCTGCCCCAGTCCTTGCCTTTGCAGACCTAGGTAGGCCATTTGAGGTACACTGTGATGCCTCAGGATATGGTTTAGGTGCTGTCTTGTATCAGGAGCAAGATGGAGTGAAACGGGTTATCTCCTATGCTTCCCGTGGTCTGAGCCACTCAGAGAGAAACTACTGTGCATGGAAACGAGAATTCCTTGGTCTGAAATGGGCAGTAACGGAGAAATTCTCTGATTACCTGTATGGCACGAAGTTTGTTGTTATCACAGATAACAACCCCCTCACGTACGTGATGACATCGGCCAAGCTGGATGCTACTGGACAAAGGTGGGTAGCGAATCTGTCGACGTATGACTTTGAGATCCGGTACTGCCCAGGTAAGAATCTCAGTGATGCTGACTCACTGAGTAGACGCCCCAACATCATTCCCGATGGCGAGGAAATCATGGAGAACACGAACAGCCAGATTGACTTCTTGAAGTCAAGAGTCACAGAGGTAGGTACAGATCAGGTCGAAGCTGTGTTCCAGGGTTCCGTCCATGCTCTCCTGACGCCATCACAACAAGCGGGTAAGTCACCCCCATCTCATGTCGATGATAAAGAATCATCCATCATTGCAGCTTCTCTAGGGATGCATCCAACATCTGTTCCCCAACCCTTTCTTCAAAGTTTAGAGGGTGACTCTGCTCTTCCAGGAGTAAGTGAAGGTGAATGGCAACAGCACCAAAGTGCCGATCCAGACCTTCTCTTGGTAAGACAGATGATCGAGAGTCATACTCTCCCTTCACCCGCTCAGAAGAAGGCTGCAAAGTCCCGACGTAAGGTCTTGTTTCGGGAGATCAAACGGATAGTCCTCATTAACGGTGTGCTCTATCGACAAACAAGAGACCCCATCAGCAAAGAGGTAAGACACCAACTCCTTCTCCCAGCAGGTTTCAAGGAACAAGCCATGAAGGGTATCCATGATGAGTGCGGCCATCTCGGCTTTGATAAATGTGTGTCGCTTGCGAAGAACCGATTCTACTTCCCGTACATGGCAACTGCCATAAAGGGGTGGATCGATGGGTGTGAACGCTGCACCAAACGCAAGCGGAAAGCAGAAAAGGCCGAGATGGACTCTATCACAACCACCCAACCCCTAGAACTTCTATGCATCGACTTTCTAAGCATAGAGCCAGATAATGGTGGAATAGAGAATGTGCTCGTGATGACAGATCACTTCAGCAAGTATGCTGTAGCTGTGCCAACCAAAGACCAACGCAGCAGCACTGTTGCCAAGGCGCTATGGGACAACTTCATCGTCCATTATGGTTGGCCAGCAAAGATCTTGTCTGATCAGGCACAAGATTTCAATTCGCAGCTCATCAAGGAGCTCTGTGCCATGGCTGGAGTGAAAAAGGTACGTACAACCCCTTATCACCCACAAGCTAACCCAGTGGAACGCTTTAACCGTGTTCTACTGGATATGTTGGGCTGTCTATCAGACAAGGACAAGGCTGAGTGGAGGCGCCACGTAAGTACGTTGGTTCACGCATATAATGTGTGTGAACATGATACCACTCATTTCTCACCTTACTTCCTCATGTTTGGGAGGACTGCGCGTTTGCCCATTGATCTGGCTCTTGGTATTGACCCCCAATGGTCAAAGGGCCAAGACAGATCAGCATACATTAAGAGCCTGAGGGAACGTTTGAGTGAGGCATATGAGGTGGCGGCCAACAACATGGCGAAGCGGAGTGACGCGAACAAGAAAAGGTATGATCAGAGGGCTAAGGCTCCAGTGTTGGAGGAAGGTGACCGTGTGTTACGTAAGAATACACACTTGCGTGGTAAACACAAATTGGCAAATCGTTGGGGTGACACCATCTACACAGTTGTGTCGAAGATTGAGGGCTCCCCTGTATATGGTATTTGCAAGGAGGGCGATGACGGCCCCCCTAAAATGATTCACCGAAACCTTCTCCTCCCCTGTGGTGCCTTCATGCCCAGTGATGAGCCGGACTCTTCTGAAAAGAACCATGTAGAAGTCACACCGGCTAAGCGCGCGCCGCTTACCCGTAGTAAAACTCGTCGCACTCCTCCTGTAGAAAGTCCTATAGATAGCGAATCTGACGACGAAATTGAAAATGGTAGATTTGTCTCCGAAGTTGATGCTCCCCTTCCCATTCCTGACCCTGCTCCCCTTCCCATTCCTGACCCCGATGCACCCGACAATGACCGTACCTCAGTACCCGACAGTGACATTGACACTACCAACTCCACTGAGACTGTTACACAGGCTGCTGAAATGCCTGAGGACGGTGTTGACCAATTAAACGTTGAAAATCGGTCTGATGATCAATTACCCTCAATGAGTGATAGTGACAATGATTGTACAGAGGACGGAAAAGGAAATGTTTCTGAAAATATTGATGTAAACCAAGTTAATGAGTCAGATGTAGAACAAGATCCACCTGGTCAGGATAATCATTGCCAGGAAAACGTGGCTTCTCACAATGAGCCCACAGTTAGAAGGTCTAGTAGGAGTAACAAAGGTGTTGGCCCCAAGGTCCTAACTTATGACCACTCTGGTGCCCAACAAAGTGTTGATTTTAAGTTGGCATTGGTACAGCAAATGAGAGCATTCATGGAAAATATGTTGTAATTGTACTTAAGTTATGTTCTTACTTTTGTATTATCGAATAGGTAGATTACTCGTTATTGTTATAAAGAGTATGTTCATTCTACTTGAATTATATAGGGAGTAGGACCGCGTAGGTGTATTAATGTCTATTATCAGGCATATCAAATATGGTAATATGGTAGAGGGTTCTCAGATAAGGGATGAAGAGGTTACCTGACAAGAAGCAGACAACCTAAGTCTTCATCGGACAACGAGAGAAATGTACTGGAAGCAGCCGCGGCCGACGAAGCTGATGACAGACTGATGCTGAGGCGATCGACCCAGCGAGAAATGACCCGTGCTGACGTTTTACAACGCGGATGACCGTCATATGAACTGTCGCTCTGGCCAACGGACTAATTATATTACAGCTAAGTAACCGATGTCATGACTTTTATGATATTCCTTGATCAATGATCAATGCTAATTTGCAGCTGTTATAAACTTCCAGAACTCTGATTACATCTCAAGACCCTGCTGCGGTGAGCCACAAGGACAACCGCTAGCGGAAACCTGCCTTCAAGACGTGGTTCTGGGAACCACCAGATGTCTTCACCATCGCGCGCGTTGTCCACGCCTTGAACTTTACGTCAGTAGACGCAATGGTGATCCTGATGTAGAGGAAAACTGTTATTTTGTATATAGTACTCCTCTTGTACTCGTATGTATCTCTTCCAAACGTGATTTCATTATCAGTTTCGTTTGGACAAGTCTCATCATTTGGGTTTCTTTGTCTCCCCATTGCATTGTGTTTTTGTATATCCTCTCTGACGAAGGATATTTTTTTTAAGGGGGGAAGAGTATGTAGCCCCTGTTAGGGTCAACATTAGAGTTTAAGATGGCCTGAGACTTAGACTATCAACCTACTATCTGTGTGTGTTGACATCCGACACACTTGTATGGGTGCACGTTGACACACTACAGTGGTGGACTGGTATCCCTTCTCACTCTATTGAGAAGGGTCACTGGGTTGTGGAATCATAAAAGATCAGGGACCAGTCTACCAGTAGTTTGGGATGATGCCTCTGAGTCATCATCCATTCCAAGAATTAACACCCTCCATCTGAAGATTTTGGGGTTATACCATTTTGTCCAAAGTAATTTTGTACTTTATGAGATAATGTAATTCCATGATTATTAACCAATACATGATCATGATATCCCTTAAATAATTTCTTTCAACTCACAATGCTGGTATTGATAACAAATTACATATCATATACCATCACATTGCTTACCTTAATTGGGTAAAGAATTAAGAATTGTTAGAAGTTCTCCCCATAAAAAGAGAAAGTGGTACAGTCTGCTCCAAGTTGCACCATCTTGGGAGGAAAGTCTGCCTCTTTGCTTCTGAATCTTGAAGGAGACAGACATGTCCAAGATTTGCTGACCAGACTTGTACAATATTACACTTTCAGGTAAGCAATTCAACTTATTCTTTTAGTATTTGTATCATCACCTATTATACTATACAGTTGTGGTATTTGTTGAGATGGATGGTATTTACATTTGGAGATATTTATGGATTTAAATTGACTTTCCTTAATTGAAAGTTGAACCATGTGAACATATGCATGGTATGAGTCTTCAAACTTAAAGTTAATTAAAGTTAACTGAAGTTCCCTTTAATTATATGATATACTATATGACTTACTAATAATCTATTCCTGTAAAATAGTTATTTGCACTTCTACCGAGTATGGCACAGCTGCGCGTGATGCAATATTTTATACCAAATTCCTAAACTCTGGAGTAAGAGTTTGCCTCATGTTTTGGATTGCCAAATCAAACGATATTGTCGGGCCGACCAGATTCGATGGAAACTCTCATCTGTGGCAGCAATATCGTAGCGTGAGTTTCTAATGTGATGACAATATGCCTAACTCATTGGAAGGTGCACTTACTATTATATTTTTGCATGCGTTCATGTCATTCATTGATATGTTGTATACTAACAACTAAGTATGAACTTGATGTAATCCTTTAATATAATTATCAAATAGTTTGATAACAGCTCTTTGCTTCTGAATCTTGAAGGAGACAGACATGTCCAAGATTTGCTGACCAGACTTGTACAATATTACACTTTCAGGTTCTCCTTCGAGAAGATACAATGACAGCGTGTCAAAGCTTCATAATCCCAATAACTCTGAGAACCCCATTTTAAGAATATAGTTAGGTTTATCCTCTGTTAAAGTCCTTTAATTAAAGGTGTTATACATAAGTGTGCACGTGTGTGCCACTAATTAGTAAAAATATGCTGTTAGCATAATTTAATAGCTTTTTTGTATATATTGTAAATACATTTATATTCTCTTTTCATTCATAATTAAAGGTTCTATATTCCTTTAAATATTTTATCTACATTTAGATTTCTGTATGCTTTGCTTGTATTAAGTAGTAATAGGCATGTGTTGAATGTGGATGATTGCTGATGAATGAATTGATTGAATAATGTGATGTGATCGTCGCTCTTATTCTTGTACAGCGATATGGTGGGGAAGATGTAATATGATACATTGACAATTATTTTCATATTGCATAATCATTAGTCTTCCGCTGCATTTTGTTATTTTAAACTCTGTAACTGGGCTGTAGATAAATATATGTAAACATATATAACACGGTCCAAGGTCCTCCCCCACCCTAATTGTTTCGCTGCTACACACACACAAAATGGGGTAGCGTTGGCTTTGCATAACATATTGACATGTTCACAAACATGATCACAAAAACCTGGAGGTGATTTTGAGTTATTCTGCATGGGCACCCAGAACAGGCAACCCAATGCAGTTGAGTCCTTGAAGTCTGTTGCCTCATTAAAGAGAAAGGTGTCAGCGATACATGAAAATCAATTGCGCGAACTGGAGTGACACCTCCTCCGACGCATATAAATTACTTTCTCAGACACTTAATACATATCTTCATTGACTCCTCTCAATAACAGGGCCCTGTTTCATAAAACTTACCATCAATGGTAACTGTCATCAATGGTAACTACCATGGCAACACTGCTCGGCAGCCAACATATTCAAGGTTTCAATAGAAGTTCCCATTCAAATTAAAGTTACCATTAATTAAACGTTTGATGCAACAGGGCCCAGACCTTAAACACTCTCAACCTACTACCTTTCTCAATGACAAACTCCTATGGAAAAAAAAAGAGCAGGTGTACCTAGTTTTGAGGTTGGGAATGCAAGGCATGTAAACCTTTTGCACCAGCATTTGTGTAGATTTGTATGCAGAAAATCAAATAATAATTTAGCACATGCAAAGCATCCTTTCTGCATAAACAAGTCTTATTTGTCACTTGCACGTCTAATCCTGGCCAGACAGCCTTGGACACAGAAGGCCTATTTCTCATTCATGTCAGATTAATCAATAAACCATCTACAAAATAACAAGTCACAGGGAATTTAATTAATTTAAAAAAAAAGTACTAAAACGTGCCAACTACACATTAGTTGCTTTGTTTCCAAACATATGCTTATATGCTGTACATGTATTCTGTATTTTTATGTATTTTTATGTTATGTAACTCAAGTATCCTTGCAGACATGATTATCCATATTAACCAGCACTACTACTATATGAATTATTACATTGGCGTATGGTAATATCATAATTAAAACATATCAAATAATCAAATAAAAGGAAACTACAAGAAATCAAATATTAATCAATTCAAACTTAATAAGGAGTGAATGGATCTTGTAAGAAAGGTTCTCTTCTCCAGAAAGCTACAAGTGCAACGTGAAGGTCACAGGTTTTTTTCACGCACTTTACTTCCCCTCATCTCAGCACAACAGCAAGATGTGAGAACAAGTCGTCGTTGAACTTTCCTGTGGGGATGGAGAAAGCAGGGGGGCACCGCATCTTTGAGATGCACTTTTCTTAATTTAGACGTCTTCGTCTCCGGATCTGAGAGCCAGGGAGGGAGCTATCGGTTCTTTAGGGTGGTAAGTGATGCGGGGCGGTTAAATCCCAGGACAAAGAACACCTCTCTCACGCTCTCTGTCTTCTTTTCTCTCCCTCTCTCTCTCATTCCATCCATCTCTCTCTATCCCTTTCTATTCCTCTTTATTTTGTTTCCATCCTTCTTCCCTTTACTTTCTCTCACTTTCTTCATTTCTTGATTTTATCCATTTCTCATTCCATCCATCAGTATCTCTCTCTGTTCTTCTTTATTTTGTTTCCATCCGTCCTTTTTCTATCTTTCATGTCCCTCGCTCTCTCTTTTTCTGTTTCCATTAGTATCTGTCCATTAGTCTGTCTCTGTCTCACTTTCTCTCACACACTCAAACACACACACATACTTTGAAATATCTTGTTTTCACCTCTATTCCTGTTTCGCTGATCATCTTGGCTCTAATTGTTTCTCTCTCTCTCTATCTCCCTCTCTCTCTTTCTCTCTCCCTCTCTCCATTTTTTCTCCCTCGCTCTATCTCTCCACCTCTCTCTCTCTCTCTCTCTCTCTCTCCCTCTCTCCATCTCTCCTTCTCTCTATCTCTCCATTTCTCTCTATCTCTCCATTTCTCTCTCTCTCTCTCTCTCTCTCTCTCTCTCTCTTTCCCTTCCCCCTCTCCCTCCAACCGCCCTATTTTCATAATCCCCTCCCAAACCAACCTGTACGTGCCTACAGTGGTTGCACCCAACGTCCAGGCGTACCATCTCATTTACACAGCTTGCTCCAGTTTGCACTTTCAAGCAAATACCCTTCACACAGCAGCATTCACATAAAACATTCCCTCAATAGATGCATCAAAACATATTTACATATACTTATAATATGATTTCTCCGTCTGTATGCCAGATTAACTGCAGCTCTACAAATTTTGTGTTTATTACTTAAAGGGCATATACTATAATGGGAAGGCAAAAAAAGCCTTCAAAATGTAATTATTAGCAATCTTCTTGCCAATGGTCTTAAATTCATGTAGTGTCTATTTTAGAAGCTTGCTGAAAGTTATTTGCCCTAAAATGATCCACATCTGGAGTAATTAATGATTAATGGTTAAATCCTCAAAATGTTTGGCCCGAACATTTTGAGGATTTGTGATTTAATCACTCATTACTCCAAATGTAGATCATTTGAGGCCATTAGGCATATAACTTTCAGCAAGCTTCTAAAATAGACAATACATGAATTTAAGACCATTGGCAAGAAGATTGCTAACAATTGCATTGTGAAGGCTTTTTTGCCTTCCCAGTATGGTATATGCCCTTTAAGCAAAAATGCATCAATCGTGCATGAAGAGTTAAAGGTAGCCCGTCCCATTTGCAGACCTTATTCTGAAAGTTCCCTGACTTTATCATCATTTGAGAGAGAGTGGCTATATAAGCTTTACCTGTAATCTACAAAATGTAACATTTGGTCTTGAGGAAACAATCTTTGATAATTGGTCAAGCTTTATTTTTAAGTACCACAAAAATAGTCAAATCTCAGTGAAAATTAGTTAGATTTTTATTTATTCTATGGGAGTTATAGTACGTCTGACCTGAATATTTCACAGTTGGTATCACAAAGATACATGCTGAATAATGTGCAAACTTTCATGAAGTTTGCAGATGTTTGTCAAAAGGGACGGGCCATCTTTAAAGCTGAGTTATAGAATTTTTCGTCTTAAAAAGAAATTACCTTGACCATATTTTTTTCCCTATGTATTAAATGACTTTCAAATCAAGTTTGCAGATATGAGAGTGGTAGAGTTAACATGGAATCATTGACCTTTCTTATATACTAAATGAAAATGAAAGTATCATATATTTCATCTGCTTTCCACATGTCATGTGTGCATTGAACATTATTACAGATCATTCTTGGAAACAAGTTTTATGAGTGAAAATAAAAAACACCAAAACAGGAAAGTTGTCAATATAAATTATTGAAAATAAAGCAAAACAGAGAGAAGAGAAATAGGCACAAAAGTAATTGTCAACATGTTTTCTACTTGAAGAACCTTTCTCTTTCCTGATATTTATTTTGAGGGCGACTTTTGCCGCTGTGACTTGGCGACTGTGGGTGGATTTGGGGGGAGAATCTGGCAACAGGCATTCCGTCTTTGATCTCGTCTTGTCATCACGGTTTAATCAAACTCAAGTCAGACTGGAGCTTTTGCCCTGTAAGCCCGGTCCTTCGTTTCATCCCAACCAGACAAGATGTAGTTGCCTTTTAAGTATTTATGTCTGGCAGAATCCCCTCCTTCCCCTCTTCCACCAGCCACACCCCCCTCACCCTACGCCTCCCCCTACCCCTGACCCCACCCCACTCCCATTTCTATGTGCACTATTTTGTAAGTACAAACTCTATACCTTGCAACTCTGTTTCATTATAGGGGCGTCTTCATAGCCTGATGTGACGAACTAGCTAGCTATTTGAGTCTTCATAAGCCAGAATAGGCGCATTAGCCAGCTTTTTGCCCCCCCCCCACCTCCCCATCCCCCCTTCCCCCTGACCCCACCCCACTCCCATTTCAATTCGCACTATTTTGCATGTACAAACTCTATACCTTGCAGCTCTGTTTCAAAGTAATGTAACTACCATCAGAGTACAATCTGCCTTGAGGGAAGCCTGGTTACCATGATGAATTTAGAGTATGGTTGGTGCATTTCAAACGTAAACAAGGATAGTTTTTCATTTTTACTGAAAATGTTCGGGAAGTTATAGCTGTGAGATTTCATTATCATTAAGGTATACTGCTGATTCCTAGCAAGTTTCATGACTTTTGCGAACCACACACCCTATCTTTAACTCTCACACTCCCCTTCTCTCCCTGCCATCACTCCTTCCCTTTCTATCTGTTTTGATTGCCAAGCTGAACATACACACGTATCAAGTAGACTTCATTGCATCAATCGGATGAAGTAGCAGTACAGCGGCCTGTATCACAAAGAGCTACGATTGATTGTACGATCGATAGATCAATCATACAATTGATCTATTGATCGTAACTTGCAATTAATATTGATCATAGCTTGTGTGGATCGATCGTGACTATAAGATTGATTGCAAAATCATGCATAGATTTGGACTTGCAACTTTACAATCGATTGCAAATTTGCTATAGATAGCAACTTACAGGGCCCAGATATGAAATCTACATAATTCATTTGCTTCACAAGCATACAAATAGCTAAGTGGAAACACACTCCAATTCTCCCTATCGCATATAGCCGATATCAAGCGATATCACCTCACGATACCGATATCTGATCGATTGCTCTTGGGACGTATACTTCCGGTAAGAGCTGGTTGTCGGCAGAAAGTGACCAAGAAATCACTTTTTTTTATGAATTAAGCAGTGAAAATTTTGTGTAGGGTTGTGGTTAGGGTCAAGGTTAGGTTTAGAATACGGTTTAGGGTTAGTGTTAAGGTCAGGGTTAGGTTTAGGGTTAATAATCATAAAATTAGTTGGATACCCTGGTCCCTTATTGTATAAAGGATTGCCGAATGTTCGTGGACCGGAAGTTCATATCCCACGAATTAAAGGTAAAAAAATTAGAGCGCCACACACGTTCAGATTCGGAGAGCTATATGCGATAGGGAGAATTCTCCCATCTTTTCAGATACACTTCACATGCCAATGTCTATACTTACACACAAAAATCCCTTGGAGCAATGATGTGTCTGGCATTGAAGTAGTTAATGCACAGCAATACAATGTATACACTATGTTTGCATGTAATTTCCCCATTTCCTCAGGTAATAAGCCATGCTATGACGCGGCAAAGCGGGAAAGTATGGAAGATGGGATGGGGAAATAAATATGAAGACGTCTCGGCAAACGAGTGAAAAATTATATTGATGGATTTGATGCTCCGTGAGATTGTGTTTCAGAGTTCAGAAATCGGTCACTGTACCTGCGGCTCTTCTCAGCCCTGCCTTCCTTGTTTTACCATGGTCCATGGTTTTACCATGCTCTCTCTCCTTGAATGCAATCCTACTTGGAAGACTTGCCATGAGCGAATTGGGGTTCACACCGCCCCCCCCCCTTCCGCCCTACCCCCTCCCCCTCTAGCTAGATTCTCCTCTTGAATCCCTCCCTCACAAACTGTTCCAAAAATAATCTTTCACTCATCCCTAACAGTCTAACCATAAAATCTTCAAATTGTCTTTTTTATCACCCTTATTTCTTCATTTTACTCTGCACATTCTTGCTTTCAACTTCTTTTCTACCTTTATAGAGAAGGGAAAAGTAATTGTTTTTTTATATCATCTATAGGGACTTTAAATCTTCCACCCTTCTTCCTGAGGATGTCCCATAATACTCCTATCCTTAATTATCTTTCACATTCTTGCTATAAAATTTGTGGGCCTCCAATTCATTCAACTTCTCCTCTTCTCTTACCCAAATATTTTTCCAAATTAGCTCTTCTTTCCCCCTCTCAGCTTCTCACTCCTGCTTTCACTTTACCTCCCTCCTTCCTAAAGATCTCCCATAAAAACCATTTCCTTTAAACTGATCCACAACATTCCTGCACTAAAATTATAATTTGTAACCATCCGCTTTATTCAACTCCATGTGTCTGTTTTTCTCAAATAATAACTTAAAACCAGTTTTATTTCCCCATCCCAGTTTCTCCCTCTCTTCAGCCCCCCTCCCCTCCCCCTCTCCAACAGGCACTCCCCACCATGGGACTCAATTGATCAGTACCTCATCATCATTCCATATTGAAAAGCAACAAAGCGATACATTTCAAATGAACATTGAGAAAGATGTCACGCAAACTCCCAAACTCGACAATTTCTCAAGAAGATTACACACATTCTGAGTAGATTCCATCGCCCCTCTCTCTCCCTCCGTCTCCCACAAAGCCTTTCTTCTTTGATCTTAAAAAGGAGGTCAAGATAATGGAGCAGTGAAAAGCAATATAAAGCAATACATAACATTCTCAAATGGAAGTTGAACTTGCTCTCACACACAAACGTTATCCTAACAATTTCTCAAGAAGATTACATGCATTTTGAGTAGATTCCCCGCCTCTCCCCCAAAAAAGTAACAATGAAGATCAAGCAGAACCTACGCTTTGAAGATGTTGGAATAGTAGAAAGCAAGAAAGCGATACATTACATTCTCAAATGAAAGTCGAAGTTGCTCTCTCTCTCTCTCACACACACACAAATGTAATCCCAACCATTTCTCAAGAAGTTTGCACGCATCCTTGCATACATTCCACTCTCTCTTAAGTCCTAAACCCTTTCTTCTTCAATCTTCAGAAGAAGGTTAAACAGAACTTCAAATATGCATGTGCTTCTGGAACAGGTGGAAGGAGGTCAGGGGTGAAATATGCTACAAATTGTGGTCCGTCGTTGTGGTTATATCCCATTGTCACAGTCGGTGACCCGGCGAAACTCAAAAAGATGGTGGAACAGGGTTCCCGAGAGCCTTATTTGCAGTGGTTTTGAAACGTGCTGGACACACGTTGGGGCAAGAAAGCTGGGGGAGATTTTTCAGTCTCTGATCTTTTTTTGGTTACCAGATGCAGAGGGGTATCCAATTGCCTGGTGGGAAGGTTGGGAGAAGCGTGTTTGGGATCAGAAAGGCTTACCCAAATAAAAATGAGAGTGCTCGGCTTCTCGGCTCCTTTCACTCCCACCAGTCGTCATTTTGTCACCTTGCTACTAGCTCCTGTCGTTTCTAGCGAATTTCTCGCATTCTCTCTCTCTGTTTTCTCTGTTTTCCGTCTCGCTCGGTTTCTATTTTCGTGATCGGGCCTGTCTCCAGGGTGGATATCGCCCATCTTCTCTTACGCCGCCGCCGCTCGGTTGAGATCAAAACAGTATTATGGAAAACACGGTGATGAAACCAAAAGCCATCTTTTATAACAACAAAAGCAATATTTTCTTCAATTATTGACCTGAAATTAAAGCCTTTTGTGCCAGACCAAATGCTATACTACAAGATTTTCTTTATATTTCTGGTTAAAATTGTGCTAAGAGTAGAGTGGAGGGGGGGGGGGGGGGAGTGGAACACGGAGAGGTCACTTCCAATACTTCCCCAAGCTCTTTTCTTCTCACAGATACAAATATCAACCTGTTCAATTTCTGTGTGAGCCACATCGTTCACTATTAAAACAAGCAGCTGGAAAAATAAAACACAAGGAAGTACTACAAAGTGCAGTTCAGTTGAATGGTTGACACTAGACAGGGTCCTTCTGGTCAAATTGTGTGAGTGTGGTATGTTTTGCCTCTGTACATGAAGCTCTTTTTTATGTTTGCTATCAACTGTTCTATGAAATTTGTGAGTATTTACCTAAAAAGAGTTCAAGTTTTATTTCAATTTCTGCATAAAAGGAAGGTGGCAGGTGCAGCAAATAAAACACATAAGTCCATTCACAAGCCACAATAACATATCACAAACAAACAAGCAAGCAAGCAATTAAGCAAAATAACAGCAAGAGGTTGGTGTGCCAAAATACAGTCTGGGATGGTAGACTACATACAGGTTTATCCAGGTCAACTGTGTGTGTTCAGTATGTACTTCACCTGCTGATATCCAGGTCAATGGCCTATATACACACACAGGAATAACACACATAGCTGGGTGTATGTTCACATACAAGGGGGTGAAATCATGAATAAAGGAGATGGGATTGGAGCATTTTGAAGAGCTTAGCTTGAATTGATCCAGTTTTTTTACCAGGTCAATGTGTGTGTCTGTGTGTGTGTGTGTGTGTGTGTGTTTGGTCTATGCTTCACCTTGCGCATAATTGTAGGTCTATGGTCTACCAAACAAACATCCACATCCCAGACAGAGCGGTGTTCACACGAGGCGCTAATACTGTATCATGAATAAATAAATAAAATGCACTGGAGTGTCGTGAAGTATCACAGTATTGTTCTAGGTCAGTGTACCTGTGTTTGGACTGTGCCTCCTCTAGTCTCTCTTCCAGACATTCTATGTGACACACTCCATCGATCACCTTCACGTATAGCCTTTCACCAAGGCCACTCTCAGCTCGCTCAATGCAACAGGTGGCAAAAGGACTTCTTTCAAATTTGATTTCAAAAGGACACAATAAACCCTTTACAACATGTAAGATCAATATCATATAATCTCATGCCTTATTCATATAAGGGGAAAAAAGTCACCCTCAAACTAGCGCAGTGGTTATGTAAAATGTACTAACTTATAAAAAAAAAACATACAAACAATCTCACTGGTTCTGGTCCGAGCATCATTGTATAATCTCCTGAGAGTTGCTTTATTCAATTTTTCCCACAACCACCCACCCATCTTCCTCACACCACCATCCCATAAGCATAACCCTCTCTACAAACAAACATACACATAATTATACACACATGTATGCATACACACATACATACACACATACATACATGCACACACACAGACATACACATATGCATGTGTTTATTGCCATTTGGTCCAATCCAAGCTGCTCCACTCATCTATAAGGAACCCCTTAAAAATACCGTTTTAGATTAAAATACTGGGAAAAACTTACAACTCGAATGTACACCATAACCTCAACCGTTAACCTTAATCCAGACCCCCTACCCTAACCCTAGCCCATACATATCAGCACATGATGGTAGACGAAATGGTGAGTGGACCAACTGGGATTGAACCAAATGGCAAATCACCCATGCATGTACTATACACACTTTGCCCTCTATTCCCCCTATTCTTCCCAAAGGCTCCATCAAAAGTTCACATTTCATGCTGCCCAACAAAGGACAATGCAAACATTCCCCAAAAAGTCATCGAAACATGAGATTGTATCATTCATCGCATATTTAGTGGATTTTATACCATAAATCTAGATGTATGTGTTTTTATTTTATAGTGTTTGGGCAAAAGTCACAAATGTCCAACAGCCTACATGAAGAAGCCAGGCTGATAAAATCATGACTCTAGATATGAGTAGACTTTTTCAAATTAAAATGAAAAACTCCCCCTAAGCCCCCAATCGAATTACCCCTCCTTTCCCTAGAGGGTAATAGAGAGGGGGTGCTTATTTCATGGACCTCAACATTAAACAATACTCCATGATCCAAACCCCTCCAAATTACACCCAAAATGTCACCAAATCACAATAATTTAACCAGCAGAAATGACCTCAGCACCCCACCGCCCCCCCCCCCACACACACAAACACACACACACAAACACACACACAAACACACACACACACACACACACACACACACACACACACACACACACACACTTTTTTTTTCAACTTGTACCATAAGGTATCATTTATTAATTGTATCTTTAATTAAAAACTCCAGGCCTTTCGACAAATTAGTTGACAAACTACACTATATTATTGCCGAATAGTGAATGGAGAGAGGTATCGTCTGGTAGTTCTGTCTTATTTTCTAGGTACACACACACACACACACACACACACACACGGCTCCATTAAATCGGCTTGGGAGCTAGGGGACTTTGGAGTGCGTAATTGCGCTTTTTGACAGAGGGTCACTAATAATTGTTCCAATTTCTAACCGAATGCCCTTGGCAAGACATAACGCTCTTTATTTGGAGTTGATTGAACGGTAGGTAAGGGGATTACGCCGGTAATGATACCTGTATCATTCTGAGGGGAGAGTCGTACATGGACACAGAATGAAAACTATATGAAAGAAGGAAATTTGATGGTTTTACAATAGGATGGACTAGTGTTTACTTGACTCAATAATAAATGAAACTCAAATGTATCAGCTTTTATTTGTAAACACACAACTCGGTCTAATAACTACATTTACAGTATACAGAATAAAACTTTTGCTTTCCCAACAAGATAAATGTACCCTTCTGAATGTAACCTTGTTTTGTATGTGTCTACAATATGTTTGTGTGTGTTAGTGATGGCAAGGAGACGTATGTCAATGACCTATCCATTCATTGTACCAAAAAAGTGATATACATTTAATCTTCATGACATAAGAATAACAAATTTTATTTACCATAGCAGTGCTTACTGTGTTATGTTGCTCCAATGTAAATTTTGTAAAATGCTTAAGCAGCGAAACACATTCATTGATTTGTGGATATCTGATATTTTATATCTGATATACATGTATGATAATGATATCCAGTTTTCATATATTACTTGAAATGAAACAGTATTGTTTCTAAGTGCTTTGATATGTCATAATATATAATCATAATATGTGAGTCCCTATGTATTTTTTTGTGTGTGTGCAAGAACTTGTAGACATAATAGGATTTTGACCACATGGTGGCTTTTGATATTTTGCAGGGTCTCTTTAAAAAAATGCATTGTGGGGACTTAATTGCCCTGACCCCTTTAAAATCTTTCATTGTATCATAATTTCAGGGTTGGACAATATCATGTAGACAGTAGACTATATGAGAGAGCACTGCATATCATATATGTACAAGGAACTCAAAGAAAATGATCATCTTTCTTACCTCTATCAATGACTATTTCAAGGAGTTTTCAAAAAAAGCTTCTTCTCCCATGCCATCCAGAAAATAGGTCTTTTCTTGCGCTCTGAGCTCTATCTGACAGGGAAACAGTCTGATGGTGATTAATCACCACATTCTGCCTTCATAATCCCATAATCAGACTCCAGAACTAGGTTCACCAGCTCACACAGTACAATCAACCTGAATGCTCTCCCCATTACAATGAACTGCATAATCCTGCATGAGCTGTACTTTATATGAATGGGCCCGATTATCAACAATAGCTTAGCCCAGGGTGCTGTATAACTCTGCATTGTTTGCAATTTAGTCACAAACTCATTCGTAAGACATGGAGGATAATGAAACCCCTGTAAGATTGTACCTAGAATTGTTAGAATGTTAGAATTGTTATGTATGTACCATAACAGTGGAACCCGCCTCCAACCACCCTCAAATCTTTCAGTTGTCAAACTGTGATTCATCTTTTCGGTGAGTTATTACGCCATAGAACGACTGTACTATCCATCAAATTGTGTGAATTTTAACAAGTGTTCTAATTCCATGTTGCTGTAACGCATGTGCCTTACCTGACACTGTTTCTTTGGGGAGTTGAATTTCTAGAAGCTAAGGGAAGACATGATCTATTATCAAGGTAAATGATAGCTATCTATCTAAGAGCCATGTCCTGTGCTGAAGGCAATCATGGAATGCTACAACACTCTGCTCTCAGGTCTTCGTATCTGTCCCACATCATAGTAAACAACATCTTGATCTACTAACCAGTCAATCCCTTGTTTTCCCCCCTCTATCTCTCCCTTCAAAGCCATCGTTTCCAAGCCACCTTTACAAAGAACATGCCCCCCCCCAAAAAAAAAAAAAAAAAAAAAAAAAAAAATTGACTGTCCGACTCTAAGCTCACAAATTTTCTTTTTTACTTTGGCTCTCTGGAAAAAAAAAACTTTTTCATTAATTTGCATAAAATGCACTTTGCAACTCTTAAAGCCTTTTCCTTAAAAAAAATGATAGTATTGTAACCTAATTTCAAATCACAGTACCAACAGTATGGGAATTTGACATAATCTTTCATTCAACCTTAGCATATTATACAGGTAAACTGAAATGGTACAGATTTTTTTATGTATCACTTTTTTCCATCTGAAAGTACACAGCCCTCATGTTCATTTCGCCACATTTATGCTTTACACACCTTTTGATGTGGACCCCGCTACATTTATCACATAAGAACTATTTTCATTCAATTATACCATTTAAAGGGATTTTCAAAAAATTGAAAAGGCATTCCTTGAGGCTGAAACCTAGCCCTTTTCTGTCGCAAAATTGAAACAAATTGGCAACTCTTGCCCCTTGTGCTTCCGTGCTCGAGCCATAAAGTTTAAGCTCTGTGGTGTGAAAGAGAGGATATTCCCAGTCAATAGGAAATTTGATGACAAGTTCAATTTAGAAAAGAATGTCATACTTTACTGAGTGCATGGCCAATAAAGAGCAACACAAATTTTAATGCTTGGGGCTAAGGTGGGAAACCGGGCTACAGAATGGCACGCCTTACCTATTAATTGAAACTGGAGCAGTTTGAAATTATAACGAGAACATCAAAATTAGCATTCACCAAATCTATTTTCCAATCAACAAGCATAGCTTTAACCTCAAACTAAAGTGCACCTCAAACATAACTGCTATTGATAACACAAACGTCCTGAAGTGTATATGCCAGTCTCCAGTATTTTCAAAGCTCAATGCATATTAACTGGTGAACATACGTGTACATAAATGTCTGAGAACAGCATGTCAATATTGAATATTTATTCACACATTGATATGAAGTACATGTGTTAACAAATGTTTCTTATGAAGAAAAACAAATGTAAATATGGGTTCCTTGCCCTTGAAATATTGCATTCAAATCAGTCTTTGAACAAACCACATAAAAAAAAGGCTGGCAAAGAAAGAACGTCCAGCATGTATATTATGATAGCTTTATATATTGTTCAGGGTCTTGTTGCCTTTCCAATTATTGTAACTTACCATCAATGGAAACTACCATCGTAACAGCCAATGAGCTCTTATTATTACACATGTTGCCTTGGCAGTTACCATTGATGGTAAGTAACAATAATTGAAAACCTTACGCAACATGGCCCAGGTATCAACAATTGTAATGATAAATTTGCTTAATAATGGTAGAATTATTCTACCATCACTACTACGTTCAGATTTTGTTTGTTTGAAACAATGTCATCCTTGGCTACTGATAATAGTTTGTCTTGCAATGTAAGGTAAACAGAATCAAAAAGAGCACAACGTTTCGTACGCCGCTGTACACTTCGTCAGTTGTAATACGAAATTGTAGTAAGTTGGGGTTTAAATACCCTATGGTCAGTGCAGCGCACGAACTGAAATCTGCACTGACAATAGGATATTTAAACCCCTACTTACTACAATTTTGTATCACAACTGACGAAGTGTTGCAGCGGCGTACGAAACGTCGTGATCTTTTCGATTCCATTTACATTACATTGCGAGACAAACGATTATCAGTAGCCATTTATCTGCAATGAGTAACATATTTAGCATTAATGTCATCCTTTTTAGATGATTCATGCTAATATCCACAATTCAAACAAGAATAAAACCCATGGCCATGTCAGTATGGCATGCTACTCTCATAGTCCGAGAGTCTTCACCATTCCTACCCCTTACCTTGGAAGTTAATGCATTTGGAAATGCCAATACAATATTCATCTTGCCGACCTGGGATAGTTTATTCAGAACCTAATGTACCAAGGGAGTCAATAAAACCTGTCTAAAACCATTTCACTCCTTTCAAAACAAACATACCAGCAATGCGAACAGCCCATTACATTCTGTCTCAGAAACGTAGTGTTCTATGTTCATTGACACTGACATGTTCGACAAAGTTCACCATCGTGCAAACACAGACTTTGCAAATACACTGATACTACTCAGCATACTCACATCTCATTGGTGTACAAATACTCTGTAAATACCCCTTTTTTCTTACATTTTATGACCTGCGGACAAAGACAGAATCATCAAATCAAAGAGGAGATCGTGAACGGGCATCCTTGCCACACTATTGATTCTGGGTTAGATTTATTTGGCCATTTTTAAAATGACTGCGGTAGCGAGAAAAGGTTCCACAGCTTAGGTACATGTTTACGTCTGGGGCTGATAGACTATTGGTATATATTCTAAACGGAGAGGATATGAACGCCTACACCTTCATATTCATGTTGGACATCTCTTTCACATAGAAGGAAATGATTCACTTAAATAAATACTCACTGATCTTACCTATATTTGTCGAGCACGTCACTTCGATTGTCAGAAATTTTGTCTAACAAAGGACTACAATTCTTTACACAACATGCACCATTTTTTTTACCCTTTCCTTCTTGTGTCTTTCCTTTTCTTTCTCTCCTTTTCCATCTTATCCTCTCTTTCTCTCCTCCATATCTTTCCACTTTTTGCTCGTTCTTGCTTTCTTTCTATCATCCAACCATCCTCTTCCTTCACTTTCTTTATAGCGTTGAGCACACATTTTGTGTAAATAAGGAAACGAGAAAAGGACTTATCAACATATTCTGTACATTCAAAACTTCCCTTCTCAAGATTGTGCAAATGTTAACATTTGACAGACTTTGCATAATTGACGTCAATGCATAACATCTGATGATAAATGACACTAAAAAGGATGATAACATGTTGCCATGGCGACTTACCAGAGAAGGAGCACTTGGTCCATCAATTGTGAGGAAGCTTGTTCCTTGCTTAGCATTTTATTGGCACCTGAAGGGAAATCAAACAAAAAGCAAAGAGAAACTTATTAAAAAGGCTGAACCTGAATCAAAGGCATTCTCATCTTCAAGTCCACTTCAAAAGATTGGGCGGATCGATGAAAGGTGATCTGCCAAGCCAAACACTAGCCGAGTAGCTAACCACCAGGCCAGCAAGAAAGGAGAGGTTTAACCATAGGGGAGATATGTATACCATAATCATAACAAGTTTCCACTTCACACGCTGCCCTTTGAATTCTGCCAATATCATTGGGCAGATTCCAGGAATAATTAAGTTGCAAGTCTCCGTTGGTATTGTTCTGATAAAGTAAAATCTCCAGTTGGAAGTCACACATTCTTCATTATCGTCTTTGTAACCAAATGTATCTCCAAACTATTAGCTTCATTTTTTTTATGTCATGCACATACTTTAATGTCTGCAGAAATATATAAAAGTAGTATTTTCAAAAATAAAAACAAGATATTACCATGGGAGCTCTTAAGTCTGTTTGTGTATATGTGTGTATGTGTGGGCGAGGGGGGGGGGGGATAGGGTTCACAAATTGCCCCCCACTTCCAATTGGCCCTCTTGATCCAAGCATTTAAACATAAATGCATTCAGACTTGTGTTATAAACCACCTGTACATATAAGACCACCTACATTGTACACAAGCCCCACTGAGTCTACTAGCCTAAGTTCAAGGCAGCAGGCTATTTATTTTCCTCTCCACTGCAATCACAACCAAGTCTTTACACATGAAACTGTCCTATTTCCTTCTGAAAGATGCACAGCCCATGGCCCAACAGTAGGACGTCAAAATTTGCCATGGAACTGCAGTAACCAAAGGGGTATGGTTTAACTGAGCCTTGAAAGAAATTGTAGGCTTATTTATCATGGCAAGTCGAATATTGTCTGTACAGCAGATTATGCAAGAGTCCTGCTGCTCAGTAAGTGAGTGGAGAAAAGCCAACCTGTAACTACACAGGTTTAGTAAAGAAGTGGTTTAACTCCATACAAAGGTCACCTGCTTCGCAACTAAAGAGCACACATTTAGATTTCCTAGGATCTAATTTTGACCAAGTAACACAAATATGTGGTTTCGTGCTTTTACTTTTGAAATGACTAAAAATAGTTAAAGATGCATCATGGGAAAGAGCACAAATTTCATCACAAGATGAATCTATTTTTGGCATTTAGTGATCACCTTTTTAATGATTTTTATAAGCAAAATAAGCATCAAATGGACACTAAATCTTCAAATTGGCAATGCGCTGATAAAGTTGAAATCCCCATTTTGCTCTTCCAGTTGGCATGATTAGTGTTCTAACTTCAATGATTTTAATGTTTTGTTTATTTACCATGGAATCTACATTCTATTTTCTAATAAATTTCATTTAAAAAAGGGTTGCCAATTTAGAAGCCAAATTGTGATAATTTTTGCTCTTAAAAGGCCTTTGTCCAAAATGACTAGCTTCTACAAAGGCCACTTGCCCATAAAACTGCTTAGTCGCCCCTGAGAATAGTCTCTTACTTCAGGCAATACAGCTCTTGATAAAAAGTGCGTCTCCTTGCTACAATGAATGATGTGGAGCACGCATAAACATGTGTACACGATCCAAGATTGAAATGAAAGTGGAACAGAGTGCGGTATAAACAACGACCCTTGCCGCTGTTAGTAATACCATGTCGAGGGAGACCATCCGATACCCCTAACTGTCGCTTGTCGCTAACGCATCATGGGTCCGCTCTATACCTGAGGTAAACCTTGCCATCTCTCTGCATAGGTCACCATAACTCTAATAAGCCCCGTCTCCATGAACCTAAAGATTGCAAAATAGCATGTTTTTCCAGATCTGGGAGGTGTTTCACCAAGCTGTTCGTAAGTTACGAACGACTTTACGAACGACTGGTGATCCCTTCTTGTGCTAAATCAGATTCTCGATGAACAAAGTGTAGTATCGCATTTAGCACAAGAAGGGATCACCAGTTAATATTAATATGATCATTTGTAATAGAAGATGAAAGTATCATGATCTTTCCTTATTTTGGGCTGTTGCAGATGTGAATCCTGTCTTAGGAAGTGTATTGATTGATCTTAAATGATTGCAAGTCCAATCTCCTATTTCTCATGTACAAAGTTAGGATTGATATCAAGCACAATTCTTTAAACGACAGGGCCCTGGGGCCATATTCGTGAGAGCTTACTAGCCTCGTTGATTACTACAATGCATGCATTTTGATGCACTTTAGTAACTATCAATGCTTAGCAAGATTTCATGAATATAGCCTAAGGTTTCTGAACTCCAGTCTGATGAAAAGATTCACCTACATGAAGATACGACCAGTGTACTTCTTTAGAAACTCAAAATCCAAGAAATTATCTCCAGAATCCTAATTTTGAATCATAACATAAAGCATAGGGTACAATATTGTTGCACATCATTATTTGCTTGGATACTGCTTTCATATAAATGAAGCCAGCCCACAATACAAGTGCATCATCCCAAACCCATTGGGGACTACTCAACTATCATTTTTATAGAGTTCAAATGCAGGTACTTTCAAAGGTGCCGAAATATTTGCTTAGAAGTGCTAATATTGACACAAAATCTTCAGTTATGTGTATCACGCTTGTGGGTATTTCTAAAAATGACGAAGCAAGTTATGCAAGTCTTGCTCTACTTGCAATCTACAGTTAGATGTATGGATTTGAAATTTGAATAAATCACAATCTACATTATTTCTAAACCCCCTAGCTTCCGGGTTGTTGAACGTTTCTCATCCAAACTTTTTGATAAACATGTCTATAAGAAAAAATAATAAAAAAGGGCTAGTCTTGGGTATACCTAGCCTAGGTACTAGGCTGCGAGTTGCATGGAAAAAATGTCTGGTAAAACAGACTACGCCCTTATTACATCATGGCTCCTCTGAGCGAAGATGGGATTGGGGACTAGTCTGTGTTACCAGACATAGTTGTTAACAGACTTGGTAGTACATGTCCATGCACCTCACAGCTTAGTACCTAGGCTAGCGTATACCAGAACCTATTTTATAATGTGGTTTAATAATGACTGACAGCTTGGAAGTTAAACTAATCTGAAAAGGCTAAGTGTCCAGTTTTGGGTAGTGACAACCAGCCCCACAGATTCTTACTAAAACAGACACTGGCTAATATTTCACCTCAATGTCAAGAATGTGGGAATTCTCTGAAAAATCTTTGGTGGGGACAGAAAAAGAAACAGTTAAGAAACTTTACATTGTTTTGTTATTATAATGCTCAGTAGCTTACCCCCTGCATTGTCTTAGCTTTCTAAATATTGAGAGAGAAACTGTCACACTGGGCACACAACTTGGTTGCGATCAGGTATTGTTTGACAGTGTCAGAATTCTGAAATCCCACAAAAATGTCTGGAGCTGACTTTGAAGGATCTTTGGAGCTGAGAGTTTTGAGCATAGTCTCTCTCTGTAGCCTGGCATCAAGACTGTTAGACACATTTCTGATCCAACCTGTAAAAAGCATCTAACAGCATGTCCCCCACGTATAAAAGTTTAAACTGAAACTCTATAAAGAAATGGTGTATAAAGAACCATTGTATTGTGAACAGAGTGTCCATACACAAACATTTCTATTCCCACACTCGATAAAGAATCATTGCACAGTTAACAGGGTGACCATACACAAAGATATCTATACCGAAACTCATTACAGAAACACCGGTTAGGTGTGCAGATTGCTACTGCGCATGATGAAGTCTTATGCTGCACACTAGTCTAAGTTGATTGGGTCATGTCTCCTTTTTCGCGAGCGGCCACGCTATTTAAAGCTCCGCTCAGTAATACGACGTATCGTAATATTTTAAGATTAGTCACTGTCTTATTACCCTGTTTTCTTAGTCCGTTGAGGCAAAGAAGTAATTAAGAATAATTAGTCTCCTGCAGCCAGACCATTTTTTGAATAATTTGGTTAAATAGAAATGCCCGACAGCCTGGAAACCAGGTTAATTTCTCTGTTCAGTCTCAGATTCCTCCTTCAAACTATCAATCATTCACTGAAAGTTGCTTTCAAATCTATGCTAAAGTTTCCTTTGTACAGAATATAGGTCTGAGAATGGAGTGTAAGTTAACTTCACTCACAAGAAGTGGGTCAAAAGTATCAGTTAGAATAACAAAGCACTTTTTGAAATATAAATGTATATTTGAAATCCATGGCTTATACGCAAACAGAAATGGGGAAGGGCATTACAATCCTATAGAATAGCTTGGACAAACCATCAGTACAGACAGTAAATGTATTTAGCGGAGAATGGATGTATTGGAAAAGTATTTGTAAGTTTATGAAAAGCCCACGTATTGTGAAGGAGGCACGCACAATGGATATTTGATATGGATATTAGTTATGAGAAGATGTTGTCACACAGATAAGATCTATTCTGTGCACTGATTAAATATTTATTGTAGGTTTTTGCTGAGTAAATACATATTAAGAACAGGTTGCCGCAAGGAAGGGTCAAAAGAGAACCATGAGAAAATTAAGATGAACTAGTTACAGGCTTAAGGAACAGGTTAAAAAGATAATAAGAAGAGAGCGAGAGAGAGGGGGAGAGAGGAGAGAGAGAGAGAGAGAGAGAGAGAGAGAGAGAGAGAGAGAGAGAGAGAGAGAGATAGGAGAAAAGAGAGAATGAAAGAGAGAAAGGATGAAGACATGGATGGACGAAAAGAGGGGGAAATGGGTCATGGAAAATTGAAAGGGGGATGAGAGAGGAACACACAGAGAGACATACAGAGACAGAGAGGGAGGGAGAGGGAGGGAGAGGGAGGGAGAGAGAGGGGAGAGAGAGAGGGGGGGGGGGAGAGAGATGGGAGAGAGAGGGGGGGAGAGAGAGGAGAGAGAGAGAGAGAGGGGGGGGAGAGAGAGAGAGAGGGGAGAGAGAGAGAGAGAGAGAGAGAGAGAGAGAGAGAGAGAGAGAAAGAGAGAGGGAGAGAGAGAGAGAGAAAGAGAGAGAGAGAGAGAGAGAAAGCCACAGAGAGTGCCATGAAAAGACATAGGGACAGATAGAAAAAGAGGGGGGAGAACCAGAGAGCAGGAGACAGAGGAGAGAGAGAGAGAGAGAGAGAGAGAGAGAGTGAAAGAGAGAGAGAGAGAGAGAGAGAGAGTGAAAGAGAGAGAGAGAGAGAGAGAGAGAGAGAGAGCGAGAGAAAGAGAGAGAGAGAGATAGAGAGCAAGAGAAAGAGAGAGAGATAGAGAGAGAGTGATAGGGGCAGATAGATAGTGAAAGAGGGAGAGAAGAGACAGGTAAAAAGACCACGTGATTTATGCATCGTAACATTCCTACACAAAGGCAGACTCTGCATCAAATATAAACTAGCAAAAGCTTTAAAGATGGATTACAACAAATGAAACATCAGAAGTACAGGCCAACCAAGGAAGAGTAATCACATTGTCTATCTCATGTACAAGTCGCTCCTCTGCTTCTTGTCACAATATCGCCTTTCCCTCCGCCCTGACAGGTCCAGATAACCTCTCCCATCATGCATCTGATCCAAGAAGTTCCATCTCCGTCACCTCTCATCACCAGATAACTCCCGCCGATAACCCACTCCTAATTTTCTCTCCAATTTCACACTCTCTTCCATCTAAGCACTTCCAATGTATGTCTGTCTGTCTGTCTGTCCGTCCTTCTCAAAGAGAGTGCTGTCATACTCCTTTAAGTCCTCCCTATCACTCAGCCTCTTTTCCCCCTTAACTTTTTTTTTATTCTTAAAGCTACCCTCCAATTCACAAATTGTCAAAATGTCAATGTTCTCATTCTGTACACACATCTCTCATCTCCGAAAGTGCTTCTCCTTCTATCACTCATCCATTCTCTATCACTTCTACCATTCTATACTTAAAGAAACCCTGCAAATAAAGGAAGATTTTGAAAAATATCTATATCTATAAAGTTTCTGTTACCTTCCAATTAATTCATTTAGTACTTTTGATCAGTTCTGAATGCTTTATGAATCACTCACAAACATGTAACACACACAAATCCAAATCTCTGGATATTTTTCATATCAAAAACAAATGAGCTTCCATCCTATCATGAATACATGCATAAAGCCTGATACTAAAACCCATTTCAATCATGCATTCATAGTATTTTGCAACCAAAAGTGGGAATGTCGCACTGACGACCCTATTCCCAAACTCAAAGTGAGGGCGAGCTTTAACTTTCCTCGCTCCCATCCAACCCGTGAGATACAGCCACCCACATCACGTAATTACATGTCATGAAAACTGACACGTCTGGAAGATTTCCCTCACCCATACCACCTACAGTGTACTTAAAGTGAACAAACAAAAGGAAATGTTTGATCATCTGTTCACAACTTTCATCATCATTTACACACAGTACTGTTTAAAATTCTAGACAAATAGTGCCAATTTCCGCTCACAAGACAAATAAATTATGGATCCTAAAATTGGCCTTGCAGAATATGTTTTGATATTTTATTAAAGCACTATCATCTGGTACATAGGAAAGAAAATAATCTGCTAGACCTTTGAGTTCTCATAGAAGAGAAAAAAAGCAAAACAGAGGTTAGAGTAGTTCAATACATCAAACTATGATCACAGAGAACGTCAATTGCAAACTTAACTCTCTCTGTACAAAGCAATGGTAGCCCAATGCCAATTACAACACACTTCATCACCTACACTCCAGCTCAAAGGAATTGACATAGAGAAAGGGAAAGGGAAGAAAGGGAAGGAGCCGCATTTTTAAACTGCGGTATATTTTGTCCAGTTCAGCATGAAACACGATGCTATAGCCTAAAGAGCATCATGTTTTATGCTGAACTGGACAAAATATAACACGGTTTAAAGCTGCAGCTACTTCCCTTTCTTCCCTTTCCTTTTTCCTATGTCACTTCTTTTGAGCTGTAGTGTATGGGACTGAGAGGGTTAACACTATTCACGTCATACAAAGTGTCACAAAGCTACATGTTATTGGTGCAAAAAAACAACAACGAACAAACAAACATGGATTGGCACATAAGAAGTTCACCATGTCATCTTGAAATTACAAAGATATGTGGAACCTACACAATGAATCCAGTTACAAGGATAACATTTCAAAGGGTTCCTTTGAAAGTAAGAAAAAAGCAATGGTTTGCTTTCAAACATATTACATGGACTGAGTATTTATGAGTAGTGTGACCATGGTAGAAGAATAGTGCTAATGTGAACACAGCCTAGAGTACGTCAAGCCACTGGAGGAGTACAAGCCTCCCTCATAATGCATAAATGGATATCTGACTGAAAACCTCATTTGAAGTGCACTCACATCCAAGCTCTGGCTTGTTTACACTCAAAGATAACTTCTGGAAAAAGGCAAGTCTTTCATTCCAGCATTTACACTGGTCTAAAAAATTGCAGAGATTGACCGCGAACATAACTTTCAAGACTTTCTGGCAAGTAGTGCATCACACATCTGCCATACTTTTCCAACATTTGCAGTAGTAACAAATCATGTGCCGATTTTTTTTTACACAGATCAAACATTGTAGCGTTTCATGGAAATGTTTCCTCTCCAACTATGTTTGGCAAATGCTCAGGAGAATTTATTGTGAACTGGTCGGGTATCAGTCTAAATACTCTGTATTTCATTTACTAATAAAGAATACTGTATATATACACTGTATCTTTTGGATGTGATTTGCTCTATTTCATTTGTCCATAACTTCATTCCTTCATAATACTAAGTGATACAGCACTGTGTGACCTGTACTCTAGATTCAGCATTCTGAAAATTATTTTTTAAGTTCAAACACATGAACTTGTTGCATAACAATGATAACTGTATGCCACTGTAAGGTTGGTCACACTATGGGGATATTACCAAGATACCTCCAACAAACAGTAAGCCAAATGGTAAAAGTCATTACAGAAAACCATATTAAACAGAAAACAAAGATTGGATTAAACCAAATATGACATGAAAAAAATCACAAACAAAAAGAGTAGTAAGCCATATCAATGTTTCCACAGAAATATAGGGAGTTGACTCCTCTGATTATATTTTTTTCTAGTATGGACATGCCCAGTTTACATCTACAAGTACAGACAGGAGAGGCAGACCGAATAATCTCTCTCTGAATTTTACAACGAGAGCGACGGAGGGAACGAGAGCAACGGAGGGAACGAGGGCGGCACACTGCTCTAGATCTCGCTCCTCCTCCACCGTCTTCCTCTCTCAGAATCAACTCCCAAGACTCCTGGGTAAATAGAGCGACACCTCCTCCGACTTCTTCTCTTGAGATGGGATGGGCAAGAAGGGCTATGTTTGTCTTCCTGTGAGACCCCTTTTTTAATCGGAGCTATGCCGGATTCGCGGGTTCGCGATCAACTCCTGTATGTACATCTGACAAAAAAGTAATACTTCTTGGTATTATGAGATAAGGAGAAATGAACACTCAATCTTCAAATTGACAATATGCTTAAAATGTAAAAAACTCACATTTTCTCTTAAAATTGGCACAATTATTTGTTTTTATGATTTTATGTTGTAGTAATATGGGCATTTCATTTTAGAATGGATATCTGAATTTCTGAAAAAGTGTTGCCAATTTGAAAGCCAAATTATGATTAGTTTTGCTCTCAATAAAAAAGACCCTGGTCATTGTTTAAAATGGTATAACATGTGAAAGGGCTCCCTCAGACTGGACGCACATTTTCTAGTTTCCCATTTCATTCATTCTAAAATGAGAGGAGCCCTCCACCCGAGGGGGGGGGGGGGGGCACTCACATACATTGGTGGTACGGGGACGTGCCGCTTTGAAGACCCCCTTTTTGAGACCTCGATATCAGTTCTTTAGATCCTCTATATCCTACGCATGGCGAAAGTTCCGCTCCTTAGCCTCCCCGCTGTGCCCCTCCCTCCGTTCCCCAGGTCCGCGGCTTGCGTGCAGCTTGCTACGCTTCAACATCAACCCGGCCGCCCGACCCGCCGGCCGAGCGAGCTGCAAGAAAACCCTGACGTAAACACAATGCGTCGCATGTGCAGCGAGGATCGTTCTGTAGACCCTGTTTTTCACAATGCCGGGCGGTATATTTTTAGTTCCTAAGACCCCACATTTTACGCGGATTTTACCCTTGTAGTCAGTTCCTTAGACCCCCATTTCAGGGTTTCGTGAGGCACACCCCCATCAAAATATAATTTGAGTGCCCCCCCCCCCCCCCCCCCCCCGGGCCCTCCACTTGCTGATGGAGAAAGAGAGCTTATTCAAAGGCTCATACAACTTAGTTTGTACAGCGCGATATCGTTTATAGAGAGCTCTGCATTCGGTGGCGGCCCAATCCTCAAGATAGTCAGAACTTTAATAGTCGCGATCTACATTCATGATCATTTTGTCCCTGTCAGACTCTGGCATTATGCCATTGAACTCGTGTACTGAGGAGTGGATCAATGCAGACCATAGCGTATAGCGTTCTCTGGTCTCTAGGCTATAGGTTTCGGATGGCCCACCCAAGACCTAGCTCCTCGAAATCTAGTGATCGCTATAATTCCGCTTTTATTCAGTTTCTAGTTTTATCATTGGGAGGGAAATTTTTATAAAATACTTCCTCCCAATTTCCAAATTGGTACAAAATGTTATTTTTTTGTCTTTGAAGTGCTAGATTGTACGCGTGTATAAGGGGAGTTCCTACACTATAAATAAAGTCATTACGAAAAGCAACTCTTTATGCATCTAAAGTTCACTTCCACTCCCCAATACCCCCTTCCCCCTCTTCTTCCCCGATCCCTCCGCCCCCCCCCCCATCTGCAACCCCCCATCAGCCAGCAGTGCCCCACCCTGTCTCTACCCTCCAATCTCACAAGCCAGATTGTCTGTGACAAAGCACAACCCCCTTGTCAAGGTTAAGTGCTAGATGGTACTAAATTTGCCATAAGGGGAAACTCCGAGACGGCGACCTCTGACCCCACACAAAGCTGCAGAAAACATCATGGCAGGAATCACAAAGTCAAGAGCGGAAAAACGTACTTAACCCCCATCACTGTGTAAAAAAAGGGGGCAATAACTCCCATTACAAACTTGTATAGATTTTCTGGAACTTTTCATCCTCAGTCTGAATGGACTATCAATGTGTTTATATCCAGTTTCCTGAGTGTGTCCATAAAGACACTCTTTGCTAATTCCGAACACTGATTCTAAATGCAGAATGAGAATATTTTAGACGTTTTGAAATGCAAGGCACAGAGGAAGGTAAATCAGTAAAACGACATCAGCAGACTCATTGTTCCCTATCAGCGGAAATAAAGAGAAGATTCTCACAAAAGTTAAAATGAGTGTTTTCAATCAGCGTTTGTAAATGATAATTGTAGAAAGTTTCGAAATATAAACATGTACGTGAACACCACCATAGTTCACATCCTAGCAATATATTAGAAAGAATAATCATTCTCATTATCAATGGCTTTTAGATTGGCCACGAGCCATCTGTGATTACTGATGGCTGGATCCAGTTACGATCATTAGGCAAATATGAAAATGATATTTCTAGAGCAAGGCCCCAACAATTGACTGAAAGAGTTAGAGACAGAGGGAGAGTTGACATCGGTAACTTTTTCACTCATACCGATTATGCCTATCATTCCAAACATGTGGCAAATATGAAAATATCATTCCAAGCAACAAGTCCCGTAATTTGACTTACCACAAAGAGAGCAGAGGTTTCAACACAGTTACCAATTCCATGTAACCTGATGATCCGATAAAAAGAATACTTAGTGTGCCGCAAGCCAAAAAAAATATAGCAGAAAGGAAGAGTTTGCCTCGTCACTCCCCTCATGTGTTAGTTGATGTCTGGGAATAATAAGTCCACTTGTTGCACAAGAAGATTGCATCAACCGGGCATAGATACACTCTAGCTCAAAGGAATTGGTATAGGGAAAGGGAAAGGGAAGAAAGGGAAGGGGCTGCAGTTTTAAACCGCGGTATATTATGTCCAGTTCAGCATGAAACATGGTGGTTTTTAGGCTGAAGCATCGCGTTTCATGCTGAACTGAACAAAATATGCCGCGGTTTAAAACTGCGGCTCCTTCCCTTTCTTCCCTTTCCCTTTCCCTATGCCAATTCCTTTGAGCTGTAGTGTAGATACATACACACCATCAAGGAAGTGAAGCAGTTTAGTTGGTAGAAAATGTGGCTCCTAAACACAAGACACAAGCTTCAAGTCCAAGCAAGAGTTCCGTTCAAGCAAGATCAGTCCACAGCATTTGCTCAGGCACTCCCAAAGGCACGATCTGAGGTAGATTTGTGACTTGCGCAAAAAATGACTCTCTGTTTTATCTGTCTGTTCAAGGATAGGATCGTATTTAACTCTCTCTCGTTCCCATTGACAAGAAGATGTGTAGTAAGCCAATGTGGTTTCCAATGCTCCGTAATGTAAGTGTTAACTCGCTCATTACCATTGGCATGAAGATGTGTAGTAAGCCAATGGGGATTCCACGGCCTGGTAATACAGTATAAGGGTTGAAACAAGAGATACACAGTGCGTAAGACTAAAGGAGAACGTACCACACCCCACGCAGTACTGCAGATCTTAGACAACATAAAGCCTCTTGAGAAAGAGCAGGGCATGTTACAAGCTGGAGAGGTTTCCTGTTAGACTATACCTTCACAAGAGAATGGGTTAATACTCTTTAATCCTGTTCATATACACCACCTGCAAAAAAAGGCGCAACATTTGCGCCAATTTTGCCGCTGCCTCTCTCTCTCTCTGTCTCTGTCTCTGTCCCTCTCTCTCTCTCTTTCTTTCTCTCTTTCTCTCTCTCCCTCTCTCTCTCTCTCTCTCCCTCTCTCCCTCTCTCTCTCTCTCCCTCTCTCTCTCTCCCTCTCTCTCTCTCTCTCTCTCTCTCTCTCTCTCTCTCTCTCTCTCTCTCTCTCTCTCTCTCTCTCTCTCTCTCTCTCTCTCTCTCTCTCTCATTCCCCAGAATGGAAGACACGACTATGGGAGGAGCAGATCAATACCAGACACACCACAGTCAATGAGGGATTCAACTCTGATCGGTGTTCATGCATTAATGAATTCTGGTCATCCATCCTGTTCTTCATACCTCGTTTGATATTTAATAGTTGGATAAATGTTGTAGTGAAAGAGAATTACATGGGCGCCAGGGAGGTTAACATCCCACAATGTAAAAAGAAAATGCCCAAAGCTGATAGAGCCCAAGGGAATGTTTTTTTTACTAACAAAAACATGATGAAATATAGAGCTTATTTGAGCTATCATCTATGCTTGTCCATTACTTTTCCCATCACCATCACAAATAACGTCGTTATTGTCACTGTCCCAATTCACATCAACATCATAACCATCAACACCAACACCATCACCATAACCATCACCATAACCATCACCATCACCATAACCATCACCACTACTACCACCAACACCATCACCATCACCACCACTACCACCACCACCATCAACATCACCATCACCTTCATCATCATCACCATCACCACTATCATTGTCATCATCTTCACCATCACCAGGCCTCATTACCAAATCACCATCCCCATCACCACCTTCATTACCATCAACATCAACATCAACATCTCCATCACCATCTCCATCACCATCACTGTCACTGTCACTGTCCTCATCTTCACCATCACCATCACCATTACCATTACCACCACCACCACCACCACCACCACCACCACCACCACCACCACCACCACCACTGTCATCATTATCACCATCACCATCACCATCACTATCTTCATCACAATGACCATCACCACCATCACGACCACCACCACCACCACCACCATCACCACCACAACCACCACCACCACCATCACCACCACCACCACATCACTGTCATCACCATCACCATCACCATCACTATCATCATGACCATGACCATGACCATCATCATCACCATCACAACCACCATCTTCGTTACCAGCACATTCCCCCTTCCCCATACATTAACCGATCCTCCTCCCCTCCACCTTGTCTCATCATCCTAACCCCATTACATCCCAATAAGTCTCTAACAACCTCCTCCCAAATCCGTCTCCCCTCCTCCCGATAGATGATAGCATTACCACGGTAAGATTCCTCTCAACACTGAAATATCTCACCAATTATTTAATCATCTCCCACCACCACATGTATTAATAATAACCACCACACCGCAGCAGACCCTATCTCTCTTCGATCCCCTGGCATCAATAACGGCTCCGTACATCAATATCGCCCTTTCTCTTGTCCTCACTTATAACGCCGGAACAGAGTGGTCGTCGCATCAACTGGCAGATACACGTTCACGTAATTACTCGTAGAACTCGTTATTTCCTCGCAGTCATCTCTCAAAGGGGCTATAGGGTAATGATGCCGGCATTCATTCCTTTCAGAGAGGTTAGGGGGGAAGATGACAGATGAATAGGAAGATGATAAGAGCACAGGGGCACATAGAAGACATGTATCATTAGATGATGTTTGCTTTCTCCCGTCCTGAATAAAACACGTTCTTATCCCTCTCAGTACTAAGCCAGGAATAGCCTGTTGATTTATTACACATCTCATACACCTGAGAGGGCTATTAAACTCTCTTTATATCTAAATTAGAGAATTAAACAATTATATTAGAACATGGAAAATCATTGCAATGAAGTTTTCACGCTTAGGTCTGGACATATGCCACTGTCATGCTAACGGCCAAAGCAGGTTGAATGTGGATTGAATTTGGATTCAGCCCACTTCCAAACGCTGAAATGAAAACTAGACTCACCAACCCACTTGTGCATTGGTCTGAGCACCTCAACCCATTTCCGGGGAGCGTTTCATGAAAGTTGTCAGCATCGACTAAATTCAGTGCCGACAATTTCAGTGAAAATCCTTGTTTTTGATGGGCTGAGGGGCACTAACCTCTGTTTCTATGGTAACTGTTGGAGAAAGATAACTTGTCAGTGTTGATAACTTTCATGAAATGCTCCCCTGAAAGTGGCTGGAATCTGGACCGGAAGTTCATCACCCCTTCATGCAAAAGGCAGCCTCATTACTTGATCCAGTAACTCAATTTAATCAAATTAATCAAGTTCCACATTTTTTTGTGTGCTACATGTTTTTTCTTGCCCCTTCTTTATAGAAATTGTTATATTTCTGTAACAACGCCTCTGCAAAAGCTATTTGTACTAACATAATGATTAAGTGTTATTCAACCCATTTTTAAATTCATAAAGAGGTGCCATAAGGAAGAAAGAAGTATTGAATATCTCGTAAAAGAGGGATTTTAATTTCTCCTGGTAGTGTATCATATCACATTGAAGTGGCTCTTTATGGGTCTTTATCTAAACTTAAGTTTCCTTCCTCCCAGGTTGCTAACAGCAACCAAAAGAAAAAAACAGGCGGTAGGGAAATTATTTTAACCCTCTCAGTCCCATAGATAAGAAACACATCTGTTGCTGATTAAGTGTGAGAAAGTTTAAGATAGTATAGCTCTCTTGCAGACAAAAAAAAAATTGTCCAAAAAGAACCCGGAAAATTGAAAAAATACTGTATTTGAACTTCCCTGGTAATGTAAGGGTTACCTCTCTCAATACCATTAGGATGAAGTTGTGTACTAAGCCAATGGGGTTTTCAAGGCCTGGTAATGTAAGGGTTAACTCTCTCGATACCATTAAAATGAAGATGTGTAGTAAGCCAATGGGGATTTAAGGCCTGATAATGTAAGGCTTAACGCTGAGAACAGCAACAATCGATTCTGTGCTGCAGTCACGTCTGCTTACACATTAGCATGACACATGTGGCGCCACAAGTCTCTACCAGGTCCACTTTCCCTGCCCATCCAGTCACATCATAATCATCATCCGCCTACATTCATGTCTTATTCAGGAATGCCACGGTGTCATGATGAGGTCTGGTCGATAAGAAGCCCAGGGCACCGTTGCATAAAACTTACAATTGATGACAACTTTGCTACCAATGGCACATGTGGCGCCACAAGTCTCTACCAGGTCCACTTTCCCTGCCCATCAAGTCACATCGTAATCATCATCCAGCTACATTCATGTCTTATTCAGGAATGCTACAACATGCCCTAGGTGTCATGATGAGGTCTGATCAATATAGGAAGCCCAGGGCCCCGTTGCATAAAACTTACCATTGATGACAACTTTGCTACTAACAGCAACCTCTATGGAAACCTTGAGTCTGATTGGCTGTCGAGCAGTGTTAGCACGAGAGTTACCATTGATGTGGCAGAGTTATCATTATGGTAAGTTTTATGCAACAGGGCCCTGGGACTATCTTCATGAAACCTTACCCTAGTTCGATTCTAAAGTTTATTCAGCTGCATGCATTTTTAGGACCTAACTAAGCTAGAAACGTTTCATGAACATTGCCCCTGTATTCATTATCATCGGGCATTTATCAACCATTGTTGGATGAAGCACTCCTCAAAAATTACTATTGACATAAAAGTGTGTAGCGTGTCAGTGCAATATTCACGGTTTGGTCGTGAAAGTGTTTTGTGTTTCTGCTTTTATTGAAACCAACTTATTTTCAGGGTAGACTACTCCTTTAATATTGATTTTTCCTTGGTGAGATGATGGCGGGTCATGTGTATAGCGCAGGCTTTACAACGTCACCAATACTGTTTCCTGCCCTTCTCTGAAATAACACAATTCGGCAAGTGAAACTGTTGAACTCCTGTGTTCTATGTATTGTATTCACCCTCTGCAAATACATTCAAATGTCATTGTTTTAAAAATGGGTTTGAACCCAAGCTGTGACGGCACACTGAGATTTTGTCTAACTGACCCAACAGATAATTTTGCCATTTTCTTTGTGACTTTTTTGTATGTACTTTCGATTGAATATGTTTATATTATTGTTATTAAACCGCGGTATATTTTGTCCAGTTCACGGAACTGGACAAAATATACCGCTGTTCGAAACTGAGGCTCCTTCCCTTTCTTCCCTTTCCCGTTCCCTATGCCAATTCCTTTGAGCTGTAGTGTACATGTGCATATTTCCTCCCAGTAATACGCACAAATCCCATAGAGCAGCATGTTATCTAGCAGAGATAGTTAATACGTAGCTTAAAGAAACTAGTTCTGCTTTGGCAAGAAAGACTTTTCTTGTACCATTTTTTCTTGAATGATTGTGTGACAACATATCCAATTAAATGAATTAATGTACCAATGTAAAGCCCAAGAAATTGCATAGATGTTAGGTACCATTTTTTCATCTTGGTCTGACGTGAGCTTTTAATTGAAAGGCAGAATGGAGATAAATGTAATTACCTATTCCATCCAGATATTTATTATTAATGCCCTGCATTTCATAGGAGACCATCCAATATGACAAGGTACGCATATATCTATCAATTTCTCAAGGTCTTATTGATTTGGGGTTGTTTATTTAGATCAGCCATATGAATCCACATCATCTGCAGGAATGTAGATCGCTGATATGGATCCGTCTTATTTGTGGAAATGTCGTGAGGACAGCATTGATTTGGCTGAAGGGTTTATTTCTCTTGCGAGCTTCTGTTCTCTTTCCCTCTGGCCTGGTGATATAGATCCGTAGCTGGTTTGTAGAAATCAGGCGTAACTTGACTAGGGCTAGGTAGCAGGAGATACCGATTTGTTTTTTGTCCTGAGACGGGTCTGTAACTCAGCTGCACTGGGGAACACCACAACTAAGAGAGTACTGCGTTATTTTTTCATCGGGGCAAAAAAACAAAGAAGAAATCGAGTCTGCATCAGCCCGAACAGGCAAGAAGGGTAGCTAGAGACTACATTATATAAAATTACTGGAAAAGAGATGTGATCTGACTTGAAGCACAAAGTTGCAATAACTTTCTAAAGATCTAATCTTTAAATAGAATTTAGATGAACCATAATGAAAATTAACAGTATTACGCTTATATAGGCAAAAGAATTAAAAGCAATACATCTTTGTAAACTAAAAATGTCCCAAAAGACAAACAAACTGGGAAGCATGCAGACAGACTCTGCGAGGCACCAGCCCCATATGGCCTATTTGGCGTAGGGTGCGTGCATGCATCTGGCGGGGGAGGAGAACAAGTGGAGTGGCATTCAAAAGCGGGGCAAGATATGCAAAGATGGAGGAGGGTGAGGTGTTAAATGGCCATCGGAATATTCGCTTTGGACTGAATCGCAGAGAAAGGTGAGGCTCTTCAGCCGGCAGGACAGTGAGCAGTCGAAATTGATCCGCAGAAATGAGGGTAAAGAATCGCTCTGCTGCCGTCTTTTTTTTCCACCCGCTTTCTCCCTTTTTCTTTCTACTCGCCGCCGTCGCCATCGTCTCCTTACCTGGGTGTGAGGCTGAGGGGTCAGAAAAAGAATCGCTTAGCCTCCCCCCCCCCCCCTCTAGTTTCTATTCATCCCAATGTATGTGGTTAATAGTCTACACACGCAGACCCAATTGAACCATTTTCAAAACATGTGCCTCTCAGAAAGGCTAGCATCTTGATTTGCAAATTGTGGATCCATGTTTGCGTGTCAGGGTGGGGGAAGTGGGCAGGAAGTGGGGGTGGGGGGGGGGGGGTGGCATGAACAAATATATTACAGCTTATCTCCTCAAGTTTCATTTCAGACTTACTGTATAACCTACATTCTAGGCTGTGGAGTGCACGGACACAACTTCGACTGTTAACAACTGTATTGTTTACCAGCTTAAGTCTGGTAACAAAGACTACGCCCTTTCCCTGAGAGAGAGAGAGAGAGAGAGAGAGAAAGAGACAGACAGACAGACAGACAGAGACAGAGACAGAGACAGAGACAGAGACAAAGACAGAGACAGAGACAGAGACAGAGACAGAGACAGAGACAGATAGACAGAGACAGAGACAGGGACAGGGAGAGAGAGAAAGAGGTGGGGGGGGGGGCAGAGGGTGTAGTCTTTACATGTAGTTACCAGACATAGTTGTTTACAGACTCAGTTGTGCCCATGCACTTCACAGCCTAGAACCTAGGCTAACCTACATGTATAGATTCAGTTGCCCTGACTAGTCAAACCGACAGATAAAAGCCCCTGTATGGCACGCGGAAGGGGAAATAAATAATTATATATAAACATACAAATATATACAACAAACATGACTAATATGCAACTATATGAGACATATATATATATATATATAAGATACCAAATATATACAATATACATATTATATATACATATATTTTATATATAAATACATAAATATATATTATATGTGTAAATACACATGTATATAAATGTTACATATATATACACACATATATATATTTATGAAATAAAATTATATATTTGCAAAGCAAAATATATTCAACTTACAAACTTAAAACGTTACTATAAATATTTAGTTGCAAAATATTGGAAGACACAGAATATATAAAATGCGCAAATATATTTAAAACTAAAAAAAATATATATTTATAATTCACTCGGCTTGCCATATATGCCATGGCGTAAAAATATATACATTTTTCGCAATATATATGTTACGCTTCACTGAGCGATTAACGAGGAATAGTCTTTCTTCAAGATAGTTGTGCGCGCCTTCCCCGCCGCCGAAGACCCTTTACAATTCGTGAGGAACAAGCAAAGTCTGATCAAGGGCGGATTTCAGGAGGTGTTTCATCAACTAGAATCGATTCAAATTTTGGGAACAATTTAAATGATGGATGATGGAATCAATTCTAGCCTTAAATCGATTCGAAGACGCTGTTTCATTAAACACATTTTAAGCTAAAATTGATTTCAATTTAATTATCATATCCTTGCATCAAGGCTGTGTAGGGATTCGTGCAACTCAACTGAAGCGCTCAACTGAGAGGGGCAGATCTGCGATGAACGTAGGTAAATGTCGCATTTTTTTCGTGATATGATTTATTTAGTTAAGAAGAGATTGCATTTATCCGTGGAACATATTCCACTAGTGATTCGATTGAATTCTCACACGATGAATATTCGTGTCCAATAATAGTATTGTATTATTACGTCGCCCAAAGGACCGTCGTACGTTGCATGAAAACTTGTACTCGGCTGGGCTTCAGTCCGTGGGGTCCGGCGTTGGGCCAATCGAGACCAAGTGAAGTCTTCACTGTTGTAATTCATCTTGGCACAGAACAGTACGAGTGGGACTGAAGCCCAGCCGAGTACAAGTTTTCATGCAACGACGGTCCTTTGGGCGACGTAATAATACAATACTATTATTGGACACGAATATTCATCGTGTGAGAATTCAATCGAATCACTAGTGGAATATGTTCCATGGATAAATGCAATCTCTTCTAAACTAAATAAATCATATCACGAAAAAATGCGACATTTACTTACGTTCATCGCAGATCTGCCCCTCTCAGTTGAGCGCTTCAGTTGAGTTGCACGAATCCCTACACAGCCTTGATGCAAGGATATGATAATTTAATTGAAATCAAATTTAGCTTAAAATGTGTTTAATGAAACAGCGTCTTCGAATCGATTTATTAAGGCTAGAATTGATTCCTTCATCCATCATTTAAATTGTTCCCAAAATTTGAATCGATTCTAGTTGATGAAACACCTCCTGAAATCCGCCCTTGATCAGACTTCGCTTGTTCCTCACGAATTGTAAAGGGTCTTCGGCGGCGGGGAAGGCGCGCACAAATATCTTGAAGAAAGACTATTCCTCGTTAATCGCTCAGTGAAGCGTAACATATATATTGCGAAAAACTTTATATATTTTTACGCCGTCGCATATATGGGAAGCCGATTGTATCTGGGAAGCCGACGTATATATATATATATATGTGTAAAGCCGAGTGAGTTATAAATATATTTTGTGTCATAAATATATTTGCACATTTTATATATTCTCTGTCTTCCAATATTTTGCAACTGAATATATATTGTAACGTTTTATATTATGTCAGTTAATATATTTTTAGTTTTAATATATTTCGCTTTGCAAATATATAATTTTATTTCATAAATATATATATGTGTATATATATGTAGCATTTATTTCTTTACACATATAATATATATTTATATATTTATATATAAAATATATGTATATATAATATGTATATTGTATATATTTGGTATCTTATATATATATATATGTCTCATATAGTTGCATATTAGTCATGTTTGTTGTATATATTTGTATGTTTATATATAATTATTTATTTCCCCTTCCGCGTGCCATACCCCTGCCTTCGAACTGGTGCCTGGTTGTGCATTGTGGGTCAAATTGGATGACAGGGGGGGGGGGGGGTGGGGGGGCAAAAAACTAAGGGAAATGGACCTGACTTGATGCAGATTACCATGAATAAAGATGGAGTTTAGGGGCAGATGGCCGGATCAGGGAGGACTGAGAACAGGTGAGACACAGGGCACGTTCACACCCATATATCAATTATGATTTCCTATGGTAACTGCACAGGTTATCTTTTTCCCCACAGCAGGGAATGGATAAAAACTCATTTGCGGGGGCTAGTTCTGAACATTTATTTCATGAATCGAATGTGGTGAGGATATGTTTCGCAGCATAAGTTAATATGAGGAAAATGATCTTTTCACAGGGAATTTTGGAGTATTTACAAGTGCTATTATTTGCTTAACCCGCCCTGCCTTAAGCCCCCTTTCATTACTTCATATTGGATACTGTTGATTGTTAGTGAGATCTTGCAGGCTTATAATCAATCGTGACACAGTCCATTCCACAAATACCCTTCTACAGTGAACCCTGTAAATAAAGACTGCTCAAAATAATACGAGAAATGTGGTCTTTATGAGCAAGTGGCTTTTATGCAGGTTGCTTTAATATTTAAAAATGGGTAAACATTTTTCAAGGGAAAGAAATAAATGTGTTGTTTATAGGCAGGTTTCCCTGTATCATCATACTGAATGGTAAGCAAACTGTTTTGTTTTACAACTCTCCCAGTCCCATAGGCAACTAATTGTGTTAGAATTGATATAGACCTTCAATGGCCGGTACTGAGAGGGTTATAGGGGCTAACATTTTCTGCTGGCAGTGGGAACGGACCCACACCCGACTCCTAAGATCAACGAGCTGGGATAGATGGATGTCACCTAGAACAGCCTCAGAAATCAATCTTGGAATTAAAAAAAAGAAGAAGAAAAAAAAGGATCCTCCCGGTGGCCGCTCACATGGCATTTGCCTCATGACACGGGGAGAGCCGAGAAGAAAACAAGGAGAAATTGATATCATCAGGTAATGCTGGAAAGAGATTGGAGACATTTGACTGAACATACAACCTCTGGGGAAATTTATGCAATACATAAAACATTGCATCCCTGTTTTTCTTTTCCTGGAAACAGATTCATTATTAATTTTGGGGTGAAATGGATAGTAAAGTTGCCAAGTATGGAGGGAGGTAGAAAGAAACACAGGTACACTTCAGCATAGGGAAAGGGAAAGGGAAGAAAGGGAAGGACCCGCAGTTTTAATCCGCGGTATATTTTTCCCAGTTAAGCATGAAACATGATACTTTTTAGGCTAAAGCATCGTGTTTCATGCTGAACTGGACAAAATATACGGCGGTTTAAAACTGCTGCTCCTTCCCTTTCTTCCCTTTTCCTATGCCAATTCCTTTGAGCTGTTGTGTAGCACCAGCAAAGCAATACATAATCTCATGAAAGAAGAACTGCAGATGATAAAATGTTCCTTTTCATTTTTTTCCTCTCTTTCATATGAATCAAACAGAAAACTGAATATTGATGTTCAGAATTACAAACTTGGCCAGTATGTTAGAAAGTTCTTGTATTTAATTTCTGATATTGTTCATTCAATACATTTTATCATTGTAATATCATTTTCAATTCCCTTTAATTGCTTCCTTTCAATCACCTTTCATTGTTTTTCTTCAATCAATATAAGCGCTTAGAGACATTTTTTGTAATAAGTGCTATATAAATGCTGTTAACTATTATCATTATTATTTAAAAGATTAAAGTTTAAAAGGGGACTGAAAGCACTAGTGAGAACTTGGCAAATCAGACATCTCAGGCCAGTGTGTGGATTCCGGGACATTAGGACCGCATCTTATGAAGAGATCCAATTGGTCTAAAGCGATCGCAAGTCCAATCCCTTATTTCAAATGTAGAGAGTTACGATCAATGTCAATCGCAAGTCGAGATGCGATCACTCACAAAGCCAGAAAAGTAGCCCTCACACTAGGGGCATCTTCATTAGCCCGATGTGGGCAAAATAGCGAGCTTGTTCTGATTGGATTAGCAAGCCAGATCACGTAATAGCTAGCTATTTGCGTCTTCATTAGCCAGATCAGGCAAAATAGCTCGCTATTTGGTCGAGAAAATTTCCCAAGAAATCTTGGGCTAGATGGAGCTAGCTAGTTCATGAAATAGCTCGAGCTAGCTCGGCACGTCTTCATTGGCCCGAAAATTTTCCGACCCCGGCACGTGGCATTGTTTACGTTTTCATACATGCGTGAATGTGAGCTCACAACCGACGCCACGCGGTCGTGGCCCATTCCCGTCGCGCACTGCGCATTTGCGAACATTTGCGAACATTTGCGAACATCGGGATAATTTATGCATTCCAATTTCGAGCTTACGTATCCCGAGTTTTGAGCTAATGAAGACGCGATTGCAACTTCAGGCTAGTTCCCCGGATCAGCAAAATAGCTCGCTATTTCGTCTGATCGGGCTAATGAAGACGCACCTAATATCCCTTTTATTTCTTCCCCTGCAGCTACTCCCACTTCAGGCAGTGCAGAATGCGGTTGGAAATCTTGTATGGTGAGATGTTGGGCTGATAGTGCAATCAAGATTATACACCTTTCTGTTTTCTTTCTTCAACTCTATTACTCTGGACAAACTGTTGACCTCGTCACGGGATATACCGGAGCGAAGATGACACAAGAACACTGTCACTCAAAACGGCAAGCCCCGGGAGAATTCCTTTCATTTCCTTGTCTTCGTTTCCGGGGGAGAGATCCCCACCACACCTGCCCTCAAAGAAAACATGAAACCAGCAATGCCACGCTGAGGGTCCAATCAATGGTTAAGGAATGGACACCGCAGGGGTCTAACTGTACCCCATCAAGGGGTATAGGTACCCCTTGGAACCCCTCCGTCCTCTCAATTCCCTGCCAGTCTTTTCACAGCTATACTGGTCCTCAAGACCGCTCATATGCACAAGGAGAAGGTTTAAAGTGGTAGTTGACCCCAATTGAGAGTTGTTTCCATGGAAACACATAAAAATGGAAAAAAGCAAGTTTGGGCAAAACTGGAAAGCAATGAGAATGCTTTTGAGGGTACCCATAAGAAATGATTGCAGAATTACACAATATAAGCATGTGTGCATTTTTTAATGTACGACAGATATTGTAATACCGGCTTGTTGATCAAAGATTAAATGTGAAATCATGTGGGGACTACAAAGGATTATATATCCCCTGCAATGCGAAAGAGAGCCAAAAAGAATAACTAAAGTGCTCTTTGTTTTATTACATGAAGCAAACGTAAAGGAGACCATAGAAATGTCCATATATTTATTTCCATCAATAAAGTATGTTTTGCTAAATATGTTACTCATTGCGGATGAATGGCTACCGATAATCGTTTGTCTCGCAACGTAAGGTAAACAGAATTGAAAATATCACGACGTTTCGTGCGCCGCTGCAACACTTCGTCAGGTGTGATACAAAATTGTAGTACATGTACATGTAAGTAGGTGTTTAAATACCCTATGGTCAGTGCAGCGCACTAACTGAAATGTGCTCATAAATGGTCCAATACTAATAGCCGGCGGATCCGGGTACTTGACCAACAATAGACCGTTGTTTTCTTTGGAAATAAAATCTAGTGTAAACGGTATCGGCTTATAAACAGTGTGAACATGTACAGAAAAATCTAGTTTTCTATGCTCCATATGCAGACTGCTAAGAAAAACATTTCTTGCAAGAAATTTAGAAGGGCTTGTCCTCACACTGTGCAGATAATCAATAATGGCAGATCAGCCACAACAGGGTTGGAGTGCTGTGATACCGCAATTGTGGAACCTTTCTTCTTCAGAACTACGAGGGGCTAAACACCACAAATATTTGGGAGGAAATTCTTCTGAGGACAGAGGCGTCCTGCTGGCAAGTGGGTTCAGCTTCGATCAATAAGATGTCTTGGGAGATTCTGTGGTCACTGTCAGACTGGATGGACCAGTGCCCCTGTTCACATAATAACCAGAGCTGCCAAGTCTCCCTGATTTCGCAGGAGACTTCCTGAAAGTGGGCCAATATTACTGCATTGGATTCCATCTCATCACTCAATCTCCCTGATTATTGATGGATTATTATCATTGGGTTGCATGCATTTGATACCCATCTCCCTGATTTCTGATAAAATTTTCCAAAATGTTCCTGATTGTTGATTTTCAATGTTGGTAGCTCTGATTCACCATTCCCTGCCAGACCAAATGCTTTTCTTTGGCAGTTGTGTGTATTACAAATGCTAATAGGTGACAGAGGCATGTTATGACTTCATACAATTTGTTTCTACTCATTCTTTACTGCAGCATCTCAACACAGTGAACGCTAATTTCGGGGGTACGATCGAGTGTGATGAAGTCGAGTGCAGTCTGATTGTCATCACTGTAGCGAAGATCGTATTTGGTTCAGATTTTGGAGTAATTTCTGTTGCTGTTCTGTGTATTTTGAGGAAGATCATCATAATGCTGGTTGATTGGTAATATGTAACGCATGTATACCCCTACAATAACATTCATATGTTTCTCTTATCCGACCATATCACTTTTCCAGATGGCTTCCGGGTCCGACGTGGCAGGATAATGGATGCTGAACTGTACCATAATCTGCAACATGGCGAAAAGTTCAAATTTTGGGTAACTTAGCATTAAGTTTGCTTAGTCTGAACACAGCTCTATAGAGGTGAGCATAAATTCTGATTGCATCAGAAAGCAACACAGCTGCCTACATGTGGCAGGTACCCCATGCAGTTATGTGTTCAGTATAATCTTTTAAAACGTAATTCAGATTTATGAAATGAGAACAAGGGTCGCGACCCCAGTCTGACATGGTCGGTCCAACTGACCATCAGCTAGCAGGGAGCCAATTGAAGACTCTGTAGAACTAGCTTAGCTTACAGTCTTTTGTATATTTCTACATCAGCTTTTATAATCACAGTAGCCTAGATTCAAGTCTTTTGGATGTTTCTATATCAGCTTTCATGATCACAGTTGCCTAGATTCAAGTCTTTTGGATGTTTCTATATCAGCTTTCATAATCACAGTTGCCTCTAGAGATTCAAGTTTCTTTAATGTTTCTATATCAGCTTTCATAATCACAGTTGCCTAGATTCAAGTCTTTTGGATGTTTCTATATCAGACTCTAGAATCACAGTACAATGGCTTCCAAATGACATTTGTATGAGTTCCCTCAATCGTCCTACGAGTTATCGCGAGTTTTGTACGATGTGTCTACAAGCTCCATTAGGCTGAGTCTAGTCAGCAGACTACATGGGTGAGTGACCAGCTAGAAATGAGGTTCTGAAGATAGGATAATGGAGAAGAGGAGTAAGTAAGGAGGAACTTTTTATTAGGCAGAGTCTAGGAGGCTCATGGGTGAGTGACCAGCCAGGAACGAGATGCTGATGATGGGATGATGGAGGGATGATGGAGAGATGATGAAGAGATGATGAAGGGGAGGAGCAGGGAGGAACTTCATTAGGTGGAGTGATGAGCATCCGTGACTGGGTCTTCAAGACTGATGGATGACGACAGTTGATGTTTTAATGATACATCAGAATGTCTCCTCCTCTCCATCTGTCTCTTAGAATGTATCTCTCTCACTCTCTCTCTCACTCTCTCTCTCTCTCTCTCACTCTCTCTCTCTCTCTCACTCACTCTCTCTCACTCTCTCCCTCACTCTCTCTCTATCTCTCTCACTCCCCCCCCCCCCTCTCTCTCTCTCTCTCTAGCTCGCTTTCTCTCAACCTCTCTTTCTTTATCCTTTTTATCTCTTCCTTTCACTCTTCCTCACTCATTTCAATTCAATTCAATTTTGATTTATTGATAAAAACATACTTAAAACAAAGGTCCAGAGACTTATGTTATTCATTTTACAGATAAGTCATATATAATCACAACAGGTAACAACTACGACAACAACAAAACAAAACAAACCATGAGACTATTTCTTTTTCATTTAACCATGATTCATTTTAGGCCATCAAGCGAAGAAGTCATTGAGTGAACTATACTAGTTGTATTCATTTCACAGGCAGCTCCCCTCTTCTATTGCCTTCAGAGTAAATGAAGTTCTCGCTTTCCGACCCCCCCCCCAACCCTCTTTCTCCATGGATACCACTTACTTAAGCACATTATGAAGCAATTGCAAGTTTTAACTCCAGCTCGCCTTTCATTCTTACATTTAACCTGATGTAAAACCCTTTTAATGTACTAATTGCTTACTAAGACAAACTTCCATGATAACAGTAAGATTGAAATTGTCAGAGCTTAAGTGCCAAACTTTGTTTTAAGATCATTACCCGTCTCAGACTGTCATCAAGGGTACTATGTTTTAATGCTGCTTGCATGTCTACAATTAACATTTAACAATTCACTCCACGCACTGCAATCAAACGTCCACATTCATTCACCCTCCCTGCGCCAGACAGGAGTAACCAGCGTATGTAGCCAGCAAGGCACAAAATGGAGGACATGAAACTAAATGCTATGGGGCCAGTGTTAGTAGGAGACAACCTATTTCATAAGGTGATCTGACTACATGTAGGCCCGATGCAAATCAATTTTGAATTTTCGATAACTCTCTTTAAAAAACGTACAGGTCATTGCCTCTGCACAATGCGCAGACAACTGATCAATCTTGACTGGAGCTAGTTCTCCCCATGAACATTAGCTTCAAAGTTGAAGCATAAAGGCACACTATGCAAAGATATTCATTTATAATTTTCTATTATGGAACTATATGGATTATTGCAGCAAAAAGGAGAATGAAAATTATATTTCCTTGACAATAGAGGCAAACACATTTTATTTAGGCCAATGTCATAAAACAAACACTTGAATTATATTTTGCATTGAACCCTATGAAGTGGGTTTTTTTTTTACTTCACAGGGGGCCTTTTGTAATTTGTTGGGGCTCTTTTTTGCAATATAGGGGCTAAATCAGCCTCGATCAGCCCCCACGTCATATTTTTCACTGGTGGAGATGGTGCACACATTGAAGAGTATGCAGGTTTGAAATGCATCCAGTAGCTGGAACTATGACCTAGGCTTGAACTTGAAATGTGATTCATTCCTGACATTCATTATAAAAGTTTATCAAATTTTAGTGTGACATACACACACAGTTGTGCATTATAAAAGAATCAACTTCTTTCGTATCAAATCTACAGTCGAGTTAAATATCTACGGCCAATCTTAATTTACTTCCTATCCAATTTCTGGAAAGGAAAGGAGCTTGCGACCGTTTTTACTTGTATCGTAATTTGCCCGTGAACTCCCTATGCTGATTTCATCGTCCCCGTAAGGCACGCAACTAAACTCTCTGAAGTTAGACAGGAATCCCACACAGACGAGGCCCATTGTAGTGGGTGAAATTGATGAATTAGCCTCTCACTTCGGATTTGAATGCGACCAAAAAAGATATGCCGCAGAAGCGAGTATCAAATGCAGAACTTTGCCAAAGAAAGAGCAGGGTCCTTGTAATACGATGAGGAAAAAACAGTCTTTGCTCTTTTGTTCATGAATTCTATAATGGATGTTCTCTTTCTGCCCCAATGTCATGAGCAGTTTGTTAGGACATATGAAAATGAATGTCTTTGCACAGTTTGATACAGATGAAGAAAAGTCTCCGCCCCTTTTGTGGTAGGATCCTCCTATATATCAAATTTCACTGATCTGCTTTTCAAAATCTAATCTTAAAATGATGATCGTTTGGCAACAACTCAAGCTGTAAGCTTATATTGCCGTACCGTTTTCATCTTTTCATGCTAATTTCACGGCTTATGAGTCATAATTCCTTTGTGTGACAAGGATTACAAGTTGTATGCAATCATTCATGAGCCAAAACAATGTTTACTTAACAGGGCATGAAAAAATAAACACATAAAACTATCAAGTGAGATGATCATTGCACAATATTGTGGCAATGACTCAAGCTATTAGCTTATATTGCCATACCTCTGTGTGTTCCAAAATCTTAATACTCTTTCATATTCCTATCTTTAGTAGCTTTTTATCGTTCATAAACTTTCTGTGTTATTATTATATTACATTGTATATTACTTGACTATGCAGAAATGGATGAATAAAGAAATTAAAAAATGAATAAATTAAACTCCCAACTAAGATGATATATCATTGCACACGGGATGTCATAGTTCGAGCAATGGGTCGTGTTCATTCACTAATGCAGTCCATTTTTACTCAAGTGTAAGTGAGGACTAATCTAACAGTCTAACAATCTTTTTCATCCTTTCATGATAATTTCACGGTTTATGAGTCATAATCCCATTGTGTGACGGGGATTACAAGTTGTATGCAATCATCCATGAGCCAAAACAATGTTTACTTAAAAGGCCAACCCAACAAGAGATTTGGGTAAACAAGGACTTGATTTGGGGGGAGGGGTGATAAAAGTTCACAGCCATTCATGAAGAGTGAAGAATAAGGTTTTCACCAAAAAAATGTTCTTAAAGGGATTCACACCTTCAGAAGAAGTTTTCTACAAGGCTGAAAAGTCAAGACAGATTGTTTGAAAGATACAATTATTTGATAATCTAAATCATTCACCTCTCAAATATTCCATTACTACCAAATCAAATTGGGTCATGTACTTATAACACCTATTTCTATAAAAACTTTAAAAATGAATCAACATTTGGGAAAAGACAAATTCTTGAAAATCCAATTATTTTCCACTTAGATATTCTGTTTCCAAAGCAAGCTTTGATGTATGTACAGCTCTCAGCAAATCTTTGGAAATTCTACAAAAGCACTGACAAGCACAGAAAGCCTAATGAAAGAAGACCTACATGTAATCATGTTAACATCTAATGAATTTTGTTTAGTGAGTGTCAAGATACCTGTATGTTAACCCTATAGATCTGAGCCAGATAAAATACGATTTGTGTGGGATTTGGGACAAGATTATTCATGTGCGCAATACACGTTCATTATTTCTTCCATTAAACTCAATTAACTCATTATCATTCCCGATTCGAACTGGTAGCCACAATGTATCTCATATTTTGCATGGTCATTTTGTACGGTCAATTTACAGAGTAGCACTCTCTCTGTTTGTATTACACACTCCAACCCTTTTCAAATATCCCCTTAACACGGTACAGACCTCAAATCTTTTGAAAAGCGATATTTGCGGAATATTTACAGCCAATTCAAAGAGGGGAGGAGCGTCCGATCATGGCTCATTGGAAGACAATAGGTGGCGCTTTTGTCCCGATTCAACAAGTGACTACTCTGTGCTTTTGTGTCCAAGCTCGTGGGTAAGCTGAAAAGTCAACATCCCCCCCCCTCCCCCCCCCCCCCCCCCCCCGATGCTAAACTGTCAGTCACAAGGTATAAAATACCGTCTTCCTTGCAGCTTGCTCTCTCTCTCTCTCTCTGTCTGTCTGTCTGTCTGTCTGTCTGTCTGTCTGTCTGTCTGTCTGTCTGTCTGTCTGTCTGTCTGTCTGTCTGTCTGTCTGTCTGTCTGTCTGTCTGTCTGTCTCTCTCTCACTCTCTCTCTCTCTCTCTCTCTCTCTCTCTCTCTCTCTCTCTCTCTCTCTCTCTCTCATACTCACTTCTGTCTCTTCTGTTTTCTTACTCTAGTCCTCCTAAAGTTCAATGTTTTCATTTTCATTCATGATCCGATACAGGTATGATCTTTTGCAACATGAATCCAGGGGGGAAAAATTACTCAATTCCGGTCCAAATACCACAAATACGTGGTTTGGCTTAAACTTTTGATATCGACTAAATATGTTTAAAATTTATAACAAATGATGCATCACATGAAAGAGCATACATTTCTGCACACGATACTGGGATTATATTTGATCAATAGATCTTCAAATTGGTAATGTATACACTACAGCTCAAAGGAATTGGCATAGGGAAAGGGAAAGGGAAGAAAGGGAAGGACCCACAGTTTTAAATCGCGGTATATTTTGTCCAATTTTAGCATTAAACAGGATGCTTTAGCCCAAAAAGCATCATGTTTCATGCTGAACTGGACAAAATATACTGTGGTTTTAAACTGCGGCTCCTTCCCTTTCTTCCCTTTCCCTTTCCCTATGCCAATTCCTTTGAGCTTTAGTGTAAAAAGATGAAATTATATGTTTGCTCTTCATATCTAGGCACAATTATTGCCCCAAAATGCATTTTTTTTTCATGTTCTGTCAATTTATAGCAAAATGTACATTCCACTTTTTAACAAAAAATCAAATTTCAAAAGCACCTGTTACCATAATAACAGCAAAAAGTGATATTTTTTCTCAAAAATAGGCCTTTATCCATAATGAGGTAAAAGATGATTTCCTTGTGAGGGCTACATGTACTTTTCAAGTGCAATGTCATGCACAATACAAGGATTTTTTCACAGAAAAAACTGTTTGCATTGCAGGAGGAGGGGGGGGGGGGTGTCTAAGTTCCCTTAAGCCCCCCTATAATATTTCTTCACCACATGGAGGAGATTCTAATGAAGTTATTGTTCAGAGTGGAAATTCTACGAGGGAGGAAAACTACTCTGCTTTCTTCTAATGGAGGGATTTCTTGGCATCCCCTTACTAGTACTAATGCATTTGCTTCACTTTTGCAACATGCGTCCATTCATAATCATGAACACTTACAACTTCTTGTTACTTTTCACTAGTAACATGTTTACCACTTAAAAATTGAACCGGACCCTATGATGTCAATGATGTGCTTCACTGCTTTGTTACAATCCCACATCTTGTGTTAATGCAATCCATTCAATCCATTCAAAGAAACCTATAGCCCACAAAATACAGCCCTCATACACACACAAAATTAGGCTACATTTTAATCAAACCAAAGAATGAAACAGGGGTGTCTTTCATTCTGTATACTGCATCCAATCTTTGGAAACGAATCACACTTACAACACATTCCCTAATTAATCCAGTCAACAAAATTAATATCCGTCAATGGCATTCCATCTTTTAAAAGTAGTATAAATTTTGATTCCCTAGTCCTAGATTGATTTCCCTTTCAGAGTTAAGGTATTTACAGAAGATATATCATGATTCATAAATCATGTATTTCCATAAGGAAAGAAAACTATAATTACTGTCTTGTGCGGTACTAACTTTTTTGATGATTTCCTCACAACTTTTTTCATGCTGTATTGACAGAAAATAACAAAACTGGGCACCACACATACGTACACACAGAGACACATGCTTGTACAATGTGAGTTTCCCTGCTGAGTAAATTCAAATGTAGATTCTTCAGTAATTGATGGCACTTCAGGGAAGGAGATAATTTGCCTATCTACCAGCACTTTTGATACACACAGGATAATGAAGCCTTTAAAAATCTCTGCTTGTTCTGATTTGTACCTCTTCTCTATCCAATTCACATTCCTGGAGCTTTCTTTTATTGATCAGTTAGATCAATTTCCTTCGGTGGAAACATGGGAATTTGATGAATAAAAAGCTGTAAATTAAGCCGGCTGCTTATAGCACTATACACTTATCCCAACCTTCAAAAGATAACTATTGTGTGAAAAAAGCACTCGTTTGGGGTGCAACTTTACAGGATAACAGGTTATTTTCTGGAAAATGCTATCAAATTACAAATCTTACCTGTAACAAAAACATGCATTAGAGCCCAAATCCATCCATTCATCGATCTAAAATGTAATTGCACATTTTAATCAACATTTCCTTCTCACCAGTAAGCCTGCCTTTCTTTACCTTTGTCCTGCTCTTTCACAATAAGATGGACATTCAATGTTTTTCCATACTGTGCATGTATGAAGAATCTACCATACCAGAAACCAATTGACAAATAATTTGCAAACTGGTGCATACAATGTGTACCTCTCGGAATAAAAGTCTGGACACCAAAATAAACAAAATTCTTGTGAAAGCTCTGAGGGTTTTAGGAAATGCCTTAAATTGAATATAAAGTCACACAGAATTAATTAAATCATGTAGTACCCCTTTCTTCATCTCTCACTCATACCAATGGGTAACTTCTCTTCTTTTCATTATTCTATTGGAAAATCAGAATGAGATAGAAACATTGAGCAAATTCTTACATGCTATGGAACAAAAACAGTCTAATGCTAACTGCCCTATGCAACCAATTATTTCAAATATCAATAATCTAAATGAAATAAAAAGTGTACAAAAAATACATGACACCTGGATATCTAAAATGATTTCAAAATGCAGCAAATCTACTAATATCTTACCCATTCGTATTAATTTGAAGAATGTATAGACAAAAACATGGTGAATTACACCTAAGGAAGCCAGCATTCCCAATGATATCATAATCCCATTAAATGCACTTTCATTCATGAGCACATTGGTGGTTAATATCATGTGACGTCTTACATGCAGGATCTTAGACTAGCTTTCAGGCTGTTGAGCATTAATCCAAACTAGAATATTTAATAAACAGCAAAATCTGGGTGAGTGATTGAACATTTTAAAACACACATATGTTGTCATCAGAACTTTAAAAATATACATGAGTACGTTCCCTGAAAAAAAAAATTAAACAGGGACCCTATACACCCCCCCCCCCCCCCCCCTTACAAATCTTCGGACCCCGTTTTGAAATAAACTAGTGTGGATCCTTGCTTAATGTCTACTTTCCCTAATTTTTGTCAAACTATTCGCAATCTATTTTACTGATTCAATTCAACTACATAATGTAAGCATCAGGATTTCAATGCAATTTAATGGATTCATGAGTAAGTTACTGTGAAGTCTCTCATTACCTAGTGAGGAAAAGCCAATACACTTATTACACATAAATGTATCATGCACCTATGGTACTGAAAGGGTGAGGGAATGACTAGCGGGAACAGACAGACCTGCACCTGCACAGACATGCATAAAAGTATGGAAATACCAGTGAAGTACTGTATAATCTGACCTGATTCCCATTCACACCAGACTCTTAAGCTAGTGCAAACAGGGCTTAAAACAGGATTATCCCTATGGTGACATCCCTATCCTTAAATCTGGAGTGTAATCCGCTGAAATGGATTAGAACCACTTTTAGTCATATTGCATACTGTGCTCGGCACCCCACTGTATAATACATGTATGCATGCTACAAACAGTACACACAATGCATTGCAGAAATGCATAGCATACATGTAAGCAGGTGTACTGCATACTTGGGTAAAAAATGTAATATTACTTGCAGAGGCTATCCACCCCCCCCCCCCCCCAATAAACACTGAGATCTACCCATCTATGCATAACTTGGTATTGCCAAATTAAGCCAATTAACAAATGGCACACAATAGCGAAACAAAGGAGCCTCTTCCATTCAATAGAGCTATAAAAAGATAATATTCCTCCTTCTGCCAGCTACGTAAACAGTACGAAGGTCACAATTATTGTCTCTATCAAAAAGACATCCCTGTATGAGCCCCTATGTCTCAGCCATATCAATTAAAAGCATATATTTTTATTTTGGAAAGCGAAAGAGTGAATGAACTGCGTATAAAAGCGAGTATTTGGGGTATTGGGGTCACATGTAGGGCAAGAAGGAGCTTCATACATTTCGTGTTTAGGAACGGTTTTGCGGTTAACTGATGAATGCCAAGATACATAGACTCATTGTCGAAGATCCGTGACAAAGGAAAAACATTAGTGAGTAGATTTGATTGTGATTGAGAAGCTTAATTAGGCAGGACGAATAGAAAGGGGAGGAGTGGAGGGTAGATAGACAAAGAAAGGGGTAAACAGAGATGGAAAGAAATGGGGACATAAAAGAGAGATACTAGAAGGGGAGAGAGGGAGAGACAGAGATGGAAAGAAAGAGAGAAGGGGTCTTGAAAGAGAGAGAGACACACATAGTAGATGAAAGAGGTTGAGAAAATCACAAAAAGTAACAGAAAGATGGTAGAGAGAGAGAGAGAGAGAGACAAAAGAGATGCTCACAGATCAAATAAAGTTTAGAAGGAAAAAAAGGGAAAACACCAAGAAAGAGATTAAGAGTGAGAGAGAGAGAGAGAGAGAATGTGAGTGAGAAACAAACATAAAAGAAGATAGAGGGGAGAAGCAAAGAGAGAGAGAGTGTGAAAGAGAGATAGACAAGGAGAGAGAAACAAGTGAGAGGGAGGAGGGAGACAAGTGAGAGAGGAGAGAGAGGAGAGAGAAAGTGAGAGAGAGAGAGAGAGAGAAAGAAAGAGAGAGAGGGTAAGAGAGAAGAGAGAGGAGAGAGAAAGAGAGAGAGAGAGGGAGAGAGAGAGAGGGAGAGAGAGAGAGAGAGAGAGGGGGGGGGAGAGGGAGAAATATGAGAGAGTGAGGTGAGGAGGAGAGAGAGAGAGGCGAGAGGAAGAGAGAAAAGAGAGAGAGAGAGAGAGAGAGAGAGAGAGAGGAGGGAAGAAAGGAAGAGAGGAGAGAGAGAGAGCATAGAGGAGGGAGAGAGAGAGGAAGGGGAGGAAGCAAGACTAGGTAATGTATTGTATGGCACATATACAGGACCATTATCAAATCACTTTTCAGCAAATGAAAACAAATAGTTGTAGATCCTTGTTTATCTAACAATGAACTTTATAGATGAGATGGGTCACTTTGGAGCACAATTATGTTGCACACACACTAAAATTCCAGGGCTCCGTAACATAAAGGTTTGTTATGAATCGCAAATTTGAAAGACAAATTCTGGTTGCTTACTTGTCAGTCTTTTGAACAAAATGCACATGCAACAATGATGTTGACTGGCCATTGCCATTTTGCGAAGTGACAGAATAACCTGCTGCAACTACACTCTACAGAACCGTTCTGAATGACAAGTGCGTAATACAAATTCATTGCGTATCTCTACCCATAAAGTACATGTACACCACGGTAAAGAGTTGACAAAACCCAACCAGCACCTGCCACAGAGTACATGAAATCTGCGGCCTGCAAAGGTTCATTTCTCAAAATCTAACAAACACTGCACTATCATCCCGCACACCACAATGTGACACTTTCATTCAAAAGTGCAGACTCCATATCAAAAGCAAACTCCCCCGAAACAGAAAATGAAATCATTTTATTTGGCCGACAGAAATATCAACATTTACGCAGTAGTGGTCACAGGAGTTGTTCTCCTTTTCGTCAAACACTGGGCTCAACAAAATATTTTCTGTTCTCGTTGGGGGGCGAGAGTTTGCCCCTATCCTATTTCTTTGGGGTCTAGTTGGGGGGACACTGTGAGAGGATTGAGGGTAAACATACAGTAGCGTTTGCTACAGAGACCGCATGTTGAAACTGTGCCAGGCATGCACTTGTTCGGGGGCAAATATGGGTTTGAAAGAAGGTAGAAAAGAGTAACAGTGCTTACCTTAGCCTGTGTCAGTGTTCGTATAGTCCCATGGCAGTGACCTCATTTATGATGCCGGTAGGAAAACAACAAAAAATCCTTGTCTGTTCGCTTTTGCGGGTAATTAAGCACTTTATGGGATGCGATTCGCTGCGATTGAGCGTCAGGATTAATTCCGGCAGCTTCCACCGGTGCTCGATCGGCGCGGTTTATCTCCCAAAGATCTTCTGACAGCAGCTAGACAAGCCCCGTCTTCCTACGACATCTACGCTTCCATTCGCCACCCCTGCTGTAATGGAGCGTCGTGGAGAAGTGCTACAAGGTATCGAGCGCTCTGGACGATGTCTGGCATTAATTCGCGATGATGTCTGCAATACAGGTCCTTGACATTTGGAGGTATTCTTGCGTGCGTTTTTTTTTATGACGGGGATTAGTCAACCAATATTCCAGTTCCCTTTGTGGGCAGGCTGCATTGCTGAGGAATACCGATGATTAATATCTGCAGGTATAGAAGATAAATCAAGGTTGGCTTGATAAGAAACAAAACAAAAAAGATCTCCTTTATTTGCATCCCATTCACTCGGAACAATAAACTGTCACAATCCCAATATGTGCGTTTACACAAGGTTTACAATACTCTTTAACAAAACAGGATTCTCTAGAATTAACAAACATGTAATTATCTGCTCTTTCACCATACAGCATGAATATTAGCAATCTCCATGATTTTTAGGGAAAAAATCTCTTAATTCCTTTGTGATGTTTGATTTCGTTTCATAAAAAGGAAACAATTGAAGCCATAAGTTAGGTCGTTAACAGATTACAAGCACGGTATTATTTTGCAGTAGACATTTTAAGAACTGGCAGTGGCTGTCCTTTACTCTATAAGCTTTACTTTCTGTGAGTGTTTATTTTGTCTAGTGGTAATATATCGTTACGTGTAGTTACAATGCCTCCAAAATCACATAAGTACCAAATTTTCCCATGAATTAAAGATATGAACAGCAAATGCATCTATAATTATTGTGAACACTAAAACCGGTACATGTTTCATATGTTCCAATGTGGAAACAACGAAATGGACATGCAATTTAAAGATAATCTGTGTGAGCATGCTTTGACTTCACAGGAAGATAAATATTCATAAAATCCCAAGATATAGACAGCAAGTCTGAACACAGCGAAACGAAGCACTGCACATATGAGAAGGTTGTGCCACAATGGTGAACTCTGCAATATTACTCAGTCCGTAAACCTGTAATAGAATCGCCTCCAGCGCTATCAAAGACCTACCAAAATCACAAAAGCGCGGAGAAATCCTCACAAAAGAGACCACGGAATGGTAATCTAAGAGGGGAGCGGACCAATTTTGAAGCACTGTTTCGAGGCCCTGGAAATAGCCATTAACAACGCAATCATTTTCATTTGAAGCCTGCATGCCACCGACACACAAATGCAACAAAGGGGAATATAACCTCATTTTGGCAAACATCTTTTCATATTAGCTTCTAATCCTTCTTCTCCCTATAGAGCACAGGGTACACCATGCCTGCCACAAATTTATCACCCCGTTACCCCGGGCCCTTGTCAACGAAAATGCCTGCACATTTGTCAAAACTGGAAGAAAATCGTCTGAAATCTACCCCCATTCAGTATATCTTTCAAATCTTGATTTGATTCAATTCCATCTCTGATAATCTCCACTCGGTCAAAACCAGCTTCTCCGGCATTCCCATATTCCTCTTGTTCTCCTGCACATAGCGCTACGAAGCGTAGAGTGAGCGAGACTGGGAAAGAATTGGACAGAAATTGGACCCTTGGGGTATGGCCAATTAAAGCTGACGACCGCTGTATTCGATAGCAGAGAACAAGTCAAACTTGACCTATTAAGTTTCTATAGCGAGATCAAGAACAACTTAGCGCTAATCCCCATGTCAAGTAAATCATACCGTTTTGAAAAGGAAAAATCAATGGTATTGCTAAGATTAATATTTTAATCGATTGACTACGCATCTGACAGCAATTACACATGTATCAAATTCTTTGTAACAAAAAAAGTCCACTGGGGAGGGATTACAAACGTTTTGATCCGCTGTCAAAAACAGAATCACACCTTTTAGAATCAGGACGTCCTTGCCAAGATAGATTGTCTTATCTATTGGTGTCACATCTGACACCTATCATGTTAAACTTGTGGAAACAAGAAATAATAGATAGCCTACAAATATTTATGCATCTCTACAGACAGATAACAACAAGGATGATAATTCCTGTCCAGTAAATCACACTTTTCAGAGAGAATGCTGTCAATGCAGAGTTCAATTTTCTATGCAATACTCATCACCTCTGACACTAATTACAAACTTATATTGAACCCTTGGCGACAATAAATAATATATTTTTGACAAAAATATACAGAAATGTTTGTGTAATTATCGGAAGGGATTACACGGAAGATGAATCTAACCTTGTGGGGACAACTCCTGACTTAACGAATGAAACTGTTTATCACAAGGGATTAGCCTATTTTCAATCTGACTTGGGGGCTTTGCTTTCATTTTGAGGAGACAGAAGCTAACAATGAAACATGACAGTAAGCTGAACTTGACCTCACATTAAACCTAGCTTCATTGTATGGGGCAGATAATTTATGTGTTATTTGATGGACGGACTGAAAAGGGAAAAAGAGCGATCTGCCGTTTGGTCGGGCATGAATTCATTAATATCCTTGCGTTCATGGCTACAGCTGTCAATACCTTTGACCTGATATCCCGTTGTATCCTAAATGAATCATCAACACTGCAGTGTTGTTTTGTTTGTTTGTCTTTTCTCTCTTTTCTAAATACCAGCAAACTGACAGAGAAGTAATGGTTTACTGTTTAACATTTAAAAGAAACTCTTACCCACATATACAGGCCAAAACTGTCCAATCTTAACACAAACTTCCCCAAATTCTTATACATCCATCGCTATTATACAGGAGATATGAACGGTCCAAATGCAATGGTTAACCTACTTTTCCAGTGACATCTTAACCTTTACCTTTCATCCATTCTAGCTTTAGGTGATAACAGTTACTTGTTGACAAATCAAATGACACTTTATTATCAGTCATGGTATTGGCACGGTATTCAGCTTTTCATTGATATATCGGTCATAATTGTGATTTTTAATCACCTTCCTGTTAAAAGTTCACTTATTAAATCAAACAATATCTTTTCAATATGTATACCAATGCAAGGAGGGGCATTGCGATCGATCCTCCTTTATTTACCATTTAAACATTTGCTTGCCACATTTAAATTCAGAAGTAACACATACAATGCCCATGGAATGTCATTTTGTCTGGCACTCAAACGGTTAAACTGTAATGTGTTGATCGAGATCTAAGCTTGCTTTCCCCCCTATGAGAAAAGACAATTTTGCACAGGGGCAGTTTATTGAAGGGCGTTTTTCTTGGCTTTGTGGGGGCTTAATACCCCTAGACTCCTATGCTTTTTTGTCTATGATTAACCCTGTTCATATACACCAACTATCCCTAAACTAAGCGCAAAATTTGTCACAATTTTGCGGATGTATACATATCATTGTTATATGAACAAGACATGTATTTTTTTATGCAACATCTGTCCAACTTACATGTTAGTTTGATCATTACACATGCATAAACTTTCAATTTCGGTATGTACCAATGCAAAATTGTAGCTTTTGCATGTTGGTGGTAACAACATCTGTGGACCTGTTTATAAAGCGGAAATTTCCTTGAAGTATTCAGGTAGTTTGACACATGATCTCGGATCAATTATTTCCTTTTGCAGAAGATAAAATCTATGAAAGGAAACATCATTGTATCAAGGTTGATAGATCAACAAAGTACTGTACAATCACGTAATGTGAATATTTGATATCACTTATCAAATGTACACTATCAATATACCATTATATCAAATTTGATTGAATCAAAACATGCATGGACTTTTATTTCTGTATGAATTTCAGTTATCAGTAAAATGGTTGTGTTTCCCAATATCTTATAGTTTGTCATTTAATCTATACCCTGTCTTTGGTTATGCATAAAAGATAAATCAATTAAATAGATGTACATGAACTTGCTTAACTGGCTATCCTTAAGCAAACCTTTTTCTCTCTTTCTCTTTCTCTTTCTCATTCTCATTCTGTACAACTAATTTGTAACCAGCTCATAATTTCTCACATTTTTCCTGCTTTGTCAATTTCTTTAAAATAAAAATTGGTCTAAATACCAAAAAAATAAAAGTCTTACATAAGTGCTACATAATGACATTGTCTCGTCTTTTCTCTACCTTTAGTTTTGTTAACCCCAAAAGGGGTTAAATATACTGAGTTTTATTGCAAAACAAAAAAATGTGCGGTCACTGTATACAATTTAAACATAGGGATTGTGCAAGTTTTGTTTTTCAATATAGTATTTAGCTTTCTGTGTAAATTGTATGTCAAACTTTTATACATGCCACAGTTGTGCATATAACCCAATTCATCCTTCCGGCTGCAATGATATGTGCTAAATATGTGCAAACTTTCAGAAATTTGCAGATGTTTGTGAAAGGGACGGGCCATCTTTAATACAAACCTTTCAATTCAAATTCAAAGACTAGTCTCTGTATCAGACCCTCTTTGCACAGTCCTTCCCTGGAGAAGACATTGAGAACGATTAGTCTACTGCAGTCAGACCCAGGCCTTTATTAAATAGTTTGGTTTTAAAATGCCCAAACAGCCTGGAAGCCAGGCTACAAATACCTCAACACAGGCTCCAAAAGGCACCAGCCCACCTGTGGATGTCAATTTGTTTAACAGCCCAATAACTGTCATTGCTGCGGATAAAACATTCAAGTTTCTGGCATCTGGCTTTCTCAAAATGGTAATAGTCTCCATTTCCCTTCATGCATGGTTTCCTGTCAACACACTTCAACTGTGTTGCAAATTCCTGATCTAAATGCTGCAATCAGTATCACCACTGTGAAGAAAATACCATCATAGGGGATTTGATTTAGCCCCACAAAATTCTGATAAAAGCCCCTTTTGCAGATCAAAAATGTAGAATTTTGTAAGAAACCCACAGAAAAATCCTATTTTAGATACTGTCAGAGCTTCCTCCCATTAATAGAACTGGAAACTGACTTAAAGCGAAATTTTAGCAATCAGAAGATTTTGAGGATCGAGGTTTTGGGCGGGTCGTCCGAAACTTATAGCCTTGAGATCGAAGACCTCTATGCGCTATGGTCCGCACTGTACTACATGCATTCATGCCCACAATAGCCTGCTGAGAGGGACAATACAATCATGATGAATGTCGACTATGCTCACTGCGGTGCAATAACAAGGATAGTTATTCACTTTTTCTGAAAGTGTCTGTGAAGCCATGACTGTGAAATTTCATACATCATATTGTTAGGGTATACTGCTGATTCCTGCTAAGTTTCGTGACTTCTGCACATGGGATACCCTGTCTTTAAACACATAAGATCCCCTTTTACAGCTTGATAATTCTCATCTAGGGTGTAGAATGCACAGCACGGTACAGTGTGTCATGTAATGATACCTGGTGCAGGTATATGAAAAGCACAGATTACAAAAGGTCCAGCTAAAGATGATTCCTTGGTTTCTACACTACAGCTCAAAGGAATTGGCATTGGGTAAAGGGAAAGGGGAGAAAGAAAGGGAAGGAGCCGCAGTTTTGAACCGAGGTATATTTTGTCAATTTCAGCATGAAACATGATGCTTTTTAGGCTAAAGCATTGTGTTTCATGCTGAGCTGGACAAAATATACCACGGTTCAAAACGGCGGCTGCTTCCCTTTCTTCCCTTTCCCTTTACCCGATGCCAATTCCTTTGAGCTGTAATGTAGTTCTTCTCTGGCTCATCAGGAGAGGAGGAGAAGTGGCTAGGGCCCTTTCTCATAAAAGAATTATGATTGATCACAACTCAAGGTGATGATCAATGGTAACTCTTTACATTAGAGATAGGGGATTGGACTTGTGATTGATTCAGATTAATCACAACTCTTTATGTAAAAGGCCCCCATTCATACACCATAATCATGATAATGCTGGCTGGTACGATTACCGATGCACGTTGGTAAGCAAGTTTTCAGCGAGCCTCCAAAAACACCGTTCATACACACCAAAAAAGCTGGACTTTCTCCACATCCCTAGCTAGAGCAATGGTTACATTTCCACTAGCCATGCGAGCAGTCTGATTAGCGAAGCACATGCCTAAGCGGTGTGCAAAAAGCACAACATTTACAGCTATTTTGAATAATGTTGGGCTTATTTTGCGGATAGGTGGTGCATATGAACGGAGTAATTGTAAATTTGGGTCACGGGCCCCTTTTGTATAACGTCTGCAGTAACAGCTTCAAATCAAGAGGCATTCTCTCCCTCACCCTCCCCCCTCGCCCCCCCCCCCCCCCCTCCACCCTCCCACACCCACACACAATCACTCCAAAGAAGACCGACCTTCCTTTGAAAACTAACCACAAATATTGGTGCTCCATGCCAAGATCTATAATTACAGACATGACAGTTCTGGATCTGGTTCTTAGCCTCAATTATTCAAAGACCGTGCTCATCTATCACAGCAGAGCCAACACAACAAATTAAAATTGCTCGAACAATCCAAACCCAGACATGAAAACAGCCTTTTTGTGTGATTTTTATCTGAACTAGTTTGATGGCTTTCTATAAAGATTGATATGAATCCACAGAAAGATGCCTCTCTTTTTATCACCATTTATGTAACAGGTGTGTGTGACTTAGAGACTGCCCCCATGATGCCCACACACAAAAGAATCATTGAATAGCTATACCAAAAATGGTATGGGAGGAGGTGGGTAGAAGGGGGGGGGGGGGGAGGGGGGGGGGGGAAAGGGGGGGGGGGAAGGGGGGAAGAAAGGGGGGAAGAAGGAGTGGCACCTATAATAGGGGATTTTTTGGCCCTGCAAAAAAGCAGGTATAACTCCTCACTTGTAGTGCCAAGGCATAAAAGCCAAGCCAGGGCTAACCAGGTAAATGCCCCATTCTGAACAGAAATTTAAAAAAATAGTCCGGGGCTAAGCTCACAAGGCGGAAATGCAGTCTAATCAGAGAAAAAGGTACACTGTAAGCTAATGAGCCACAAACGGTGGTGTTTGATATTCCATTTTAGGGGTTTAGAGTGTAATTACTACTGGGCCGGGGGGACACCCCGTTCACCACCCCCTGTCTTGCAAGCTTCATTACCAAAACATACTCAAAGAGTTTATACTCTGTTATGTTTTCGAAGCAATGCAGAGAATGCGAACACAAGTAACATTAATCATCAACATTTCATGACTCCCGATGAGGCCCCTGGAATCACAAAGCCCTTTTCATTTTCAGAATCATTTTCAAAGGATTAGATTTCATCTTGGCGGCGGGATACTTTAATTTTTAAATGTTCAATTACAAGCTAGCGCGACAAATAGACCACCAAATTACACCAATTTAGTTTTAGGGGGTGACCGAACATTACAGGGTTCAATTTCTCTTTCATCAGTTCAGCTTTGACGCACACACATGATTCAGTGTTCGCTTTTCTGCACGACTTCTTTTCATTTGTCAACTTAGCCCCTTTGTAGCTGTTGTTAAACAGTCAGGATTTTTTTACGGCATTTACCGATGTGTTGAGCTGTCGCATCAATCACATCGCATGAAATAGGTTTTTGTTAACTCCCAAATTATTCCTTTGACATTGAGATGAATGCAATATCCACAAATGACCATTTATATCTCCCGAGTTTTCCAAATCTTTCAATGTTTTTAAAAGCAAAAAAAAAAATGTTTTTTTTTTTTATAAAACAGCTAGAACGGAGGACAGTATTCTGGAACAAACCCAAAAGCCACTCATTTTCTTCTTTCACAATTTATATATCCTTTTCTTACTTAAATGAATTAAAAGCAAGTTGGTGAAGGTTTTAAAACTTTTGTCTGTAACACAGAAAGAAAAAAAAAGAAATTTCAAAGATTCATAGGACACAAGATCTCTCTCAAGATCTCTCTTTGCATAACAGCAGATTGCAATACAGTCTATTCATTTTGAGATAAATCCTTCATGCAATTTGAATATGGGGCTTAAAATGAAACAGTAGTGTCATTCTCATTGGGCTTTAAGAAATCGCGAAGTTAGACAAATCGCGAAGTTAGGGGACCGGGACAATAGGACCATTCGGCTTTTGGTACGGTTGCTAGGCAACTTTCACCCTAACTTCGCGATTTTTTAAGCCCAATGAGAATGACACTAGTATCATCTGTGAGCGTTTTACAATATAATTACTCCGGTCATTGGATGCTTATAAGTCTTTGAGACACCTATCCGATCCCAAGGGATCATTTAGAACCATGGCAGCCACTGAGGATCCATGTTGTGGCATTGTTTTTAGCTTTTTATGTTTTCCAGGGCTGCGATATCGGGGGTATTTTCCTTGTGGGATTTAATTTACTGTTTGTTTGTTATTAGAAATATATGTAACAAATATCCCTATTAGCATTGAATAGAATTAAATTCCAAAACAAAAATAGGATTTGTTTTCACGGGAAAACAACAGCTCTGTCATTAAGTAGACCTGCAGGTCTTGTCATCTGTACCAGTACTATACCTTACCTTTAAGTGGGAGGGTATCTAAGTTTGTTCCTATCAATTTATTTGATTCCATTCAATGCTAATAGGGATATTTGTTACAGATATTTCTAATAACAAACAAACAGTAAATCAAATCCCACAAAAAGAATACCCCCAAGATCGCAAGCCCTGGAAAAAAAATAAAAAGCTAAAAACAATGCCACAACATTTTGAAAGTCATCTCTAATCAAAACAAATTCATATCAGGGGTAACCAAGTTAAGTCTCCTTTGCCTGCGTGATTAATTTGACTGGAGGAATCCGCGCCAATATCTGATACACATGTTTGTCAAACGCACTTTGGAATACAGGCGGTGGAGACCACTGTAATAGACCCCACTGGGCAGCTCAAGGAAAGCCAATTTGCCCAAATCAACTTGACCCTCCAATCAATACCCATTTTCCTATTTGTTCCCCTAAATGAAACTTCAAACCATCCTTCGCGTTTTTTTGTTCTTTCTTCATTTTGCTTGATAGAGCATGTTGTTCTTGGCTATTACCGATATGAAAGCCAAGTTCAGGCTCCAGTCAGGGTAGAGTTTTCACATAACCCTTTGTGCGTCAGATGGACTGCTGCTCTATGGGATTTGTCTGTATTACTTGTGAAAAGGGGGCACTGTTGGCACACAAAGAATTGAGTTAAAAAAATAATAGAGATGGTGAAGCTTCAATATTATTATAAATAAAAAACAAGTACACAACAATCAAGTTTGTTCTAAAAACACACAATAACTACACAAATTACCCACAGCTGTGTGTAATTTGTGTAATTTACCGGGGGTTAAAAAGGGAGGTGGCTAATTTGCAAGCTTGATGTCATGGAAATCACATCCTAAAATATGTGTTGCATAATAAATTACTACTGTGTTAAAAAAAACTGTTGATCTTTTGAAAAAGAATAAAAAAAATAATTGCAACTGGAAGCAAGCTCGAACTGACACATCGTAAAGTCAAATGATGTCAATGTTTTTCGAAGAAGCTTTTTTGACATTTCATCAATTATTATTCTTGTAATCATCCTTGGAATATTTAATGAGATTTTCACTTTTGGGCAAATTTGGACCTAAACATGTGTGTGTATCTGATTACTAATTCAGAACACAATGAATATTGTGTATCACACCTGTCAATCCACTAGCAACTGCCATCACAGTGTCATTAATAATGCATGATGCTTATGGCAGAAAAGAAGTTGTGGGTTGACAACTTCTCACAGGGGCGTTTTGATGATAAACAGGGGCACTTTGTTTGCATTATGGGGGCTATACCACCCTGAGCCCCCCCCCCCATGCAATATATTTCACAGATCAATATAAACAATGGGGGAGGAGAGTTACAAAATACTCATTATTGGTACATGACTGTATACCCATGATGGGTACTAAATTCTCAATACACCATAACTCACTGAAATTATCACATGTGCGGAGGTAATATGCATAATAAATTTCCACAAGCACTTTACTCGGAAAACGGAAGAAGAAAAACAGGTGTGCCAGTTATGGATTTATTACGCCGTCTGTCATTCAGACCTGCAGTACGCATTATTTCCATATACTGTAGGTTACGGCTATGTGTACCCCTAGGTAATATAAAAAAAAGGGGGAAATGGATGCCCTTTTTATAGTGCGCTCAGACTTACCCCGCTTCAGAAGCGGGGTAACTTTAGCTCGGGGTAAGTCCTTTTATACTGCTTTTTTCGACCACCCATGACGGGAGCGAGACCGCACTAGTTGCCGTGGTAACGTACTGCCCCATCAGCCGTCCTTCCCGCGAGCGCGCCCCATCTCAACTGTGCTTCCCGTGAGTGCAAAAATTGTATACGTGCACTCGCATGCGCACGTGCTAGCGTATAGCTCCGTGTGTTCTCGTGTGAAGTTCATCGTGTACCGATCCTCGTGTTTCACTTTTGGTTTTTGTATTACTCGACTCGCGCGAAGTTGGAGCATGAATAGCTCCTCATCGCTCTCCCACTTCTTTCCTCTCTATGTTTTATCATCTTTCGACATGCCCCATCAGCCGTCCTTCCCGCGAGCGCGCCCCATCTCAACTGTGCTTCCCGTGAGTGCAAAAATTGTATACGTGCACTCGCATGCGCACGTGCTAGCGTATAGCTCCGTGTGTTCTCGTGTGAAGTTCATCGTGTACCGATCCTCGTGTTTCACTTTTGGTTTTTGTATTACTCGACTCGCGCGAAGTTGGAGCATGAATAGCTCCTCATCGCTCTCCCACTTCTTTCCTCTCTATGTTTTATCATCTTTCGACATGCTTTACGTGCGGATTTTCCTTCTTCTTTTTTTGCTATCTCGGCTGAAAGAGAATACAGTACACGGCACACACAGAGCTAGCGCGAGGAGGCGCGAATGTTTACAGCTATAGCGTGCTTTGCGCTTGTACGTGGGTAACCCGGAAACGGAAGCAGCATACATATACCGCACAGTCCGCACTTCCAGTTCATGGGTCACTGATTTTAGTCCGCGCTAAGTCGAGAGACCTTTTATAGTGACGTTAGCTCGAGTCTGATCCGGACCTGATGCGGACCTGACCCTCCTCTCAGCTAGGACTAACTTTAGCTCGGGCTAAATATTTTTCGACCTTTTATAGTGAGAGTTACCCCGGATCAGGTCCGGACCTGATCCGGGGTAACTCTCACTATAAAAGGGGTAGGAGACAACCCAGTCCACAAGTTCCCATCTGCTTGAGAGTCATCACTGTTTTTAATCTGCATCCATTGTCTAAGGGTTGTTTTAATATGTTTCCCCCTCCCACATAAACACAAATGCACACACACACACATACACAAATCAGTTTGTTCGCAACGTTTTTTTTTCTTTTTTGCTCTTCCTTAATTGTTCTCGCCTCAAATCCTTGCTCTCCTTCTCATTCCCCTGTATGGCTTTTACCCCTCCCCTTTCCTTCTTTTACCCCTCCCCCTCCCTTACCTCACCACTTCATTTACCGCCCCCCCCCCCCCAAACAATCCCTTTATTTAAAGGTAAGGGGTTAAAATGGTAGAGACTAGGGGACCCTTAATAAATGGAGTGCTGAGGCCATATTCATGAAACTTTACCAGCCTAGTTAGTTACTGTAAATACATGCAGCTGAATGCACTTTAGTAGCTAACTAGGCTTAGCAAGGTTTCATGAATATGGCCCCTGTTCTGTCATAACCATTGGTCCAATTCTTGATTGATTGTACGATAACAGGAAGGAATCATCTAAAAAATTACAAAGTTGTTGAAATGAAATGAAATCTGTACCCCGTGAAGACAGCAAAACAGTTCTGCTAGGAATAAGGGGATAGTTCTACCCTGGAGTTAAGTTGGTTTGAATAAACACAGAAATATGAAAGAAACATATTAGTGAAGGTTTTGACGAAAATCCACCAAAGGATAAGAGATATATTATCTTTAAAAGTTTTCATTTTGTGACATCACGTGAGAGGTGATTTCCCATATGTTGTGTACAATCGTTTTGGAAAATTTGCATTTTTCTCAAAAAGATATGCACCCTTTCAACTGTGCATTACTGCATTTGATACATCATTAGAAACATGTGTTACACACATACCTCTATGAAAAATATTCATTCTGTTGTCCAAAACAGAAAAAGCCCAATTTATGGGAGAGCACCTCCCATGTGACGTCACAAAATTGAAATTTCAAAAGATCATCTTTCTATCCTTTGACAGATTTCCTTCAAACTTTCACTATTATGTTTCTCTCATATTTCCTGTTATTGAAACCAACTGAAATTCAGGGTGAACTATCCCTTTAATCCTAACCTCTACTACCCCTCCCCTTTAACTTCACCCAAGTTTTACACCAGGATGTTCCAATTTTATCCTGACCTTTGACCCTGGTGGAATGATCTTGGACCTGGTAGAGCAATCAAGAAAGACACAATTAATCTTACAGCCATGTAAGATTTGTCTGTATCCAAAAAAGCGAATATATTTTCATCAAACACTCATACATATATTTGTACACCTATTAGAGACCTATCTAGCAATTCAGGTGCTAGTCTTATCAAACAGTCACACATTTTGAGAATACTGTATGTTTAGACTAGATCATCAAATTAAGACAAAATTAATCACACAGCCTTTTCCACTGTCTGTACCCAAAATGTAAAAGTGATGTATTTTCCAATTTGCTTATATTTGTACACCTATTGAGACAGCTAGGAGGTATGTAGCCTAGGTACTCGGCTATGAGGTGCATTGACATTTAACCCAGTCTGTTAACAACTATGTCTGGTAACACAGACTAGGCCAGACTATGCCCCAATCCCATCCGAAATGGTATAGTTTTACGATTAATTTTTGTCGTGTGTGGACCCGTTGCTAGATTCCATTTTTTCAACTTGGACTTGAAATGTCTGACAGCCTGGATGCTAGGCTATCCATTTAAGTGATCATGTCTACAACATTAGTGGGAGGACAGCCATGTTGATAAGTGTTGTTTGCCAGCTTCTCAAGAAGTCATTCTCTTTTATGAAGAAGAAGAGACACACTTCTAAGCCTGTTCCTACTTGAGAGGCAACTTTCTGATTCCTGCCTGGTGAAACAAAGAAAGGATAAAGACACTCTTCGCTGCTTTACCTGCTTTACAAGTGGCCTTGAAGTATCTTGGTGATATACAAGGAAATAAGGGGCAGATTTCTTTTTATGTTTTCTTTCCAAACAGCTCTTCCCCCATTTGTATGTCCAGCGCAAGGTCAGTGCTAGAAGTATCTGTACCCCATGTACTAGTATAAATGAGCACTCAGAAACTAACTTAACCCTTTTTTCAACAAAGTCAGAAATTAGATGACCCGGCCAGCACCAGATCTAGCCACATTCCACTACATGATTCCCCACACCCATACACACAAAATTTGTATTCATAAATTTGTATAGCTATACCGAAATGTATATAGCTACATGTCATATAAATAATCATTGTCAAGCGAGCAGAGTGTCCACAAACAACCAAATCTATACCGAAACTTGATAAAGATTCATCATAAAGCGAACAGGGTCCTGCCTGTCTTCAGTGAGCGCACAGTACTTCAAGTTCATTGGGTCTTTTCCGTGAGCGGTCGTGCTAAGCTCCGCCAAGTCATATTACATACATGTATCATCCTCAACCAAATCTATACCAAAACGTATAAAGATTCATCATTTAGCGAACAGGGTCCTGCCCGTCTTCAGTGAGCGCACAATACTTGAAGTTCATTGGGTCTTTTCCGCGAGCTGTCACGCTAAGCTCTGCCCAGTTATACTACATACATGTATGTTTCATCCTCAACGATGTACACACACATGTTGAAACGTGATGAAATGAAATGAAATATCAATCTGTGATTAACCATGATTCTTGATGTATGTGCAGGCCTGTTCAACTTTTCATATTCAGAGGAAAAATGACACATGGATCGGCACCTGCCATTATCAAGCTAACTCTGTAATATTACTTTCACATTTACCAGGGATGTTACACCTCCCTGCAATTGAGCACAAATAATGCACACAAATTCTTAACAGCAGCATTTGTGGCCAGCACACAGAATGGATCGACTCTCTCAGTACCAAGCCAGGAAAAGTCCATTGATTTATTGCACATTTCACATGCACCTAAACTACAGCTCAAAGGAATTGGCATGGGCAAAGGGAAAGGGAAGAAAGGGAAGGAGCCAGTTTTTAAACCACGGTATATTTTGTTCAGTTCAGCATGAAACATGATGCTTTAGCCTAAAAAGCATCATGTTTCAAAACTGGACAAAATATACCACTGTTCAAAACTGCGGCTCCTTCCCTTTCCCTTTGCCCATGCCAATTCCTTTGAGCTGTGGTGTATGTACAGGCCTGTTCAACTTTTCATGTTCAGAGGAAAAATCACACATGGATCACCACCTGCTGAGCTAACTCTGTAGCATCACTGTCACATTCACACAAGAAATGCACAGCATTAATGGCCAGCACACAGAATGGATCGATTCTCTCAGTACCAAGCCAGGAAAAGTCCATTGATCTCTTGCCCAATTCATGCACCTATGGTACTGAGAGGATTAGAGCTTGACAATGAGCTCTTACTTAGCTATTAAGCTGCTCCTAGTTTCAGCGCTAATCCCAGGGATTAAGTGGGGGATTATAGGGCTTAAGTCCAAGCTCTTGACACCTTAAGAGCCCTTCTTTACACCACTGGTGCCTTTCTCCCCTTCAAGTTCAATAAAGAGGGACCAGTCCACTGGGGGGTAATTATTAGCTTCATGACAATACCAAGGGGACCACGCTAAACTTGGTCTCCCAAAACAGACTCCATCTGATAGTTACTGCCTCTGGAAGAGAAGGGAAACTTGGACCGACCAGACATCCATCTACAATCCTCCAACCTGCATATGAAAGGAAAAGTTGTCCAAACAATGCACCACACAATGACAACTGCACATTTTTGCATTCATGTACACTTCCAGTTACTACTAGTTACTACCTCTGAAAGAGAAGACAAACTTGGACAGTTCGAACATCGGTCGAGTAAAACAATTCTCCTTATCGCATATAGCTCTCCGAATCTGAACATGTGTATACCTCCCAAGAGCAATCGATCAGATATCGGTATCGTGAGGTGATTTCGCTTGACTTCGGATATATGCGATAGGGAGAATTGAAATCCTACAGTTTCGCACTTTTTTATGTGTAATTTAATCATGGGACATTCCTGACCCGTGAAAAAGCATAAGAACATAGCATTCTAACAGAGATGCCAATTCAATAACACTCAGAAGATGATATTATTTATTATTGATATTGATATAGTGGTGATGAATTGTAATACAGAGAATTCTCTCCCAATGAAATAGCGGGACACTGTGTGAGACACCCTGAACTATCTGCTAATCCCCTCGCACTCTGGGAGCCTAAACAGGGTACTAGCTGCAAGAAGAGGGAGAAGTTGGGCCACTTACATTAGCGTACTAAAGAATGACACTGGCCTTGATAGCGTTAGTGAGCTCAGGACAGCCATGATGGATAGATAGGTCTGGAGGTGCAACTATGTTCATGGAAGTAGTAGTACAGAGAATTACAAATAAACAATTGATTGCAAAAGTTGCATCTCTATTGCATCTCACTCTTTGTGATGCAGTGCCCAGAATGGCAGATTTTGCAACTTTCATCTGATAAAGACTCCATCATGCAGTCCACTCGGACTGCCAATTACCGCAGAGAGGTTCTACGACAATTAGCTGATTGCAATCAAGAGAATTGGCTCGTGCTTCCGTATAACTTATTCACAAGTTTACCCAAGCCCACTCTGAGATAGCCAAGAGCAAAAACACAGATAGAAGTTAATGAACTCTAGGCATCATTGCAGATTCCAACAAGACCTGCTGGTGACAGAACTATCTGTATAATGCGCAATTACTTTATATCACTCAACTCATTCAAACAAACCAAATCTGAGCGAGGCAATGGTAAAAGCCCCAATGGAAGTTAATGAACATTGTGCAGGATTACGGACGCCAAGAAGGAATGTAGGGTTATGTAATAATCTCGACATGTATATTGCGCAATTATACACATAATATGGTAATTAACACCCCATTACACAGAGTTATTGATCATATCACTCCGGCTTTAACTAGTCTTATGCACAGACTAAACTGTGTGCCTACTGTATGACAAGAAGACATAACATGAACAAATTCAATTTTAGGGCTCTAGAGGGAACTGGAGTACAGAGAGAAACCCAAATGAATACAAAATAAATATGCTAGATCACCATAGATGTCACTCATGACAATACACATGACCTGGCTATATGTTTAGAAATAGCCAAAAGCCATGAAGCCAGTCTGCATTAAACTCAGCGTATGAGATCAGATTTATTGGTTATCCTATTCCCCTTAACTTCCCCCTTCCCCTCCCCCACCCTAACTCCATCTCAACCCCACACCCACCTCAACTCCACCTCGACCCCTACCCCCACCCCAACTCCACCTCGACCCCTACCCCCACCCCACCCCCACCTCACCCCCACCCCACACCACCCCTAACATCCTTCTATTAAAGACAGCCAGTCCCTTTTTCAGATCACCACAAAACCATCGAAACATTGGCAAAACATATAGAGAAGTGTTAGCAAGCTCTATGTTCACAATTTGAAACTGATACGTAGTGTAAAATTCAAATAATGCACGTAAACAACGTCTGATTAATAGTCTTAACCTCAGGCTCTTAGCAGTTTGTGTTGAAATATCTGCTTTATTGATTAATCTGTTTATTAAATTATAAAACGCATTATGAAAAAAAATGTTCTATGGAAGGAATCATCTCCAAAGTTTGGTAGTTACTCATAAAATTAGTATTTCACACACGCATAATAACCATATAGATACTGTAACAAAGACTAATACTTTTTTCGTAGTACGAAAAAAGTCGGTTTGAAATTTAACGGCTGAAATTTTTTACATATACAGAAAGATTCAACATGCTATATTCTTAGAAATGGTCTTGAATCACACTTTCTTCAATTTACGATCGTGATAGACGATTTCAAATTTTAAGCTTGCAAAAGGGACGGACAATCTTTAAACTTAAATAAGAACCACTGGAAAATAACTTTAAAAAGCATTTTTGAACAGAGTCTTTACCCCTGTCATCCATGTATGGTGGTGAATATCGGATTTGCTAGCGGACAGACTCATTTCAGTGTTCAACTCAATGCGCCACATGTGACTCTTTTTGCAATGAATACACACAAATTCCCATAGAGCAGTAGCTTCTTGGCATACTTAGTGTTAATACCTATACATGTATCTTATCAGGACCTACCATCAAACCAGAGGTCGTCTGGACGAATACAATGCGTAATTTCATCAGAAAAGGGGGATTAAACTTTGTTAACAGCACGAATCTGGAAGTTTTTTCTTCCTCTGCGATGACCTAAATAATTAGGGCGATTATACCAGGCATAAAGGCATTGAAATGTGTGTCGGGGCATTTTTGAGAAAATTTCACATAAGCATGATATATTTTAGGGGTGGTCCATAGTACCATGGTATTCTTTCCTGTGCTTTGAAGATAATTATGATTATGATTACAGATTATAATGTTTACCTCCAGTAGGCCTATGAAACTGCAGGGACTACCCACTGAACTCATTCATTGTGCGCCATTGAGGTATACTTGCATTGGTAATACACACCATTCCCATGGGGTAGTGTGGAGTCTGACAGAGGAGTTAAAGGACATAAATTGATAGATTCATGAATAAATTATGCATGATACAAGATACATCTGACTCTCCCAATAGATTTATGCTGGGCACACTCAGTGGAGTAAAAGTACACACACGTGCACCTCCCAGACTTGTTGAGCAAATATCAGAATTCTATCTTATTGAATGGATGCATTTTATAATCAGAAATGCAGGATTCAGTAGGTAGTTCAATATGTTTTGAAGCGTTCATTTGTAGAATCAGACATATAGAATTGATAATTGCTGAAGCACGTAAAGAAAAGATGCACTATAGGAATTGGTCCCCTACTAAAAATTTATCTTAATTGTCCATTATTATATTGTAATAATGGTACAATTCAAGCCACCCTGAGACTGATATTTTAAAACTTTTACATCCGGGCCCCGTAACATATAGGTTTGCGATTAATCGCAAAATGGCAATGGCCATTTAACATCATAGTTGCATGCGCTTTTTGTTCAAAAGACTGCCAGTACCCAATCAGAATTTGTCTTCCAAATTTGCGATTAATCGCAAACCTTCATGTTACGGGGCCCAGGTCTGTTTGTTTGTTTGACTGATTTTGCTACAGTTGTTACAATGATTCATGTTTGATTATCGTTCTTGTTAATGTTATACACTTATTTACTCCTTGTATGATTGTTGATTTTAAAGTGTTATAAAAAACAAATTTGGAAAAGATTAAAAAAAAGAATAGAATTTCTGCGACTACGGACTATGCGTTCCCTTTAAACTGGTTTAGTGTTAAGCCCAGAATAGCATGTAAGATGCAAGATCTCTCTCCTCCTCCTCCTCCTCCCTCTTCTCCTCCATCCACAATATACAGTTAACACTCTCTATAGGGGTAAAAACCAGTCTCCCCAGACTTGTTGAGCAATTTAATGGATTACGCAGCACCTCCCGGTTGTCACTGTGAAATTGTGTGACCTTTCCTTGCAAACGAGAGATAATGATTGCAGCCGCTAGACTGATGAGGCAAACACATGCTTTGGCGCAAAAGCCCCCACGCTATCCCCGGGCCGCGGCCGGTTTGTGATTGTCTTTCTAATGGGGAGTGACGCGGGCGATGCTTCATTTTACAAAGGTGGTTAGGTCGGAATGCTAGCTATCACGCTCGCAAGTGGTTGCTGGTGTGAATGTGCCGGGCTTAAAGGTGGTGTAAAGAATAATCAAATAATAAAAGGTGGATAAAAAAAGTGCATAAGTATCATCGAAAATGGAAGAATATACTGTCCGAGAACTTCCATATTAGAACTGGGAACCAACGTAAAGTGGAATGATATTTAACGCTAGATTTCGAGTTTCATGAATTTTGAGAAAGGGACACACCATCTTTAACCAAGGGGAAAATACACATTTGTGGAGGGTTCTATATAGGCCTGGCCTCATGAAACAAACATGTCGATACCTTACAAGATAAATCAAATGTTCACAAGGGCTCTTTCATTACTTGAATGAGGGCTCTTTAGAGCATTTCGGGGGGAGGGGGGGGTACAAAATCTCCTCACACCCCTCTCTGCTCTCTTTGACTCCCTACAGTATCTCTTACTCATACTTTTTCTATACTTCTTATTTCTATCTGTCTCTTATTCTCTCTCTCTCTCTCTCTCTCTCTGTCTGTCTCTCTTCTTCTTCTTCATTCCTTCTCTTTCTATCTATCCCTATGGGGTACATGTTACATGAGACAATATTATTTACTCCCTGAAAGGTTTGGAAGAACCAATGAGAATCAGTGGTATTCTGGGAACATTTCAAAGGCTAATGAGCCTAAACTGCTTTAATTGACTCTTGAGTACACATCCTTAATTACCTTCTAATTGCATCAACAAACAGCAAAATGCATATCTAATCAGATTATCAGATAGAGATCCAGGGTGGTATGCAATCTTTTCATCCGTCTCTTATCTGTCTGTCTGTATGTGAGTGTCTCCCCTTCCTCTTCTTCACTCCCCCCCCCCTCGTCCCCCCTCCCCCCCCCCCCCCCCCGCTCCCCCCTACCCCCCCCCCCCTCCCTTCCTCGCCCATCTAGCTCTCTCTTCTTTCTCTTCACGTATGTATCTCTCTATCTCTCTATATATCTATCTATCTATCTATCTATCTATCTATCTATCTATCTATCTATCTATCTATCTATCTATCTCTTTACCTTTCTTCTTTCTTTCTTTTATTCACTTCCTCCTTCCCTCCCTCCTCCTCTCCCTCCCCCCTCTCTCTCTCTCTCCTCCCTAGTTCTCCCTATCTCTCTCCAATCAGCAGCAGCAGACCTGCCCTGTCTATTGGGAAACATAAAGTAGTCTCACATGCAGACTGAAATGTGATCTCTTATTCTACACATACTGTAGTAAAATGTATATTTACAGTATTACAGGTCTGGAATGGTTAAGACTACAGTGTGACTTAGCCATATAAAATGGAAAATGCCAGCACACTTTAGTCTCCATATAAATACACAATAAATAACGAGCAATGTTCTGCACGTCTCCACAGTGACTGCATCTCAAGACATATATAGGTAGCAACACACTAGCAAAGTGACACTTTTGTGATCTTTCGCCCCCACGTATAACAAAAAAGGACAGTGCAGGTCTAGAATGGTTAAGACTACAGTCTGATTTACCAATATACATCAGAAACTGCCTGCAAGCAAACACTGTACATGTAGTCTCCACAAACAGACACAGATCTCCAAAGTGGTTGCATCTCTGAGTAGCAACACACTAGCAGCGAGTGTTTCAACTGTTATCCCGCCCTCACGTAGAACAGAAATATTCAGTGCAGGTCTTTAACGTTAAAGACTAAGTCTGACTTACCAATATACAATAGAAAATGCCTCCAAACACACAGTATTAGTCTCCATAAACAGACACAAATCACCAAAGCGATTGGAGCTCTGGGTAGCAACGCACTAGCGGTGATTGACTCCTCTCCCGGACTGGGAGGCACATACCACCAACCAGACCTCTTCCACTTGACTGCAGGATCGAGGGAGGGAGGCGGAGTTGAAGGGAAAACACACAGCTTCTCATTACACTCTGCGCTGCACATCCTCAATGGGCCGTGTTTACCCATTGATCTTTCCACCTCGCTGCGCTCCAACGCTCCAATGACGATGACAGCAGTCAAAGAGGGGGGAGGGGGCGGACTAGCAGAAAGCCAAGTGCGAAACCAATGATTTCTTCTCTGTGTGTGTGCCACTGAGTTTGTTGATTCAAGGTGATGCGGTGTCAATTTCAAAACCACATTTCACTTTCTTGCATGGTAGGCATGGTTGACGACAGGTGTAGGAGGGGGAGGTAGCAGTAAAATGGGTGCGAAACCTATGATTTGATTTTTTTTTTACCACTGGGTTCCTTCATAGCGCGGGCAATGTGGATGTCATTTTCAAAACCACATTTCACTTTGTTGCTTGGTAGGCCTACATGACACCAGGTATGGGGAGGGGGACGGGGGCGGGGTGCAAAACCCGTGATTGTTTTGTGCCACTGGATTCATAGACGGAGCATGTACACTACAGCTCAAAGGCATTGGCACAGTTAAAAGGAAAGGGAAGGAGCCGCAGTTTCGAACTGCGGTATATTTTGTCCAGTTGTCCAGCATGAAATATGATGCTTTTTAGGCTAAAGCAACGTGTTTCATGCTGAACTGGACAAAATATACCGCAGTTTAAAACTGCGGCTCCTTCCCTTTCTTCCCTCTCCCTTTCCCCACATCAATTCCTTTGAGCTGTAGTGTATGTTGTGTACTATTTTTTTGAAAATATCAATTTATCAGTTTACCTGCACAGGCATTTGATAAATCATTTGAAACATGTCATTCCTTCATCAAAAATAGAAAAAAGCAATTCATGGAATCATATAGCACACAACATTTGGGATAGCACCTCCAAACGGGATGCTACAAAATTACAATTTCGAAATATCATAACTTTCTTATCCTTCGACGGACTTTCGTCTAACCTTCACTAGTATGGATCTGTCATGTTTCTGCTTTTATTGAAACCAACTTAACTTCAGGGTGAACTATCCATGTAATGTGTTCCCTGTTCTAGGCTTACAGACTCATCTTACTTTATTTAGGGTCTTGTCCAATAATAACAAGGCATTAGCAATATTGTGTCTCGCCCACTTGCGAAAATAACCAGAAATATCGCGATCTCCGTTGCTACGCAAAAGAATTGTATCCCTGGCTGATTGTGAAATATCTGCCATAGAATGTAACATTCCATAAATGAGAAGGGCTATTTCACGCAATGCTACTTCCTCTATCTACTCCCCCTCCCCCACCTTCCCCCTTCTTTGAGATGGAATAAAAAGCCTCCACCAAGTTACCACTAAGGTACCCCCAGTGCATCTATGACCCAAGTTAGGTTGTAATCCAAGCAACCTATGTGAAGTTATTTGTCAAAAGAGAGTCTTGCAGGTAAACTTTAACGTATGACCTCAAATGACCTTTGACCTTATCCTGTGCCCTCCAACGGCACCATAACATGAAGGTACCCCCAGTGCATCTATGACCCAAGTTAGGTTGTAATCCAAGCAACCCATGTGAAGTTATTTCTCAAAAGAGAGTCTTGCAGGTAAACTTTAACGTATGACCTCAAATGACCTTTGACCTTATCCTGTGACCTCCAACAGCACCATAACATGAAGGTACCCCCAGTGCATCTATGACCCAAGTTAGGTTGTAATCCAAGCAACCTATGTGAAGTTATTTGTCAAAAGAGAGTCTTGCAGGTAAACTTTAACGTATGACCTCAAATGACCTTTGACCTTATCCTGTGCCCTCCAACGGCACCATAACATGAAGGTACCCCCAGTGCATCTATGACCCAAGTTAGGTTGTAATCCAAGCAACCCATGTGAAGTTATTTCTCAAAAGAGAGTCTTGCAGGTAAACTTTAACGTATGACCTCAAATGACCTTTGACCTTATCCTGTGACCTCCAACGGTACCATAACATGAAGGTACCCCCAGTGCATCTATGACCCAAGTTAGGTTGTAATCCAAGCAACCCATGTGAAGTTATTTCTCAAAAGAGAGTCTTGCAGGTAAACTTTAACGTATGACCTCAAATGACCTTTGACCTTATCCTGTGACCTCCAACGGTACCATAACATGAAGGTACCCCCAGTGCATCTATGACCCAAGTTAGGTTGTAATCCAAGCAACCTATGTGAAGTTATTTGTCAAAAGAGAGTCTTGCAGGTAAACTTTAACATAGAAAAAGAGAGTCTTGCACATACTCTTTAATATATGACCTCAAATGACCTTTGACATCATCACATGACCTCTGACAACACCATAACATGAAGATACCCCTAGTGCTTCTATCAACCAAGTGTGGCTGCCATTGCTGTAACAGTTGCCAAGTTATGGATCATAAGAGAGTCTTGCAGGTAAACTTTAACATTTGTGACGGACGACGGACGGACGACGGACGACGGACGGACGACGGACGGACGACGGACGGACGACGGACGGACGCCATTTGGATCCCTTAGTCTCGCCTTCACCTCCGGTGGGCGAGACAAAAATGAGCCTAAGCTACAGTAAGTTTGAGGAGGACTGCAGAGAAATGATTAGTCTCCTTCTACCAGACCTCCTTGTAATCTTTCCCATAGTTGTGATGAAAGGTTTGGATCAGATATATAGCAAGCAGCCTAGATGCAAGGCTACCTTTCAGTTTTGGACTATCAGCATAAAACAAAAGGCAGCTTTAGAAGCATTTTGCTTTCAGAATCTGCTTGTAAAAACGCCTCTGATTTTGCCCTCCATCAGCATAGCGTCGCCAATAGAAACGAAAACAGTGCAGTGGGCGAGCTTCGTATTACAACATAATGTGTAAGCAAAGACTCGTCTTGCATATTTTTGAATGCTGGCGTTAGGCAGACGCGGATAATTTTTCCTTATTCAAAAAGCAATATAGAAGGGTTTAAACACATCCTTGCTATTCACATTAACTCTTCATATGCGAGGGTGTTTGATCAAGCTGTTTGTAAGCTTTGGACGAATTTACGCACAATTGGTGACCTGTTCTTGCGCTAAATCAGATTCTCAATGAGTTTGATTCCCATATCAGCTCAAGTAGATATCTAATCTTTGTCAATTAAAATTCTAATTGCTAAGAATCATCTGAATACAAAGTTAATGATATCTGTTAAATTTGATTAGGATTAACTCCCACTATGTAAACACAGGAATAAACTGGGATATCTCATTTTGCATAAGAAGGGGTCACCAGTTGTGCATAACGTCATTCTTAGCTTACAATCAGCTTAGTAAAACACCCCCAAGGTGTGTATTTTGTTAAATAATATTCATGCTGATGAATGCAATATATCTGATATACCACAAAAGAAATCCAATATTATTATTATAAATACAAACCTCTTTCCACAAAAACAGCAATGGGTTCAATTTAAACCCCTCAAAAAAGAAAAAGAGAAACAGGGGTTTACTCACCTGTATCAAATCTGCGTCGCGCATTTTAAAAAATGCACACGCTAAATCAAAGCCATGCGCAATTGTCACGGCGAGAGTTGAATATTGTAACAATAATGCGCTCATTTTCCCCATTTATACTAGTAACATGAAATACATCTAGGACAGCTAATATGCTAACAATATTGCATACCAGCAAGCAAACCTCTGGAAGGATAATTAATACAAGGTTTTATTGTATCGAAAAAATGGCTTGTATGTGCAATAATCATCAATAATGCACATGAAGCCCACTGAGCACTATTTATCTGGCAATTTAAGGGTTAGCTTGATCAGAGTTATCTCTTTGTCTGTTGCCGATGCCATTTTGCACCACCCAGTCAATACAAACACACCGATTGGTGCAGTGTTTGTTTGGCACGTACAGGTTTCTAATTGCAGATAGTGAGCACAAAAGATAAATCAATAACATTAATGTACCGTCATGTATCACATGGAAAGGTCACGCAACATTTCTATACATCCTCACCTCATTGTGGGGGTAAAAAGTTCCCCCGCGGGGGTGAACGACCTACATGTATGGCAGGCTGATTGAACTACATGTGTGTGAGTGTGGGGGGGTCAATACGCGTTACTAACAGCTGAAAGGATGGCTCTATTGGTCGGATGAGTGCGCAATAAAAACTGTGTGCCAACAAGACAATGGAGTAATGGTTGCTTCCTGTCAATGCAAAGCGACAGTTATATGCATCATGGATGGATTGAAGTTCTTGTTGTTGCTATTGTTATGATTACAGTCCCTGGTATAGTTCACCTTGCATTTTACGTTGAATCCACTGGTACTAAAAAAAATATTGAGATCGACACAAACTCTGTTGTCCAGTTTAATAGAGACTGAAGAAGCACATGATATAAATATATGGATATTTTTGCAGCAACTTCGTAGTTTGGCAAGTTCACATTTTGGCCTTATGAGCTGCAGTCCAAATATCACTGGCATAATGACAGATGTTTCCACCAAGGATATGTTATGTAAGATTAGCAATAAAGTCAACAATTGGGCAGTGTAGTTGCTTATAACAAAGACATTGCTTCACAAATTCTTTGGGTTTGTTCCTTGATTTCAAAATCTAAACTCCTCAAAAGTAAGTTTGGAAAGGTGATTAAGCCACCTATTTCTCATTTATTTGAGAGCAGTTTGTTTCATTTCATGTATCAGTCCGTTAGCTAATATCCTCCTTTATAAAATAACATCAGATTTGTAACAATATGTTGCTTCATGGTCAAGTACCTTTCTCTTTATGCCTATGTCGAAAATGTAGATGTGTAGTGGCTGGGCAAGGGAGTCGGAGGAGGGGGTGTATACATGTATGTAGCCAATGTAATATTTTAGATATTTCATTCTATAGAAATAAATTAAATTCCACTGAAATAAATATTTCCCTGACATATGTATTTGAAAGAGGTAAATGAATAGGCCGGCTAGGTATCAGATCACTTCATCTACTCTCATTACCATGTAAAAACACAACATATTTACATTTACATTTTCATGTAAATATAGTGTTCTGCTTTGATAATGTTTTGTTGTACTGACCAGCATAAGATGTGAACACATTAAATAATCGAAATGTTTATTTCACATGTAAAAAAATAATGTGAATAATTCAGCATTTTCTGTAGCATTATTCACGCATAAAACTAATCGTTGCAGGGGCGCCACATCGAACTACAAAGAAAGTTTCACAGGGACCTGTTTCAAAATATAATGCTCAAAATGTAAAATTAGTGCCATTCTCATTGGGGCTTTAAAAATCACGAGGTTACGGGACAGGGACAATAGGACAATTCGGGTTTTGGTACAGTTGCTAGGCAACTTTCACCCTAACTTCACAATTTTTCTAACTTCATAATTTTTCTAACTTCGTGATTTTTAAGCCCAATGAGAATGGAACTATTGATGCACATACATGTACAGACACAGACATATTCATGTAAAGCTTAAGAAATCTTGCCTGTACACGTTTATTCTCGTGTTCTGAAGTAGATCATCGACTGTGAAAGTTAAATGCTGCATATTGCCTGAAGGGTACATGGAGCACTCAAATCAATTTTCCCCTCCATCCCAGAAAAGTTCAGCAACTCTCTCAGTCCCAATGGCAATAATAAATTGCGTTATAATTGACATGGGAATACCAATAGTCAGTACTGAGAGGGCTAAAGAGAGCCAGGCCGGTTTATTGCCATTTCGTCCAATGCCATTTCGTCTAATAGCCATTTGGTCTAATGTCATTTCGTCTACCATCAGTTGGTCCACTACCCACATAGTCCAATTACCATTTCGTCCAATAGCCATTTCGTCTAATAGCCATTTGGTCTAATAGCCATTTTGTCTATTATCATTTGGTCAAATAGCCATTTGGTCTAATGGTATTTTTGTGCCAATTGGTCCAATAGCCACTTCGTCCACTATCATTTCGTCTATTCCCATTTGGTCCAATAGCCAACTGGTCTAAAGGCAAATGGTCTAATAGCCACTTGGTCTACTTTCATTTCGTCCATGTTCCATTTGGTCTATCTGCATTTGGTCCATTATCACTTGGTCTAAACCCATTTCGGCTAACAATCATTTGGTCTAATTGCCATTTGGTCTAATCACCAATTGGTCCAATTGCCATTTCGTCTAACCACCATTTCGTCTAATATTCATTTCGTCTAATAAGCATATTTGTCTAATAGACACTATAGTGCCCTCTCTGGTACACATGTAGTGCATGCCGACTCGACTCTTTTCCTGATTTGTGGTCTCAGGAAAATAAAGGAAGAGAAGAGGAAAAAGAAAAGGAAGGGGAAAAGAAGGGGGAACGAGTGAAAAAAAAGAAAAAGAGAGGGGGAAGGAGAGAGTGAGGAAAGGAAAGAAGGAAAGAGAAAAGGAGAAGGAAAAGGGAGGAAGGAAGGAAAGAAAGGAAAGGTATATTGAGAGAAACATAAATGAAATGGAAGGAATAAAGGAAGAGGAGAAAGAAGGAAGGGAGAGTTACAGGGAAGAGAAAAAGAAGGGAGAGAGAAAAAAAAATACAGAGAGGCAATTGCTTTCAGGCTCCTAGATTCAACATTTTTTTGAAGGCCCCCCCCCCCCCCCCAAAAAAAAAAAAAAAAAAAAGGGGGGGGGGGAGCGGTGACGAAATTAAGAAAGACATGAAATAAAATATAAAGAAGAGGAAGGGGGAACAAGAAGGAAGAACAGTGATGAAAATGAGAGGAAGAGAATTGGTAAATGGCAGGTTCCATTACAGTAAATTAAATCATTTCAGCTCACGCTCCGCACTCGCAGATATGATTTATTGAGATACGTACATACCTTGTTCTTTATTGACAATGTGCTTATAGTTTGTAGTGTCGGAAATTCGTCATTTAAGTTTGCGCTTCGCGTTCGCATAAGTTCTTTCAGTATATCCTGCCATATTGTGTTCATACACACACTACATTCTTCACCAACTATCCTCCCATTCCATCACTCTATCACTTTCATCCGCTCGTATCTCCACGAACTCCCCACGACCATTACCCCCCATTATTGACCTCCATTCCCAGTATACTATTATCCACCTCTATCCACCAGACTTCATATAAACAATGACCACCTGCTTGACCACCAACATGCACTGCCATTCCTATGTATATCCAGGGATACTACCCTGAGACAGATATTATGCTGATGTAGAAAATTTGATGAATAAAGAATGCTCTCGATCTGGACTCCAAAGCATGTGCACGTGTTTTGTATCAGAGTCCTTTTGTATCAGAGTACACAATGCATACATACCTTGTTCTTTATTGAAAATGTGCTTAAACTGTCCAGTTTTATCTTTTTTAGTGTGTGTGTGTATGAGTGAGTGAGAGAGAGAGAGAGAGAGAAAGAGAGAGCGAGGGGGGGGGGCCAATCATAATTTTTTTTTAACCATTATCATCAATAATTTCAAGGTATAAGTAATTTCGCACCCCTCCTATTTGTATCAGTAGACGAACTGGCTATAATGGACCGAATGGATATTAGACGAAATGGGTATTGGACGATTTGGGAATTGGACGAAATGGTTATTAGACGATTTGGTTGTTAGACGAACTGATCATTGGACCTAATGGTTGATGGACGAAATGATTAGTAGACGAAATGGGAAGTGGACGAGTTGATAAGTAGACGATGTGGATATTGGACCAACTGAAATTAGCCGACATGGCTATTGGACCAAGTGAAGTTGGACGAACTGATTAATGGACGATTTGGCATTAGACGAAATGGAGTTAGACCAAATGGTTGGTAGACGAAATGGTTGTAGACGAATTGGTTATAGACCAACTGGTGATTAGACGAAATGGCTATTGGACGAAATGATGACTGGACGAAATGGGTGGTAGACGAAATGTTGATGGACAAAATGGCATTGGACGAAATGACTGTAGACCAAATGGCTATTAGACGAAATGGCATTGGACGAAATGGCAATTTACCGCCAGGCCTGCCCTAATCTGACAAAAGGAAGCAACTAACAAAAGAGACTGTTCTTGTAAATGAGCAAAATGTCTCTGTCACTTGCATTGGCATCAGTGCAACACCACATCATGTTAGATTGAATATCTCGCAGCAAGATGAATATTTCTTGTCCAGATTTTGCCTGTGTGTAGGGAATGCTGGGTACAATCTAAGAGTACCAATAACCCAAATTTGAGTGATTTGTCACTTGCTTCCCTTTGTCAGAGTAGGGAAGAGGGAGAAAGAAGATATGGGAACAAAGGCATTACTAGTACATGTACCTGCAATATAATCTTCTAGATCTATATTTAGGCAAGCCGGTGAAATAGTGGCTACAGTGAAACCATGTTAAAGACTGCTCAAAGAAGACAAGAAATATGGTCTTTTATATCAAAGGGATAGGTCCATCTTGACATGAACTTGTTTTAAATAAAAGCTGAAACATAAAAGAAACATGTACTTAGCTAAGGTTTGATGAAAATCTGCCATTTAAGGATAGGACAGTCATGACTTTTAACAGTTTAAATTTTGTGACATCACATGTGCTGTATGATTCCATAAATTGCTTTTTTTCCTGCTTTTGATGGAGGAATAATATTTGTTCATAGAGGTATGTGTATAAAAATGTGTTTTTAATGATGTATCAAATGCACATGTAAAATGATGCAGACATCCTTTTGACAGAATTAACATTTTCAAAAATATTCAGTACACAATATATGGGAGAGCATCTTGCACATGATGACACAAAATCAAAACTTGAACAATGGTGACTTTCTTATCCTATGACAGATTTTCATCAAACCTTCAATAATATTTTTCCTTCATGTTTCTGCTTAAATCAGTAAAACCAGCTTACTTTCAAATTGCAAGGGGCATACAAATATTCATGTACACTACAGTTCAAAGGAATTGGCATCAGGTAAATGGAAAAGGGAGAAAGGGATGGAGCCTCAGTTTTGAACTGCGTTAAATATTTTGTCCAGTTCAGTATGAAACAGAATGCTTTTTAGGCTAAAGCATCATGTTTCATGCTAAACTGGACAAAATATACCGTGGTTTAAAACTCCTTTTCCCTTCACCCATGCCAATTCCTTTAAGCTGTAGTGTATGGTCTTTCTAGACAAGTGGTCTTTCTATGCAGTGGTCAATTAAAGCAGGTCTCTTTGCCGTGCTAGCAATCTAGGCAAAACAGTTTCATCTTCTCGTGTGAATATTCCATCAGAAGAGGGCAGGATTCACTATGTTCCTGTCAACATGTCATGTAATATTCATCTCTTTTCCAGGGAAAGAAACACGATCCTTCCCGGCAGGGACAACACTAAATTTAGCTTTTTAGAATATTCAATGGCAGTTTTCTTGAGCCCACTTGGTACAATGCTTCGCGCGACATATGATTATTTCATCTCTAAAATACACGTTCATATCCCAGTCATATTACCAGTCGGGAGTAAAAACAAATTGTGGAGGCTACTGTTTAAGACTAATGTCATGAAACCATTGTACCCTGAGAGGTAAAAAAAAAAATCGCAAGGGAATGTTTGATATATTCACATTTTTGTTAACTTCTCCTTTGCGGGGACTAAATCGCTTCGAGCCCCGCATTTTTTCTTTCACTGTTACGTGAAGGAAAAATTATGTAAGAAATACGCACAAAATGATTTGTTTTTAAGAGTACACTGCAGCTCAAAGGAACTGGCATAGGTAAAGGGAAAGGGAAGAAAGGGAAGGAGCCTCAAGTTTTAAACCGCGGTATATTTTGTCCAGTTCAGCATGAAACATAATGCATTACTTAGCCTAAAAAGCATCTTGTTTTATGCTGAACTGGACAAAATATACCGCGGTTTTAAATTGCGGCTCCTTCCCTTTGTTTCCTTTCCCTTTCTCTATGCCAATTCCTTTGAGCTGCAGTGTAGGCTTAGGTAGAGGATATGACTTCTTGAGGGAGAAGCAATGAATCGCAACAAATTCATGCTCTGAAATCAGAGTGATTCTTATATCTCTCCTTTTCCTCTTTTCTACATGTTTCTTTTATGATTGCTGTACTCTTTCTATTTGCTTCGTTATGTCTGTGCTTCACTCTCTAATATCATCCCTCCCCCCCCCTCCCTCCTCTCTCTCTCTCTCTCTCTCTCTCTCTCTCTCTCTCTCTCTTTCTGACCATATTTGCATACATGTACACATCTCTTTCTCTTTCTTTCTCCCCTTTTCTCATTTCTCTTTCTACCTCTATTACATCTGAGTTTTTTTTTTCCTTCTTTCTCTCTCTCTCTCTCTCTCTCTCTCTTTGAGTCTATTTTTGATCTTCCCTTCTCATTCACTCTCCTCTCTTTTCTTCTCACTCTTCTTCACTCCTTCTCTCCCCTCTCTCCCCTCTCTCCCCCTCTCTCTATCTCTCCCCTCTCTCTCCCCCTCTCTCTATCTGTCCCTCTCTCTTCTCTTATTTGCTCTCGTCTCTTTCCGGGTCCATCATTTTCCCTTCTCCTTCACACTTCTCTCTCCTTCTCTCTCTCTTAGCTCTCTCCTTTCTCTCTTCTTTTCTCTCTCTCTCTCTCATCTCTGCTGTACTCTCCTCTCTCTCTCCCTGTATGTCTGTCTCTAAAATTCTCTATCACTCTTCCCTTCTTAATCACTCACTTCTCTCTCCCACTTTGCATTCTTGAACAGTTCTTGTTACATGTTTTCTGACATTAACACAGTATACTAACAGTACATGTATGTTCACTGAATCGACTTGTCACAGATTGATCAAATCAACTTGTCCCAGACCCTTCGTCCAAAAACCACATTGAACAGCCTGCTTGAACTTACGTCAGTCTACGGAAATTGGTTGCCAACTTCAGACTTCATCCTTTCCCTTCATCAGTACTTCATGGCTTCTTTTAACTGTCTTAATCATCAGGTTCTACATGTAGCACTGCAATTTGCATAACCACACACTTTGCATGTCTGCAAGATGTTGCCAATTTGAAACTGTTCTCACTGCTTATTTGTTTACATCTGAACTAGTCATATTTGAGGCTTTAAAACTTTCAAATTATCTTAAAAATCATTTTCTAACAGCGTGTTATTAGTCTGATCTCTACCTTAAATTAAATTTATTTAAATCCTTATAGGTTGTATAACAATCTTATCCATTTCATTGCTTCATCTTAGTGTCTTTGTCTTAAATTGTATCCATTTTCATCTTTTCTCTTTACTCCTTTCATAGTCTCTAAAGATTCTGAGACCAAAGAAATCCTAGCATACCTAGGATGTTGCCAATTTGATGCAAGTAGCTTCTCAATCTTCACTTCTTTAACCATTTTCAGACCAAAGAAATCCCACCACACCCAAGAAGTTGCCAATTTGCTGCAGGATTGTTCTCTATCTTCACTTCTATAACAATTCTCAGACCAATGAAATCTTAACATACCCAAGACGTTGCCAATTTGCTGCAGGACTCTTCTCTATCCTCACTTCTTTAACAATCCTCAGACCAATGAAATTCCTAACACACCCAAGACGTTGTCAATTTGCTGCAAGATGCTTCTCAATCTTCACTTCTTTAACAACTCTCAGACCAATGAAACCCCAACATACCCCAAGACATTGCCAATTTGCTGCAAGATGCTCCTCTATCTTCACTCCTTGTTATCCCTTTATCCCAAGTTGCCCACAATCTAATTTGCACCTACGCTAGTCTCCAAATGTCAAGTGCTCACACTCGATCACGCCAATTGAACTTTTTCCTTGCCAAGGTATCAACCAACAACCCAGACAAATCAGGAGTGTGAGCCGCCAACAACCGAGAGTCAAATTCTGTGGCGATTCCAGCTTGGGTTCCTAAAAGATTCACCCTGTATTTTCGTCCCCAATAAATCCTTACTTTCTTTCATTCACTTCAGAAATTGGTTGCAGCATTGGCAATAGGTCACAGTGTTGCACCATTTTGGAATCCCTTGTGACACATGGTGCCTCGGTTTGTCTCCAAGATCTTACATCAGATCATAGATCTCTACTTTAAGTTTAACATCATAATCTAACATTTCTTGTCTTCTTCTTCTTCAGCCTACTTCACTCCACTGCAGAAGGAAGGACTCTTCACCAATTTTCCATTTTGATCTATGAGCTGTTCTCTGCCAAACATTGCTGTTTTGTGCTATTAAATCATCCCTCCATCTTCTGCTTTGTCTCCCTCTCTCTCTGGTTAGGTGTCTTATACATGCACAAAAACATCTTCTCTCGAGGAATTCTGTTAAAGGGATGGGGCAGCAGTGGTAATATCTATTGGCAGTACTCATGGCAGAGAAGGTTAATTACAATCATCGTCGAGTCCGGATTTGGCTTCATTTCAACGATTTCATTATTAAAGGGAATACACTGTACTGGGAAGACAAAAAGCCTTCAAAAGGGTGATCATGAGCAATCTTCTTCCCAATGGTCTTAAATTCAGCTATTTTCCATTTAGAAACTCGCTGAAAGTAATTTGTGATTTGGGCCAAACATTTTGAGGATTTGTGATTTAATCATTAATTTCCCCAAATGTGTATCATTGGAGGGCAAATAACTTTCAGGAAGTTTCTAAAAATGGACAATACATGAATTTAAGACCATTGGCAAGAAGATTGCCCACGATCACATGTTTGAAGGCCGTTTGTCTTCCCAGTGCAGTATATTCTCTTTCATGATGATCCATCCAGTTATTCTGAAATCAAACAAGAATGGGACCCATGTTCACAGCAGAATAACATGCCAGTTCTTACGAGGCTCGTAATTTTTCCCACTTCATTCAACCCTTTCTGTATCAGTAACAATGACAGCTCCATAGTATTTTGGAGGATTAGTTGGGCAAGAACCTTCTCATACATGTACACTACAGCTCAAAGGAATTGACATGGGGAAAGGAAAAGGGAAGAAAGGGTAGAGCCGCAGTTTCAAACCGCAATATATTTTGTCCAGTTCAGCATGAAACATGATGCTTTTTAGGCTAAAGCATCGTGTTTCATACTGAACTGGACAAAATATATAAAGCTGCGACTCCTTCCCTTTCCCTTTCCTTATCCCAATTCCTTTGAGCTGGAGTGTAGCCCCATAAATAGGTACAGGAGGTCACTCAAAACACAAACAGCAATAGTCTGTAGAAAACTACTTTTCCTTGATTTTATATCTTTAGAAGATGGTATCCGATCAAGAAAGGGGACTAGTATTGTTGGGAATAGCAAATGGACACGAATGAATAAAGGGGGGAGATGCCGCACTTATATGACTGCACTGACTAGGCATTTGGGCACGAGCAGTCAACAAAGGAGGAAGGTCATCATGAATAGGCCGTTTTCCTGAAATGTTTTCACATTTATGGATGCTTTTTTTTCCTTATGTGCCCCTCCGAGATGAGTGAATTCTTCAGGAGATTGTCTTTCTGTTGTCAATGTTGGTATCAATACACCCAGTGCTGGGTGGCTAGATGTGTAGAAGGTGAAAGTAGAATAAGCTCTTCCATTTGATCCTCCTTTTCCCCTTGTCTTTCTCCTCTTTCCTTGCCCATCATCCCCTCTACATTAATAATACCCTACACCTCCCTTAATCTTTAAAGGGAGCATACTGTACTGGGAAGACAAAAAGGCCTTCAAAAGGTGATCATGAGCAATCTTCTTGCCAATGGTCTTAAATTCATGTATTGTCCATTTTAGAAAGTTGCTGAAAGTTATTTGCCATAAAACTATCCACATTTGGAGTAAATAGTGATTTAATCACAAATCCTCAAATTGTTCGGGCCAAACATTATGAGGATTTGGGAATAAATCACTAATTATTCCAAATGTGGATGATATGAGAGAAAATAACTTTCAGCAAGTTTCTTAAATGGACAATACACAAATTTAAGACCATTGGCAAGAAGATTGCTTACAATCACCTTCTGAAGGCTTTTTGTCTTCCCAGTACAGTATACTCCCTTTAAGAAACTATTGTTTGTTTTCTTTTCATTTAAGAAATGCAAGTATCTTTGAACTTACCGGTCACAGTTCTTTCCTGAGCATGCTTGCAACAACCTGTAATGAAAGGGTAAAGAGATATTATGATAATAAACATCATACTTCATGTACAAATAAACACAAAAGAGTTTGTATTTATACAATATACATACATTTTCCAGAAGCACATTTTAGAAATGCAAATTGCATGCTTTGTTAATAATCCAACAGCAGGATGAAACTTAGGTGTGAAAGGAGCACACAGTGGCTTGACTGGGTCAACCAGAGCCATGTAACAGTTTCCATTATTTAACCTGCTTGATTCAACCCCGTTCACACCAAGGCTCGGTCATATTTAGAAGCACATCGAGGCCCCATTTGATAAAGTGCCTGAATCTGAATCTGAATCGATCAAAAGTCCAATCCCTTTTCTCTAACGGACAGAGATACGATTAATATCAATTTCAAGTCTAGTTGCGGTGAATTGCAATTGTTTATAACACAGGGCCCGATCTGCACTGTTATGAGTTTGGACTCTGTGTGAATAGGGTATGTACATGTAAACAGCACAGCTTGAATGGCTCATAGACTTACTGACTGGATGTGGGTAAACCATGGCCATGCGATGACGGACAGTCATTTATCTTCCCCATCTTAACTCTGTTCACATCTTAGAGTTAATCAGAAGTACAGTACTTCACACCTCTATCACATGATGTTTGAGTATGGCTCATGTGTGAAAAGGGTATCAAAGGACAGCTTGACAGGTTCATACAAAAGTGCTTTATCCTTTCTTAAACCTGTTTAACAGGTAGAGTTAGGCAGTCTGAACAGACAGACCAGGACAATCTCCGGAGAACCTTGTCGTTCGATGTTGTCATTGAATCTGCCCTAGTACTGCGCATGACTGTTCTCAACTTTTCCGGTGAAGTTCTCGGCAAGCGTCTTAACAGAAAGCATACCCGGGTGTTCTCCAGAGGTTACCCCAGTCTTACATGTAACTTGGTCCCAACCAGGGTAGGAGTTCTCCGGAGGTACTTTAGAAGTGCTTCAAACACATAATGTACAAAGTCAGGCTTCTGTGTGAAAAGGTACTATAGGACAAGTTGACTGGGCCATGTGAAAGTAATTTATCACGCTTGGGTGTCTGTTCAACTCAAGTGCTTTAGGAAGTGCCACAAGTGGATTGGTCTTGAATCTAAATATGTTAGGTGCACAGAGTTACAAGAAAAACAGACCTTCAGACATGTACATGTACATTGATGTAGATCAGACAATTTACAAATGATGGCTGTGCCATGGGCAGATGAGATGAGAATTGACAGCATAGACAAACTAGAGACTAACTAGAAGAAGATGGATGAGAAGAAGAGCACATGAATATGGAGGCAAAAAGACTGACCGTATTTAAAGGGAATATACTGTACTGGAAAGACAAAAAGGTGTCCAAAGGGTGATCATGAGCAATCTTCCTGCCAATGGTCTTAAATTCATGTACAGTGTATTGTCCATTTTAGAAACTTGCCGAAAGTTAGTTGCCCTCAAATGATCCACATTTGGAGAAATGAGTGATTAAATAACAAATCCTCAAAATGTTCGGGCCGAACGTTTTGATTTAATGACTAATTACTCCAAATGTGGATCATTTAAGGGAAAATTACTTTCAGCAGTGTTTCTAAAATGGACAATACATGAATTTAATACCATTAACAAAGAGATTGCTCATGATCACCCTTTGAAGGCTTTTTCTCTTCCCAGTACAGTATGTTCCCTTTAAGAGAAAATAAAAAAGAGAAAGGAGAATACGATGGAGAAAAGGTTGAAGAAGAGGAGAAGAAGAGATCGAAGAAGAACAAGATGAAAGAAAAGGAGGAGAAGGATAAGAAGAAGAAATATTAAAATCTCAGAAGAAGGAGAAGAAGAAGCTGAGTGAGAAGAAGGGTGAGAAGGATAAGAATCAGAAACATACAAAGAAGAAGAAAAGGACAAAAAAAAAAAGAAAAATTGAGAGTAAGAAAATGGAATGAAGAAGCTAAGGAAACTGCAGAGGGAGACTGATATAAAGGAAAACTACATTGTGAATACGGTCGAAAAGAAGACAAGTGGCTGACACAGCCAAGCCAAACAAGGGTGTAGAAGTCAAACAGCCTCTAGTGCCCCACCACCCTGGTCTAGAGTCTTAAAATATAAGGATGACACGCTCTCTCCTCCTTAATCCTTACCATTGTCTGTAAAAACATCACACATATAACAGGATACCATGTTTAGCTAAAAGAATTTTATTGCTTAGTTCCTAAACCATCAATACCAATAACTGGAGGCATAATACCAATTTTAGCACACTGTTGCGCTGGTTTAGAGATTTATCCTCCCAAGCGTGCCGCATCCCCGGTCTTCTCGTCGGCACGCCAACGCCTCAAGACAATGGCGACAGGCAGAAATGTTTTCAATCAATTACATAACGAGCGTAACCAATCAGAAATGTCCACACAGCGGCGACATTTGAAGGGGTATATTGCCTTTGGTGGTCATAGAAGTGTAGGGCCGTTTTATGAGACGGAAGCCGTACATGTTTACCTCTCGTGTTCATGTCATTACTTTGGTTCATTATCTCCTCTTCACACCCCTCCCCCACATACTAGCCTCGTTTGCAGGCTGTCAGGCATTTCTAATTCAAACTATTTAATCATTGGGTGTGACTGCAGGAGACTAATCATTCTCGAGGTATGGACTCAGAATGTAATCAAATACAAATGTGAATAGTCTTATGGTTGATGGAATAATGTTTGGCAGTTAAAATTAAAAGAGTCTCACAGCCTGAAAATAAGGCTACTCTCACACCGGTGAGGTATACGCACTCTATTATGAGGGCTACATGTAAGTAATGAAGCAACGTCATCTAAAAGGCTTGTGGGGTACAAGCAATTACACACTTTTTATGGGGTAATTGATGGAGAAAATTGAGAAATTGTTGCCAATCATGGCACACAAAATGAGAAGTCTTCTATGTGCTTGCTTTCACCTGGGGCCATATTCATGAAACCTTATACTATGCCTAGTTAGTTGCTACAGTGCATTCAGCTGCATGCAATTTTAGTAACTTACTAACTGACTGGTTAGCAGCACACTTTTACTGTGTGGTCTAAAACTTCCGCAAAAGAGGGAGATATTTTCTCCTGCTTCATTAATGGCATTCTCATTGGGGCTTAAAAAATTGCAAAGTTAGAAAAATCGCAAAATTAGGGGACAGGGACAATAGGATCATTCAGCTTTTGGTACTGTTGCTAGCTCATGACACAGAAACAGACAATAAAATTACGCTGTTGTGCCGTATTTTCACACAAATGCATGTTGCCGAAAAATGTCAGCCTATGGTATTTTTGTTGTTAAAAATGTTCCCTCATGATGTCCATATCGCGTTTATGAACGGGGCTCATGACAAAGAAACGGCCGATAAGATTAAGCTGTTGAGCCGAAATTACACACAAATGCATTTTGCAGAAAATGTCAGCCTCTGGTATTTTTATTGTTGTTAAAAATGTTCCCTCATCATGTCCACACAGCATAATTCAACAATGGCCAGAGCAATGACCACAATGAACATGTCCTTTTACATCTCTCTTACCATTCATTCTTCATCCCTTCCCTCCTCCTTTTCACGAGTCATTCCTTTTCTTTCTTTTGCCGGCAGCATGAGACTCCACAGCGCCCCATCTCCCGGACGGAACAATCCTGATTATTCAGGGCTATCTACCACCGATAATGCCAGCAAAAGAATAGATAATGGGCCGGGGGGGGGGGGGGGGGGGGAGGGGGAGGGGGGGACATCAATTTATGTCTTCCGTAATCCATACAACATCAGAAGGATAGAGAGTGGCTATCTTTCTTTTATTTTTTCCAATATCTGGATTTTGCAATAACAAACAAGGTATAGGATTGCATTGGGAATCAATAGCTGCAGACATCTCTCGTGTCGCCCCTGGCTTAATTAGGCCCTATAATGCAAATACAAGCCTGGCATTGGGGGAACTGGTATTGTGTTAACTTGTTCCTAAGGGGGGGGGGGGGGGGCAATCACCATTCTTTGTGGATCCTGCTTACCTCACGGTTTCATGAAATCTGTAGCAGCATATGTATGTCCTTCATGGGGACAATTGGAGGACAGGAGACTTGTTGGTTCTTAGAGAAGGAATTGATGAAATGCTGGTAGATTATGGTTAAATGATATACTTACAATGTATCCCATGGGAATCAAAATGTTCCCTTATTGCTCTCTGTCTGTATGTCTTTCTTTTTGCTTGTCCCTTTTTTCTCTCTATTCCTCTCCATTTATCTATCTATTATGTATCCATATCCCCTTTCTCTCTCTCTCTCTCTCTCTCTCTTTCTCTCTCTCTCTCTCTCTCCTTCTCACTATCAGTCTCTCTCCTCCTTTGTCCCCTTTCTCACTCCATTATTCTCTATCTCCCTTTCTTTCTCCCTGTCTCTCTCTCTCTCTCTCTCTCTCTGTCTGTCTGTCTGTCTCTCACTCTCTCTCTCTCTCTCTCTCTCTCTCTCTCTCTCTCTCTCTCTCTCTCTCTCTCTCTCTCTCTCTCTCCATAACACCAGTCATTTCACTCACTATATTCTCTCTCTCTGTCTGTCTCTCACACACACACAAATTATAACATACACCTGTGTATGTAGTTCCCTTTAATAAGTAAAGCATACTCTTTGAACCACACAACCCAGAGGAATGTATCTCAAGAGGTATCTTTTACATCCAGACTGAAAAGTACAGAGCAAATTCCTCAGGAAGCTGTAAAACTTCTTCAATTGAATTCAGACAGTTAGTAATTGTCGCAATAGATATCTGGAAGTTAATGACGGGTAGGGAAAGATAATAATGTATCAGGAGGATCTAATGAACCACAAAATGGGGAATTTGTTATAATAATATGTGAAGCACACGTTTTTAAGTTACTTACACACTGTTAAAGGTTTTCAATTGAAAAGAGGATTAAAGGTTTATTTTGTGATTGAAAGTAATTTGGAAAGTGAAACCTGTAATGAAAAAGTGACTCGAAAGCAATCTGAAGAAAAAGTGCATTTCTTACTTATTACATAGAAATTCCTCCAACCCTTCCTTTCTCTGTCTGTTTGTCTGTCAAACTCTTTATCCTTCTCTCCCTCCCCTCTCCCCCCCCCCCCCCCACTCTCTCTCTCTCTCCGTTTTATCTTCTAGTGTATGGAGTAATATTTTATTACCTGCATGTAATGTGAAGATAGAATTTAACATAATAAATTAATAATCACTGAAAACACACTTGCACCTGTCTCACAAGTGTGTTATACTGTCCGGAGGCACTCTCCATAATTCAGCCCTCGTCAATTCAATTCAATTCAATAATTCGTCCCTGATCCAATACAATCGAGGAAAGTTGTTTTGGATTTTACGTTAAAAAACACAACCACATCTAAAACAACCCCCCCCCAAAAAAAAAAAAAAAAATATCTATATATCTTAACTATTGAACAACTTATCTATAGGCATGGACTGACGTGTAAATATCTCAACGTGTGTCTGTAACCCTGTTCATATTTATACCACCTATCTGCAAAATAAGCGCAACATTTGCGGCAATGTTGCCGATGCATTACCGATAGCTGCGTATATGAACAGGAATCACTGAAATAATGTTTTGCGGCTATTTTACAGATCGAGACCTAGTAATAATACCGCAATATTGCAGTAAGCGTAGCTTATGAATTGCGTCCGCAAAAAAAATGTAAATGTTGCACCTTGTGCATCACGCTCTGGCATGTGGGTCGCTAAATCGTACCACTCGTATGGCTAAGCGGAACATGACACCATCGGTTCGGAGAGTCCAGCTGTCCAAAACCCCGCAATATTACAGCTTTTTGGGTGTATACATTTGAATAACGGTGCTTTTGGCGGCTCGCTGGAAACTTGCTCACCAACGTGCATCGTATTACCGACATGCATCGGTAATAATAGTGGTATTATCATGGTTATGAAATATGAACGGGGCTTGTGAGATAAGACTATTGCCTGACTTGCTAGATGTGTTACGATACAAACTTATGAATGCCACTCTCTGCCCTTTCAGACTCCTTGACTGACTGACAAGTGTGTGTACGTGTACAAACTACTGTATATAGGCCATTGCAATGGACACCTAGCTTTCTCAAACACTCAACAACTTGGGTAGCGTAGTAGTAGTAGGCCCGCTTTCTTTGATCAGTATGTGTATTCAATTTAATGCAATAATCAACGATGTGCAAGCAAGGCTGGGCCTGGGGCTGGGATGGGCCACAGCCAGGGCGCTTTGTTGCCCCCGTAGGTACGGGGTGATAGCGCGAACGATTCAAACAGCGCAGTCAATGGGGAAAGGGGAACAGCAAACACTCTGGCTTGATTGGAGCACTCTTCAAGGGCTCCTGGTTAAATACTTGGTTGGAAGGGGTAAACTTTGGGGGTTGGAGAGGGTGGGAGGAGGAGGAGAATAGGGACCAGTGTTTGACCATTTACCATGGGGGAAAGAATTTCCTCCTCCTCCTCCTCATCCGCGGATTTGACCGATATGTTCTTTCAGCTCAATTGATGAGGAATCCAGATGCAATATTTGCAGGACTGGTAGGAAATTGGCTGGAAATGTAGAGCGGGTTTGCACTGTGGGTGGATAGGGGAGGGGGGTTGTTGAGTGGAGTGTGGGGAATGGAAGTTGGGGGGGGAAGAGGGGAGGGAAGGGGAAGTTCGGGGGGAGGGGGGGTATAGTGGAGGCTTACAGGGCTGATGGAAATGTAGAATGGGGAGTTGAGAAAGTGTTGATTTGATTTAAAGAGAGAGAGGGACAGGGGTAGTGAACAAGGGAGACACAGAAAGAGAAAGGTGCGCACACCCACAAAAAAAGAAATCGACAGAGGGGGGTAGATGGAAAAAGAGGGGAAAAATGAAAAATGAAAAAAAAAGTAAAGTGAAAGGGGGAAGGATGGGGCAGAAATGTGATATCGATGAAAAGAAGGGGGAACAAAAAAAAAACTGTTCAGGGATGTGTGCTTTCAAAAAGACAAAAGAAGGGGTAAGAATGGGAAGGGATGGGTGGGTGGAGTGAAGGAAGGAAGGGGCGTGATAAGTGAGCTTTTGGTGGATGTGAACGCAAAAAAGGGGTCTAAGCTGATTCTAAACGCCAATTGACAATGCCAATAAATGTGTCATTGATGCCTTTTTGCAGAAGTACTAGTGTACTACATGCACAACGCATAGAGGGGAGAGCTGTCTTGCATACAAAGAGCTACAGAAAGATTGACAAACTGCCTACTCAAAGGAGACTCCTGCATAAAAGTGAACAGTCTGATGAACAAGGAAGTCAGTTTGATAAAAGAAAACTTCATGTACACTACATGAATGAAGAAATATCAGTTTTTTATAAATACCCATTACATAATCATGCACTGTATATACATGTATGTACGATCTGGCATACTGAGATACTTTGACCCTTCAGGGTAAATTAACACAATCAAAGACTTTCTAAAGACTTAAGTTGTCCTTAGATAAATAACACAGAACTAAACTAACTATAAACATCCAGTTTGGGAATAAAGTCCAGTGAAAAAAGACAACAGTTAAAGAGTTGACACTTAAGTGGGGCTACTCTACCCTATAAAAAGTGACCAAAGGGCTTGAACAAATGTTTGAGAACAAGACGAACAACACAAAAAATGACCTGGTCACCACTTGCCCTCATTATACATTACATGTGAAATAACTGCAGGCTATGTTGACTTTTCTCCTCATTAGTCTACCTTACAGACTTTTGAACATTGCTAATCTGAATTCTTTTATACTAAACATGTCTGGTTCACATAGACTAATCACTACAGCTCTAGTTCTCCTCCAGTTTTCCCCACAAGTAATGTTAACATTTGTCAAAACTTCAATTTTTTCAAGTATATATTCATCATCTTACTGTAGGTATCCCAAGGTGTCCCAAAACAGCTTAAGAATAGATTTCTTTCTGTATGGACGCCCTGTTCGCTGTAAGACACTTCTTAATCGAGCTATGGGACAGATTTTGTGTGCATGATTATGTAATGGGTATTTATAAAAAAAAAACTGATATTTCTTTGTTCATGTTCATGATTTGTGTGCGGACACCCTGTTAGCTATACTATGATTCTTTGCATGTTTCTTGTAGAGATTTGGTATAAAACTGTTTGTGTGTGGACACACTGATGGGTGTTCTCCTGGACTCGACTAGTGTTGAGCAGTGATAGATATGAGGGCTCAGTTGAATTAGCGCCCAAAAAGAAGTGCCCCTCAAATAACCAAAGTGCCCTCTTTTATAGTAAAAGTGCTCCTGTGACAAATATGGGGTCTTCTTTACAGGATGGTTTCTTGCGTTTGTTTTTGTCAGATGTCATGCTCTAAAAGAGGGCTTCATCTATTTTTCTATTATGTCTTTTGATGAGAAACTTGATGCAGCCCTGGCCAATTTGTGACAATTATCAAAGTAATTTAAAGACAGCCAGTCCCTTTTTCAGATCACCACAAACCATTGAAACATTGGCAAAACATATAGAGAAGTGTTAGCAAGCTCTATATTCACAATTTGAAACTGATACGTAGCGTTAAATTCAAATAATGCACGTAAACAACTTAGCAGTTTGTGTTGAAATATCTGCTTTATTGATTAATCTGTTTATAAAATTATAAAATGCATTATGAAAAAAATTGTTCTATGGAAGGAATCATCTTCAAAGTTTGGTAGTTACTCATAAAATTAGGATTTCACACACGCATAATAACCACATAGATACTGTAACAAAGACTAATACTTTTTTCGTAGTACGAAAAAAGTCGGTTTGAAATTTAACGGCTGAAATTTTTTACATATACAGAAAGCTTCAACATGCTATATTCTTAGAAATGGTCTTGAATCACACTTTCTTCAATTTACGATCGTGATAGACGATTTCAAATTTTAAGCTTGCAAAAGGGACGGACAATCTTTAAACAGACCATTTCCCATGGTAACAATGTTGTTCAAACCAACTCTGACCAACCTGTATCAATCATCAGGAATTCTGGTCATTTTCCATTCTAATACATCTTTTAAAAAGTAACAATGACAGTTAAGTCCCAATTTCCATTGGGGCACCTAAAGTGTCTCTGCATGCAGGTGCCCCCTATGAAAACTGGGCCTTTTCTGTCATTGTTACTACAAAAGATGGCATGCACCCTAACCACATTTTGCCATGGTGCGGCTCAATTCCTTTGAAGCTAGTGAAATTGATCTGGACATAAATGCTCCGACAATAGATCTCAACATTCAGGAAGCTCATCCTCTCCTGATCTCCCCCCATTCACCCCCCTTTTAATCCCATCCCAGAAAGTCTTGCACGAATGGTTGCCAATACTCTATTATCTCCATAGACCATACTTCCTCTCTAAAGCCAAGGAATACCAGGAATGGATGACCAATGTATTGACCCTATGACCTGAAGGGAATCTTGGATTCAATAGCTTAAGAGATGCCCCTCTTAACACAGCTAATCAATGAACAAAGGGGAACATAAGGGATTACACGGGTTCAATCTAAAAAACACTTCAGAATGGAGACCGTCCATTGATTACCACTTCTAAGTTCTAAGACTTAATGAGAAACAATTCCATAAAGTTGTTGTGGGTTTTAGAACTACTTTACAGAAAAGAACATGCTTAAATCTGTAAGCAGGTTATCTGTTCTGAGCATTCTTCTTCATACATGAAGATGGAACACTTGTTGGTGCACTGTCTACACAGACAAAAAAATGCCATTTCACTTTCCAAAATTACATGTTTTTCCTTCTGTATGTTGAATTAAGTCAATTATGTAAATGTTTAGCGTATAACTACCACGATGATGAACATCTTCCGTACTATGTAAATGTTTGTTTCATAAAGTTCCTTCAACAGAAATATCTTTCCTTAAAGATTACATTTCAGTTATTCTTTGCCATATATACAATCAAAGGACAATTTGCCATGTGATGTAATCCAATTTGAGGTTAATCCTATTTGGTGTACATAGTAATAGTGAAAACCAGCCAATGGCTTTAGTTTAGAGTTAGGAATAAGAATTGCAGCTTAGAAATAATGGTCCAGTTTGGGCTCAATCTTCAGTCGAATTGGAGTGATTCCAAGACTGTGCTTTCAAACAAAATACACATCATATAATGTGTAACAACAAACATATTCTTTGTATAGCTGTACCGAAATAGAGTTCCTGTATAGCTATACCACAAAATACTGTGTGTGGACGCTGACTAACAATGCGTTGTATAACGAAATGTTGTCCAAAGAAACATGTGCCTGGGCATCTTCTTGAACTAAAATGGTATAATGAATCACACTTAATTATGGTTCACCGTGTGTGTAGACATCACTAACGATGAGGCACGTAACTGATAACTAGATGTATGGGTGAGCATGTTAGCTCCCAATCAATTGGAAATTACACAAACTGGACATCATTATGTAACATTGTCTTTGATCATCAATTTGATAATTAGGGTTTAAAATTTGAGACTAATCTATGACATGATGTGAATGTTTCAATGAGACTTCAAAAACTCTGGTATCAGGACTTAAGACCACTTCAGATGATCTCCCACCACGCTTTCTATGGCTTCCACCCACTTCACTACCACATTAATTATTGATATACCAATCTGCAGGACAGAAGAGGGATTGAGTTGCATTATGTCTCATTCCTTTTCTCTGTCACATTCCACCTTACACACATGAAAGTCTAAGAATGCTGGCATGTCTAACAGTCAATGAGTCCTACAGTACATCCATTCTTGCTTACTTACTCCCTTGGATACTCTTTCTACCTCCATCTCTTTCTCCCTCTCTCTCCCTCCCTCTTTCCCTCTCTCTTGCTCCCTCCCTTCCTCCCTCCCTAATGTACATTAAAATATACCTCCCTCCCTCTCTCCCTCCCTCCCTCTTCCTCCTCCTTCTCTCACGACCTCTCTCCCTTCTTACTTCCCCTCTCGCACCCCCTCTCTCCCTTCCCCTCTCTCTCCCTCTCCCTACTCCTTCTCTCACGACCTCTCTCCCTTTTCTCTTCCCCTCTCCCTTCCCCCCCTCTCACTCTATGTCTCTTCCTCCTTCTCTCCCTATCTCTCCTGCCCCCCCCCCCCTCTTTCTCTCTCTCTCTCTCTCTCTCTCTCTCTCTCTCTCTCTCTCTCTCTCTCTCTCTCTCACTCCCTCCTTTCCCTCTCACTCTATCTGTCTCTTCCTCCTCCTCTACCTCCCTCTCCCCCTCCTGTCCCTCCCCCCCCCCCCCCTCTCCTTCTTACCCTCTCTCCCTTTCCCTCTCCCTCTCTTTCTCTCTGGAATGTTGCATCACATACATAACAGTCCTTCTCATCCTTTCATAAGCACTACTTATCAATACCTGTTGTATGTAACAACAAAAACAAATTGCGTCACAGATCACCCCCACAATGACCACTTCAAGCTGAGCTGATTACCGGTGACAAAGCCATCGAAAATTGATCCGCCAGAAAGATTAAAGACGGGTGTCCTATTTGCAAAAGTCATGAAACAAGTGAAGAACATAGCGCATAGTGGTCTCTAGGCTGTAGATTTCAGATGACCAGCCCAAAACCTCCTCAAATTCTCGTAATTGCTGTCATTTTGCTTTAAGTTTTTTGAGCAGCAAATCAGACTACATCGTGTATCTCATAGAGCAGGATATCGCCTGAAGCACTAGGGGGCAATATCCATGAATATTTACTTGCCTCATTCATAACTAAAATGTTGCTGTAACCAGTTTACTGACTAGGCCCTCAATTCTAGGAGTGATGCTTATACATAATGAATACATGTATGGACACATAGATGACAATAGCATAATCTGAGTTTCATTCCTGTTTTATTTTATATTTATAATTATTTTGAACCATGATTTTTTTATTAAATTTGTTGCGAATCGGGGCCCCATCATAGGAAGAGGTATGATTGATCTGAATCGATCGCCAGTCCAATCCCCTTCAGAGTTATATACTTTTAAGTCAAGATGAATCGCAAGTCTTTACCAAACAGGCCCTTTACACCAATTAGCCTACTTTTAACCTGTGTAGAGTCCATACTTCACTTGTGGCTGTAGAGTTATATATTTTACAGCCTTGAAGCAAGACTTCTCACACTAGTGCCATGCCAAACCTACTACACCTCCAATCTGTATGAGAATTGCATGGGTGCATTGTTAGCCTCTCATACCGACGAAGGTCCAGCGATCAATAAATAGTCTAGGCCTGTATCTGATCAATAAGGGTCACAGGATTGAGCAGAGGTGAGATAGGCGACCAGTTTCGATCCCTCGTTTGGTTCCAGCCAGTGGCCCTAGTGAATGTAATGTTGCTCGTTGAGAGTGAAATCAATACTACCTAATGACTACCTGTATACCTAGTCTGTGTTTTCAGACCAACTTGTGATAACTTTTGCAAATGTGTGTCTGGTAAAATCAGACTATACAGCCTGACTTGACAGTTCTGCCCACAGTAATTACTAATATGCACATTTTGTCTGTCTATGGCTGTATCTATTCTTCATTCTCAGATTCATTATGGTTTGTAATAAAGTTGTACTTGTCAGCTACTGTAACCATTGCAGACACTTGCTCACTCAAGGATTAAGACTCAGACTGTTGACATCACTCTTATTCCTAGACATTGTTCCGTAGACCATCCCTTTCAACGGGCCAGTCCACCAAACAATAGGGCTTTTTAAAAGGCTCTCTAACAGAGAGATGCGGGACATGGAATGGGAAACATTTTGCTGATTAATGGCTTTACTCAAGTGTGTAATGCAGGTGATTCAATATATATGATTGTATAGGCGATAAGCAGAATGTGACGTTACTAGGATAAACTAAGTAATTTGTGCAATTACAAAACATTCATACATTGCCTTGCACTGGAGGATTCAGGCCATATTTGATCTCATGCATTTCTTTATTTGTGCTGTATTCATATTCCTCCACCCATCTACCAGTTATTGCCTTTTCCTCTCATCTTCTTCCTCTTTTTCATCTCCCCCCTCCTTTTCCTCTTTACTTTCTCTGAACTTCCTCCTTTCGTTTCCTATCTCTTAACATTTCAATCTTTCCTCTCACATACTGTTGTGAGAATTCCCTGATTGTTAAAAATGTGGAATACATGTATCTGCATGGAAAACGTTAAGTACACAAATGAGTGAAATATCATGCCCCCTAAAATGGTTGCATTTCCAATGATGTAATGGTTCCAATTAACAATGTGCTATGGTGTTTTCATAAAGCAGGGCCCTTGGGCAGAACAGTGTCCCACTTGCTAAGAAGGGTACCATTGGTAAATAAAACTAAATGAATAAATAAATAAACTAATACGGCAAAACGTGCTGAAGGGACCATAGAAAAAATCATAGAAAAATCACCTGCTCGTAGAGACCACATACACTACAGCTCAAAGGAATTGGCATAGGGAAAGGGAAGAAAGGGAAGGAGCCACAGTTTTAAAGACAGCCAGTCCCTTTTTCAGATCACCACAAAACCATCGAAACATTGGCAAAACATATAGAGAAGTGTTAACAAGCTCTATATTCACAATTTGAAACTGATACGTAGTGTAAAATTCAAATAATGCACGTAAACAACGTCTGATTAATAGCCTTTACCTCAGGCTCTTAGCAGTTTGTGTTGAAATATCTGCTTTATTGATTAATCTGTTTATTAAATTATAAAACGCATTATGAAAAGCATTGTTCTATGGAAGGAATCATCTCCAAATCTTGGTAGTTACTCATAAAATTAGGATTTCACACATGCATAATAACCACAGAGATACTGTAACAAAGACTAATACTTTTTTCGTGGTACGAAAAAAGTCGGTTTGAAATTTAACGGCTGAAATTTTTTACATATACAGAAAGTTTCAACATGCTATATTCTTAGAAATGGTCTTGAATCACACTTTCTTCATTTTACGATCGTGATAGACGATTTCAAATTTTAAGCTTGCAAAAGGGACGGACAATCTTTAAACTGTGGTATATTTTGTCCAGTTCAGCATGAAACACAATGCTTTAGCCTAAAGAACATCTTGTCTCATGCTGAACTAGACAAAATATACCACGGTTTAAAACTGTGCCTCTTTCCCTTTCTTCCCTTTCCCTTTCCTATGCCAATTCCTTTGAGCTGTGGTATATCTTGTTTCCGTTAAGTAGTTTTTACATACAGGTTTCAGTGTACTAGTGAAAAAAAAATTAAGCCCCCACAAAGCAACAACAAAAAACACAAAGAAACAAACAAAAAAATAAAGCCATCTACAAGGATGTACATGTAAATGTACCTCAGTGCGAAAACATAATCCGGTAAGAAGCAAGCTAAGAATGACATACAAGTACATGTACATTCGTGTTGATGCCGCTCAGTGTACAAATTAAATTCAAACATTTGCAGGGACCATTTATGAAGCCTGATGCCCTGAAAAAAGCACCTTGAACCATCTTGTGCATTCATTCTTGGCATGTCACCATGTGAAGAACAATTTAATAATTAAGTAATACACATTAATCAAAAAGAGAGCCATTTTATTTGGCAAATTAAGGATTTTTGTGATGAAAATGTGTCTTCTCAGGGGCTCATCATTGAATTGGGGGGGGGGGGGGGCTTAATTTCTTTGACCCCCCCCCCCCTCCAACCCCGTCACCCTGTATAATTTGTTCACTTGCACAGATACTGAGCATTCAATTTTCATGAAAAGTGAACACTGTATAGTATATCTTTGAATTGAGGTCTAGATATGCAGTCTGTCATTTGCTTACAAACCTGCTACTGTACTACAAAATAATTCCTCTGTGAATGACTTCTAAACCCCTGTGACCTTTGACTCCCTAGCCTTGAGATACAACATGTTTGGCACTATTCTCTTATTGCAGACAGAGCCAGATTACATGTTAATGTAAAGGTATGTTGAAGGTCACCTCAATCTAGACACTAAATAAGTCTCCCCTTTTTTCTCTCTTTTGAAGCCCTAACAATAGGTGGTGATCAGGTGCCACAATGGAGCGCCATCATAATTATTTCTCGTTACGCACCTCGGAATAATGATGAAGCTGTCCGAGCGTGAACAACGCAGCATTCACACGATCCGTCGGTATTCAAATGTCCTGATGGCATTAGTATGCGGCGATGGCGAATCTGGGGAGCTTCGTTCTATTTTTGTCATTCCTCCATCACCTGCCGACCCAAACCATACCCCCACCGCTTGCCATCGTCCCAACAACACATCGTCCCGACAACGCATCACCCCTGGGCGGTTACAAGAAATTACAGCCTCCCCCTCGACGGACAGACAAGACGACACAACCACTTCTACACTCTGCTGTGATGAAATTAATTTTCCAAAACCGAACGGAGACGCGAGGTAGACCGAGACAACAAAATGATGCCCAGAAGCAATTTTTTGTGTTTTTAACTACATGTACAGTATACCAGCAAATATGTCTTTATAGCATGAAGGTAGGAGGTATTAAAGAAAGGACAAGTTGTTAAATAGAATTATTTACGAGGGTACAGGTATTGATATGAGCAGTCATTGGGCAGACTAGGTACCTGTTGCCAAGTTTGCAATAAGGAGTACTACGTAACTATGGTAACCTGCGGGCAAGGGGAGGAGAGGGATGTTGAAGGGGAAATCCCTGATAGGAGTGAGGTACCCTGTATAGAGACAGACACCCCCCTTCGGAATATCAGCAAAGAAACTCATGAACTTGACGCCCGCAATTTTTTTTCTCAATACCAGCCAGGAGAAGCCCATTTACTTATAAAACGCTTCATGTTTCTATGGTACTGATGGGGTTAACCCTCTCAGTACCAAGCCAAGAAAAGCCCATTTACTTATAAAACGCTTTATGTTTCTATGGTACTGATGGGGTTAACCCTCTCAATACCAAGCCAAGAAAAGCCCATTTACTTATAAGACGCTTCATGTTTCTATGGTACTGATGTGGTTAACCCTCTCAGTACCAAGCCAGGAAAAACCCATTGACTTATTACACATTAATGCACCTACGGTACTAATGTGGTTAACCCTCTCAGTACCAAGCAAAGAGAAGCCCATTTACTTATTACATGATCCACGTTCCTACAGTATGGTACCGATGTGGTTAACTCTCTTGATGCAACGCCAAGAGAAGCCCATTGACTTATCATCCCCTTCATGTACCCATGGTACTGCAAAGGTTAATGCTTTTAGTGAGATTACATTACAGAGTTTGAGAAACCTGAAAGTTCAAGCAGAACAACAACAACAAAGTCAGCGGCTGTTGCGCGCCAGACAGTCTGCAGCGCTCCTGCCGGAGAAGGGGAACAAGAGCAGGAGATGGCAAAAAAGCAATTTAGGGGCTCTGCCAAATCGTTATCAGCTCACGCGCATCTCAGCTCGTTTCGGAGCCGCACGTTTCTCCCATTTCATTGTAAATGTCACTCCTCGTTCCGTTCACGTTGGCTGCGAATCGGCCAAAACATCACGCAGGCCGCTCTCAGCTTTCCCGTCCTCCTCCTCCGACGAGGAGAGTTCTACCAGCGCAGTCATAAAGGAAGCCTTCTGGATGTTTACCTAATGTGCTCAGGAAGAAAGCATGATTTCTCTTTCTTCTTTCAAGAGCTCTGCCCTACTCTGACAAAAGGAAGCTAGTGACAAATGACTCAAATCTGGGTTATTGGTATTCTTAGATTGCACCCAGCATTCCCTACATACAGGCAAAATCTGGACAAGAAATATTCATCTTGCTGCAAGATATTCAATCTAACATGATGTGGTGTTGCACTGATGCCGATGCAAGTGACAGACACATTTTGCTTATTTACAAGTAAAGGCTCTTTTGTAAGTTACTTCCTTTTGTCAGAGTAGGGCAGAGCTGCTGAGCACTCTCCACTATGGTCGTATCTAGCCTCGCTCTCAGGCTGTTGTGATTACATGTATATCAATTTCCAACTCTACAATAACTGGGTCTGGCAGCAGTAGCCTAATCGCCCTCTCACTCTTCTCCACCTCACTTGCCGAGTGCACAAGATGAGAATTAGTCTTACATCAGCAGTAGACCCAAATGTAGACCCGTGATAGTGTACATTTGAAACATTCAACGGCCTGGAATCTACATGTAAGCTAGCTCACGTCTTGAGGAAAACAAAATTCCAGCAATAAAGTGATTTGTGTCTAATAAGAAGTACCCAAAAAACAATTATTGGTAAATTTTCAAGGAGAGGGTAACAAGAAATAAGAAAGTTGTAAACGCAAAGAATTGTGGACGTCATATAGTACCTACATGTACATGCATGTATGTTGTACATTTTCCTACTTCTGAAATTTACAAAAAGCCTTGAACAAGACAAACTATTCATATGAAAAGATACCTTTACAATACTTAGATAGACTTAACAAAAGGAAAAATCTAAATTATTTAATGAGTCACTCGTATTCTTGACACTACGACCATAAATCATATCCTCCTTTTCTTGAGATATTTACTTGTAAATGAACAAATCAAGTTATTTGAACTTCCACCTGAAAAATCACCAATCATTTTTAGATCTGACAATAAATTCTTTGCTTATGTGCATTTCACACCCCACTTATTGTAAGCACCGTCACCAATAAATGCTAGCCGTGGGGAATAAGAACTGTCAACACTGAAGTAATTCAAGCCTTCTCATTCCATATTATATCGGATAGACACCTATTGCTATGTGCACAATATATTGTACTTTGTTAATAGTCAACTGGAAATGCCTATAAAAGTTATAGGAGGAAAAAGTCATAAAAACACAATTTCTTTAAAAAAATAAACTGGGTAATTAAATTGAACCTTTGTGTCATGCTTGAGTTAAGTTTCATAAGAACATCTTACAAGTCAAGTATATGATTTATTCATTTCTTAATGTGACAAGGTTGATTTTGTTTGTGCAATGTTAATTAGACAAAAGTTTGACTTTGCAAAAGTGATCAATCTCTAAAAATCGTAAATACCCTTGCAAGTATGAAGGTACATGTAGCCTGGCTTCCTGTCTGGTGGAAATTTTTTGAAATCAAACTTTAAAATAGAGTCTCGTGCTTATGAAATGAATAAATTTTAAATTCTCCTCTTTTCACAGTCCTCCCCACATGTACTGTAATGGGCAGGCCAGAGATGACATTTAGAGTGATAATTTAGTCTCATGCAGCCAGGCCCCTTTATTGCAGTTTGGATTAGAAATACCCTACAGCCTGAAACAAGGCTATATAGGAAAGTCACTGGGCCAAAAGTCAATCCTACAACTTACTATGCTCAGTGCCTCATCAGTACAAGTATTGATCTCTTAGGAAACAACCTGTATTATGCCAAAGTTTTCCCTCAAATATATCTTGAGAAAATATGAATCAACCACTTGCAAATCTACTGTAAATTCTGGGTACTGATCTTCATCTAAATGAAATTTCATAATGACCAGCATTCTTTGTCATAATGAATTGGTTCACTGAATTTGCCTATTTCTCGAGAGAATATCACAGATCAAAAGAACAAAAAAAAAGGAATACCAATGGATCATTAAAAAAAAATAAATCTAGAATTGTAGCACAGTGGCATTTCCATCATAAAAGAATGGGTAATTTTTTAACCAATACTGGCTACTTTGGCACCAATAAAGTCTGTAAAATTTAATGAGAGAAGATGCTGAATTGCGGTGGATCAAATGCTAAGCCGCAGCATTCTTATTGACTGTAACAAAAATCTATTGAGGGTCCAATTGAATGGTAAGGTTTTTTTTTACTGGTGTGTCCTATTTATCGCTGGCAGATATCAAAATGATACAATTGAATCTAGAGCTCAGCAACAGACACTTTCAAAGCAAAAGTATTCCTCATATTTCTTTTGATTTTCAAGATACATGTACATCCATTTCATTAGAAGTTTGTTCAAAATTAAAATTACTATCAAATCTATGTAGGCTCAGCGTAGCACTATAATTAAAACGACGAAAAGGGGCGTATCATTTTGAATTTCCAACGGTCAAAACGCACACGTGCGGAATTGAGTGATGAAATCTCTGAAAATTGATCTTGGCATATCTCCGTTATTTTTCCATCTAAATTCATGTAACTTTCACCATGGATGGAGACATATCATATCATATCTTATATGAATTTTCAATAAATATGACGCAGTACTTTTTTTTTAATGAATATTTTTGTGATTTGATTGAACGAGTGAAGAGGTGTTTCTTTTTTCCCGACACAAGTCTGCGACCGAATAAATCTTCAAATTATTGACATGTTACTAGAGTTTAGACCCCAGTCTCCCTCTCCACGAAGTTTCGTGCTGGAGCAATTAGGATTTCTGTCAAATTTTGAGCAAAGAAACCTCAGACTTTTTACGAAAATGCTGGAGTTTTACATCTACGATTGAGCAATGCGCACGCGCAGATCATACTGCGTGTCGGGGGATGCGTATTTCCCGCAAATGTAGGCTTATCATTGTCAAAAGCTTATGAGATTCCGCACTCTTGACCCATACGCTTTTGTAGGTATTAAAGTAAGTTTAGGCGTATTTTGTTTATTTTCTACAATCTCTTTCAATTATGACATTTATCTGTATGTTTTGCACTAAAATGCTCCAGCAAGAAAATGTATTAGAAGAATTCACAAGCTCAAAGGTAAATAACCTTCCGTAATTTTGGAATACGTCTATTCTTACACAGTTACAGAGGCATGTATACCCATAGATAGTTCTGACGTAGTCATGTCTACACCCATACATCAGCTCACTTCTCGGTTGTATTGCAAAGTAGTCACATTTATTACGTTTATACAGTCGTGCTAGGACAATCGCAAGACACCATTGGCACTGCCTCTCGCACAGGCAGCTAGCTGCCTTCACGTTGAACCACACCGGTTGTATTGCCAGCTACCTCACGTAACGCACCGGTAGTCGGCTAGGCTGCTCCCATACCGAACCCACGCACGCCTTGTACACGCTTTGCCAATGGACCATTCCGATATTCGATGGGTCGAATATGGGGTTGCTTTTGTTTTTTAACGACACAACCGTGCGACGAAAAATCAGAAAATGAAATTTGGAACAGAGTTAGAATATACTTTGATAAATCATTTACTGCAATTCATTTTTTGGAGCAATTGCTACAAATATGAAATTTAAAGCCTTTTTTAAAAGCTTTTTTTTTTCTTTTTTAGTGCTATGTTTCATCCTTATTTCTATGATGTTTCATGACATGAAACTCCCCAAAATGTAATTACAATTGAGAACAACTCTTTCCTGTTAACATAACGTTGAGATTTTGTTATTTGGAGCTATTTTGAGCGAGATAGCACAATTTTGCTAAGACACTTCCCCGGCGGTTTCACGGGAAACACGATGCGATTCAGCGGAATTTGAGTACACCGAAGAAATGCTTTCGCCCGTTAATTATAGTGCTACGCTGAGACTGTATGACTATTCACGTCTACACATACACCTGGTACCTACCCATAAAGAAAGAGAGTAACATTAATCAAAGGTACAATTTTTTAAGATTGTCTTATCATAGCATCTGTTCTTGTAAAATGATTCTCCAATAATCTTATCTCTGTTGGAGATCCACAAGCATTGTACACTTATCAGGGCTTTTATGCTAGGTTGCAGAGCAATATTGCCCCATAAGACATAAAAAGGGCCCCAACAACAAGAAAAGTGCCCTTGCAAATAGAAAAAAAAATTCATCACAGTATATAGCATGGTCCAGGGGGTACCTTTCATGATATAAGATTTAAAAGAAGCCATCCCCCCCCCCCCATCCCAGACATATCTACCTTTTTTTTCTATTGAGACTGACAACTTATCACCTATCGCTGTTGACAAAATGAATGCACTTGTCTAATATCGTTTGCACCAACAATCTTATCATCTCCCCTATTGACTTACTAACTTGTTAGTCAAACACAGATAAGGCGATCATGAGTCGAAACGCGTCAAATGATACAATATTGTGAGGACAGAGCACACAGTTTAACACCTGTCCTGGGCAATAAAGGAATGATGTCATCGAAAATTTGTGTAAAATACAGTTATAGTTCACTCTACAGATCTAAACTGCACAGGTTATGTCAATGAAAATGGCGCCAAATGGTAAATTAAAATATCTTTTTATGGCATGGCATCACAAAATCATCATTACAAGCAGAATCACTGATTTACAGTTTTTCCGTTTGTAGATACTGAACAATTGCATGCATAATCTATGTTACCTTAAAGGGAAGGGAATGATATAAGTGACGACATATTCTAAGCAAGTGCTTTCACGAAGACAAAGAAATGCTACCTGCACCCCAAGAGTCATTACAAAATACACTCAAACAGGAGTGATGCACAAAGGGCATGAATTGTGTTCTGAATAACCATCTTTTCTGGGTAATGACTTGTCAAAAAGTGATAACCTTATTATCAATTCACAGGATTATTTCAACAATATCAATTGATGAGATGTCATATCAGTGACATAACACCCATGATGTGAAAGGAAAATTCCATCCCTCAACATCACAATGTGCAAATTTTAGTTCGATTTGGGTGGTGGTACCTTTCAGAGTTTTTATCAATCAAAAGTATCAAATGTGTTTTTGTGACACCTCATACAATACGCCCACAAATTGGGTATCCACGATGGGTTCCCAGATCTATACTATGCACCCTGCCAGCAAATACACAACAGCTCAAAGGAATTGGCATAGGGAAAGGGAATGGGAAGGAGCCGCGGTTTTAAACCGCGGTATATTTTGTCCAGTACAGCATGAAACACGATGCTTTAGCCTAAAAAGCATTGTTTCATGCTGAACTGGACAAAATATACCGCGGTTTAAAACTGCGGATCTATCCCTTTCTTCCCTTTCCCTTTCCCTATGCCAATTCCTTTGAGCTGTAGTATAGGTGCCCAAATAAAAACTCTGGACCCTAGACAAGTAAACAGGGACCCTATACACAATAACAAATCAAGACATCTTGGCCCCTTTTGAAGAAAGTGTGTGTGTGGGGGGGGGGGGGGGTGGGCGCTGCCTAGCATTCGGTTAATTTGGAAGCCCAAAGAAGTCAACTATGTGTCTGTAGCACTCCTACGTACCAGTCAGTGTTAAGCAGTGGATAAATTACATGGGGGCTCAGGGCTGTTGAAGCCCTGGCATACCTTAAAGTGCCCCCATGTAAGATGAAAGTGCCCCTATGAAAACTTACTTTTTCTCATCTAATATTGTCTAATATTGTACACACATCGTGCAGTGTGTTCCTTGTGTCACATCAGGACCATGTTGCATATTTCAAATTGTTGTAACTAAACATTATTGTGGTAACTACCACAGTAGCAACCAATGGGTTTTCAGCATTACTGCAGTTGCCTATGGCAGTTACCATCAATGGTAAGTTACAATGTACAATAGTTGAAAACATGCAACAAGGTCCAGGGCCTTGTCTTGTTGTGACTGATTGCAACTTTGACTTGCCATTAAAGGGAATATACTGTACTGGGAAAACAAAAAGCCTTCAAACAGGTGATCCTGAGCAATCTTCTTGCCAATGGTCTTAAATTCATGTATTGTCCATTTTAGAAACTTGCTGAAAGTTATTTGCCCTCAAATAATCCTCATTTGGAGTAATTTGGAGTAATCCTCAAAATATTCGGGCCGAACATTTTAAGAATTTTTTATTCAATCACGAATTACTTCAACTGTGAATCATTTGAAGGCAAATAACTTTCAGCAAGTTTCTAAAATGAACAATACATGAATTTAAGACCATTGGTCAGAAGATTGCTCCTGATCACCCTTTTGAAGGCTGTTTGTCTTCCCAGTACAGCATATTCCCTTTATAGCTAAATACAGGACAATCAATTCAGATCAATCTCAACTTTTTATAAGATGGGTCCCTCGTCTTAAAGTGTAACACCCCCAATTGTTACACTTTATAGATTTTTCTATGTAACTGCGCCATGCTAACATGCGTTTAAAGTTCCCATATACCTGTATCATGGAGTCCTTATATAACCACAAATTATGAAAACAACATGAGGTAATGCCCCAAATGTCCTAATGACATTGAAAAGCGGAATCAAGAAACTGCCACCGCAAGATATTTATACGGTAAACAGCTTTTGTGTGGGAAGAGCAGCCGACAATTTTGCGGTCGGATATTTCATTAAATCGAGCAAAAATATATTAACGTTTATTTTGGGGATGAGTCCATTTCGGTTCATGCTTCAACACGGCACAGTGCATGCATAAGCCATTGAACTTTGTGAAAAGGGGGCGAAAAGAAGTTGAAGAATGGCCATTTACCCTGCTCAATTGCCGGTGGTAAATTCTGAAAGACGTATTATCACTCATATTTATCTTTCTCGCCGTGGCACGCAGTCAAGTGGGGTTTTTTCCCCTCTCTTGCCTATTTTTTCTGCATTGCTGAACTGGAAATGTAACAGTGAACCTCAAAGCCATACAAGTATGCTTCATCCGCTCCTGAGTACCCTATCTATTGTTTGTCCAAATTACGTAGCTTAGGTGTGAGCAAAATTAGAGAGGTTTGTGGTTAACCGGGGCTCAATAATGTAAGGTGTTCGGGGAACAAATTACAAATTGATTATATATTCAGGGAGCTTTATTCCAAGTCTGATACTCTGATGCCATGCATTTTTTCCATTAGAGGGGGCTCTTTTTCACATTAATTTTGGACTAAATATTCATTTTCCATCCGCTGAATGGACATGTAGGCTTCTGAGAAAGAGTAGCGTTCCGTCTGTGATTATTTGTACCTTCCAAACATTATTTTTCATGCAGTTCCATTAATCATACCTGCACTACAGCTCAAAGAAATTGGCATCGGGTAAAGGGAAGAATGGGATGGAGCCGCAGTTTTAAACCGTAGTAAATTTTGTCCAGTTCAGAATGAAACATGATGCATTAGCCTAAAAAGCATCGGGTTTCATGCTGAACTGGACAAAATATACCACGGTTCAAAATTGCAGCTCCTTCCCTTTCTTTCCTTTCCTTTTACCCGATGACAATTCCCTTGAGCCATAGTGTACCCCTTTAATTGTGTGTACACTGTAGGTACATTTCCAAGCATACCCTGTTCTTGACTGTCCACATTACGCTGTTTTTCATAATGTATTCACGTATCTTCACCTAACTGCATACTTAGCGCATTATTACATTCTCCTGTATTTATTTTGTGATTCAGCTGTTGCTACTCAGACAAACCTCAGGCAAGCTTTGGGGTTACCATTAGAAAAGTAATGTTTGAATGGTATGCTTTGAAATTTGCATGTATAATGAAAAAGGTCTATGACAGACAACTCCTTTACCTAACTGCATGTAAATTTGAAAGGAACTTATCAACATGTTTATTACCACCAGCCTTCCTTACATGTTTTATTGATCAAAACAATTTCAAAAGAGCAAAACACCTCATCCTGCTTTTAAACTATCATACTTTCGCATTTTTTTTTCTGTTATATCCATCTATCTACCAGTAATCACTTACAAGGAAAAAGGGGCAACTACAGTATATGCTCCAACTATAGCTGGGGAAAAAATCACAAATTTGGGCAAAAAATAAATCCTGCCGCTTTTAACCTATCATTAGAGCTCCTTTGACGCAAAGAAATTCAACCCTCGATCACCCCAGAACAACAATAATCCCCTGATTAAGTGAAAATAAAGCTTGAGGGGAGTTGAGTTTGTATCAAACATTGCACAATATGTGGGGAGAAAAGGCATTCAAACATCTTAGCCTTGGATCCAGTCTTTCAATAACACATGTTATTCACTAGCCGGCTATATCATCATCCATTGAAGTACTGCTATTGCTGCCTGGTAAATATTGTAGTTTAGAAACTAGAGGAGCAAAGCATCTGCAAATGCTAATAACATCGATCCTGCAGAAAATTTACTTACAAGCCGCAGTTTGCAGACGCTTCATGTTGATGAAAATTAAAATAACATTTTCCCAACCTGGAAGTAGACTTGATGGGGGAAAATAGGTGAAGACTTGAGCTTGTATTTTGATTTTCTTGAACAGTATGGTAAAATCCTCCCTGGAAGTGAGAAGGGGTACGGAAATCCTTTCAGAGCGATAAGAAAAAGGGAGAGAAAGGCAAGATCAACAAAACAGTTTGACAGTGCTTCAAGGCCACAAGGCTTTCCCTTATTTTCTCCCTTTTCTTCCAAGTTTAGAATCTGATTGAATACCAAATGTGTATAAAGTAGCTATCAAAACAGAGAGAAAAACAGGGGAGAGGGCTGAACAAAAATAATGTTTCTTTTGCTCTCGATAAGTAGCTCCTTTCAGCACCCCTGTTAAGGAGAGGGGCGAGTAAATGGACTTCAAAGTCCTTCCTAAACTGGTGGCATGCCAAAGTGATTTTGCGACAAGACCATTCCAAAATGAGGATGATTTCATAATACAGGGTAGTCTGTAAAATATCACACTTTTAATCCCACATCGTGCTTACTTCTTCTAATAAATCATTCAAATTATGGATGCAAAACTGCTGCATGGTTTTCTTTAAAAAGACAGCATTATCCAGCAGACTTCAGCTCATTGAAATTATCTGGTACTCAATTTACTGATTCTTAAACCGTCAAACATTCAACACTTTCTAAATTACTTGTATGTTTAAATCCCCCAAATTGCATGCATCTTTTAATGGAAATTATCCACCTAATATATGGGAAATGCTTCAAATAACAAGGTGTCTTCTGTGAAGTATATGACAGATTTAAAAAAACTGCACACCAGTGCTTATTTGTACATTGTGACAAAACGATACTACTCAACTTCTACTTCAAATGATAGGGATGGAATGAACCCTTTACAAGCATACCGGTACCACTTTCAGCTAATCCCATTTTTAATTAATACGGCAAGTTGTATTGTTGCAAGTCACTCGGATGAATAAGAGCACACTTCTAGCCTCTCTTCCAGGCTCTTTTTTTTTTTTGTTAATCCACACTATTCATCTAAGGGTCTGGCTATCGCAAACTGATCATTCTTGATTTCTTCTCTGGCTCAGTCAGACTTAAGAAAGGAGAGTGATAAAGTGACTTAGTCTTACAAGAAACAGACTTTATTTTTCAGTTTCGATTAGGAATACATCAAACAGCCTGGAAGCCAAGCTAGAACCCTTCTTGCATCTATTTACTCAATTAAAATTGGTCTCCCAGGGACTTCATTACTAGCAATCGAGACTAATTTGCCGCAAAGGCATCGGGGTCCACTGGCTGATTGGGCACAAACTTGGTAGACTATAAGAAAAGAATTTTGAAAGCCTCAATGAGTCAGTGAATATAATTTGAACCTTCTAATGTACACTACAGCTCAAAAGAATTAGCATAGGGAAAGGGAAAGGGAAGACAGGGAAAGACCCGCAGTTTTAAACCATGGTATATTTTGTCCAGCTCAGCATGAAACACGATGCTTTTTAGGCTGATGCATCATGTTTCATGCTGAACTGGACAAAATATAACACAGTTTAAAACTGCGGCTCCTTCCCTTTCCCTTTCCCTATGCCAATTCCTTCGAGCTGTTGTGTATGTATACCACTGGTCATCAATTTTTGCACCAGAAATTAATCCTATAGAGCAGCAGTTAACCATTATGTCTCACTCTCACAGTCTAATTTGCCCCAGTTCTACAATACATCAGCATGCGACAACAGGTATAGTTTTAGAAATGGCAGACAAAAATAAACTGGCTTCTAGGGGCCATATTCATGAAAGCTTACTAGCCTAGTTAGTTACCAGCAATGCAGGTGAATGCACTTAGCAAGTAACTAGGCTTAAAGACAGCCAGTCCCTTTTTCAGATCACCACAAAACCATCGAAACATTGGCAAAACATATTGAGAAGTGTTAGCAAGCTCTATATTCACAATTTGAAACTGGTACGTAGTGTAAAATTCAAATAATGCACGTAAACAACGTCTGATTAATAGTCTTTACCTCAGGCTCTTAGCAGTTTGTGTTGAAATATCTGCTTTATTGATTAATCTGTTTATTAAATTATATAACGCATTATGAAAAAAAATGGTCTATGGAAGGAATCATCTCCAAAGTTTGGTAGTTACTCATAAAATTAGGATTTCACACATGCATAATAACCACATATAAACTGTAACAAAGACTAATACTTTTTTCGTGGTACGAAAAAAGTCGATTTGAAATTTAACGGCTGAAATTTTTTACATATACAGAAAGCTTCAACATGCTATATTCTTAGAAATGGTCTTGAATCACACTTTCTTCAATTTACGATCGGGATAGACGATTTCAAATTTTAAGCTTGCAAAAGGGACGGACAATCTTTAAAGGGCATATACTGTACTGAGAAGGCAAAAAAGCCTTCAAAAGGTGATCGTGAGCATTCATCTTGCCAATGGTCTTAAATTCATTTATTGTCAATTTTAGAAGCTTGCTGAAAGTTATTTTCCCTCAAAAGATCCCCATTTGGAGTAATTAATGATTAATGATTAAATCCTCAAAATATTCGGGCCGAACATTTTGAGGATTTGTGATTTAATCACTCATTGCACAAAATGGGGATCAATTTGAGGGCAAATAACTTTCAACAAGCTTCTAAAATGGGCAATACATGAATTTAAGACCATTGGCAACATGAATGCTCACGATCACCTTTTGAAGGCTTTTTTTGCCTTCCCAGTACAGAATATGCCCTTTAAGCGTAGTTACTTGCTAAGTGCATTCACTTGCATTGCTGGTAACTAACTAGGCTAGTAAGCTTTCATGAATATGGCCCCTAGAACCCAGTTTTTTTTTAAGGCTTTTTGGCCTTCCCAGTACTGTATATTCCCTTAAAAATACTGTTTTGTGAATATGGCCCCAGGATGTTGAGAATTTCTATTCCAAACTAGAAAATAGAGACTATTATGTACTCATAAGACTAGTCATAATCATTCTCTTTTTTTTTTACTCAGTACAACCCATGTTGAAGGGGCAAAAGACCAAAGAAGTACAGATTGATAAAATCTACTGCAATCAGAATCCTTTATTGAATAGTTTGGGTTTTTTTGGAAATTCTCAAGAGGCCATATTCATGAAAGCTAATACTAGCCTAGTTGGTTACCATAAGGCATGTATTTTGATGCACATTAGTAACTAACTAGGCTTAGTAAGGTTTCATGATCATGACTATGGCCCCAGTTTATTTTATCTGTTAATTATACCTGTATAGTCCACACATGGAGGTAGGGTGACAAAATGTATGAAAATTCTAAAATAGGCTCAAGTAACTAACAGTAACAGCCTTACACCTTACACAATACAATAGGCCCTAAAGCTACACTTATTTTGGGCATCTATATATTAAACATTTAGTTCCCCTCACCTCTCGACCTGTCCTAAATTCACTCAACCCAATCCAAGAGATTAGGCCCGACAACTTACTGTACCATACCAAGACTTTCGTAACTCTCAGTTTGTCCAGACTAAGATTAACCTCTCTTCGGGTAAGATTTGTGAGAATGTAGCTTTAGAATATACTACCTTACTCCACCAACAATAAGACTACAATTTGTAATCCACGGTCCGTGGAGATAACGTTTGTTGTGTGCCTGTGCAAACGTTAGCACGCGAATTTAATTATCTCGAGGCCCTGAGAAACGATGCGAGAAGGAGGGGTACAATAGCGTACCCTCTTCCCCAAACTTTCCCCCGAACATCGGTCAGCAACCCGATCCCGCTGTGCGGGGTAAGAATGACAAAATTAACATAATAATTTCAGCTCAACACTCACCGTTCGTGGCGTAGAGTCCACAGCAAGATTCACCAAATGTATCTCTCGAGGGATCCCAGAAAGTGCTCGATGTCTATCTACTTTAAAAAGATGATCGTGGCGATGATAAGTAAACAGCGTTGTGTACTCAAAACTTCGCGCTTTGTCCTAATGAATATCCGTCCACACGTGCATAACACGAACGTATACAAAACATTACGCGTAACAACGGTAAAACCTCCGAGCTCCGTGCCGTAGTCTGCCCCTCGATTTACCAGCGAGCTGGCGCGCTAATGCTGCGAACAACAATACAGGTGCATTGGGGAAATTGTTCCCTTCCCTTCGTATGCACTCCACGTAGAAGCCATACCAACCGCGTGTACCAGTGCATGCAGAAGATGCGTTGGAAAGATGAACACGATAATGATTTTAGCAAGAGATGGCGCTATGGAAGAAATCGTCAAAGTTCTTCAAAGATGTGATTGCAGTAAATATAACAAACAATAAATGATATTTATACAATTCATTCATATAAATGATAGCCAGTACTTATTACATTTACTTTTATTTGTTTTAGTTGTTACCAGTCAAGATACGTTTATTTTTTTATAGACACTTCTAGCGTTTTACGCTAAAAAAAAAAAAAAAATTCAATTACCATGAAAAACAGTGTGACACAGAGTATTATGATTTCTAATTCGTGTCCTTCATTTCACATTCATTTTACTCTTACTCTCTTTTACAACCACTTTTGTATTTCTTCTTATATGTGTGATTACATCATTTAGTAATCTTGTCGAGTTATATTTTTTTGTGTTTAAAGTAATAATCAAAATACTAGTAGTTGAAATAAATAGTTTTTAGCTGTTTTCCTGCGAGCACGTTCACTACATAAATAAACTCACTCAATTCGTGAAATAATTTATGTTAAGCAATTTGAAAAGGTATGTGAAAAGGTAATTTTGGAAAAACACGAGGCAGGTTAGAAATGCGTTTACTAACAAATAAAGTTTTTAAACCATTTGACTGCCAGACAAAGTGAAGCTGTAGGCCCTATGGGAAATGCGACACTAGTTTGTGTCACCATATTAGAGGGAAAACATATTAAGACTATTATTTTACCCTACAGAGGTATTCCGGTCCTCTAGGTTTAAGATTAGGGATATTCTGGGTTTGTCTTGTTTATGCAAGATATACACAAACTCACACAGAGTACTGTAAAGTCTGAGTTTTCTCAAATACTTCCTTATCTGTTTCTTTGATGCTCTGCTTTAATTGAATTAAGCTTATTTTAAGTTTTTTTTTTCTTTGAATATGCTGTATCTCTTTTGCAGGCCTAGCATATATCTATATATATATATATATATATATTTCAAACAACGCAATGAGATCGTTAGAATAAAACTATTCTTTTCTGTTTTCAGAACGGTTCATTTCACATTTCAAATTAGATTATGTTGCTGGTTGTCTAAAATATGGTCTAGTGCATGTTCCTAGAGACTCTGGCATTGACATCATTTTTTAACGTCAGAATCTCAGTGACAATTCTGTTATCAGGAGCAATTTTTCTCAGCTTTGTAATTCATACAGATTTTGAAGAAAAAAAATCAATTAGGCCATCATTATCATTTTCTACTAGGCCTATAGGGCTAAGTTTGTATTTGTATTCAATTTCTGTTCTTGTCTGAGCAAGGCGTTCTTGAAAAAAAAAATGATCTTCTATGAGAAGACCGACATGTAACTACCCTGATATTAAGAAGTATCAATGGATAAATGATGCATTTCATTTGTCATTTGAAAGATTGTATCATTTTGACATGATTCCTTCCGGGTATCTCGCCACCAAACAAGAATGGTCGTGGACGGAATGCACTCCGTTGGCGGTTCCTATAGTTTTTAATGGTTTTAATAAAGCAGACAGATGAAAAAAACATATGAGTGAAGGTTTGACGAAAATCTGTCATAGGATAAGAAAGTTACAATTGTTTGAAGGTTTAATTTTGTGACGTCACATGCGAAATGCTCTCCCGTAATGTTGTGTACTATTTTTTTTGTGTGTAAATATTCTCATAAGGAAATGCTTTATTTTATATGTGCATTTGATACATCATTAGAAACACGTTTTACACGCATTCATTAAAAAAATATTCCTTCATCAAAAACAAAAAAGAGCAATTTATGGAATCCAACGAAATACAATGAATGGAAAAGCACCTCACACGTGACGTCACAAAATTTGAAAGATCATAACTTTCTTATCCTTTGACGGATTTTCGTCAAACCTTCACTTATATGTCTTTTATGTTTCTGCTTTTATTGTAATAAATTTGCGTGGACTATCCCTTTAATCCTTTTGTTGCTAGATAAATTGCTGTTCCACAGGAATGACGTGTATTATTTGTGAATAAATTCACACGTGGCACCCAACGAGTTAACCCAACCCCGAGGTGTTGAAAAAGACTAATCGTTGTAAGCCAAGCGCATAATACGGGAGGCGTTGTGAAGGTGTGTCCAAATGCCGCGCTTTCATTGGTCCAAGCGCGATTCGCTTGCTTGCTGCATCTGTTACGCAATATTCTGCGTAAACCTCGAACCTCGTTACAAAGACAATTATCACTCAGGGACGTATTTAATAAACACACTTCAAAATTTAATGAGACATACTAGTTTGAGCGGAAAAAACACGATGCAAGTATATATCCGGAAAATGTTTAAAAATATATATTCATGGATCATTTCGACACTACTTAGAGCAAGCTACGTACTTGAACAAAGACTACTATCTCTACACACTGCATTGCATGCATGCAGTATGCATGTAGTCCGATCAAAGTGCGTGCAAAGTCGAAAGGGTCAAGGTAATATTATTTGTATGTTCCTGTGCTGCGTGTGCACTTTAGCCGAACATTATTGATATTACACCGATATGTATGATTTTCAGACCTTTCCATAAATCTAAACACATCAAAAGAAGCGCAACTGGGCATGAGCATGGCTTCAAATATCGTCGAATTTTTCTTGGGTGGCGTCGCAACATGCGGTGCGTGCTTATTCACCAACCCGCTGGAAGTGGTCAAAACTCGCATGCAGTTACAGGGCGAACTGAAAGCCCGCGGAACCTACCATCGCCATTACCGCAACGTTTTCCACGCTTTTTACACAATTGGACGGGTTGATGGGCTACTAGCCCTGCAGAAGGGACTTGTTCCTGCTCTTTGGTACCAGCTTTTCATGAATGGAGCGAGGCTAGGAACATACCAGTGCCTGGTCAATCTAGGACTGACGCGGAACTCGAAGGGGGAGCTCAGCTTTCCGCGGACCGTCGCTGCGGGGGCATTCGCGGGTTGCTGTGGGGCTTGCGTGGGCAGTCCGTTCTATCTCGTAAGTAGACTCTACAACTTACAAGTTGTGAGCAAATCCATCATGAACCTATTCATGGATTTAACAGAAAATAAGTATGGCAATAGCATTTTTGTCAAATGTATTTGATTTTGTCTGTATAATACCATGATTGAATTGTCTTAATCACTCAACATTAACCTTGTTAACTGCATCATTGCATCATCATTCATGATGTAACTAACTTGTAGTTTGAAATGTGCATTATGATGCAATGCCTTGTCCATGTCATAAATGAACATGCTGTAATAAAGACAGATGCAGGCACCATCCTTTTTTGTTGCACATCATGTAAACATATTTGTTGCTTACTCTACACTACAGTTCGCGCAGTGAGCGGGCTGCGGAGTACGGAGCTTTGAAGCAAGGAAGTCAAGATTAGCAGTGATTATATTAGTTGGTTTCAGCAATTCTGTAAATCAAAACTCAAATCTATTGCACATATTTACATAAAATATATACCTGAATAGGTCCGGTGTTGGTTTGAAGATGAATTTAATCCATGTTGCATTTTTAAAAATTGTTTTCGACCTAAAGTGGTTCAGAGTCTCACGACAGCAGCTGCGATGCAAAGATTAAAGCTTATGCGCATGCTAATGTGAAGTCTTAATAATAATTTTTTCTATAAAGGCCCCAGTCATGAACTTAAACCGCTTTGGTGCAAAATATTTACACCAGCGTTTACCTAAAACAAGATTATTTGGGGCTACCCAGCCACTGTATCTGTGTACTGTGCATTTCGAACTATTTATTGATAAACCGAGGGTGAATGTCAATTGTAACAGGTTGTTCACGAGCGTTGCCATTGTGTGTCCACTGGCTTTTTTGCATTGTTACTGAAAATTGCCACCAGTGCATGCAACGTGGACTGTGGTATACAGATTTTCTTCAGAGACAAACATACAATGTTTAATAAAATCTTTATCAATATCAAAATATTTGATCCTCAATGGTAGCTAGGCAATTAAACTTTTGATTGCACACAAGAACAGCATTGAAAAAAAATGAGAAAGTACTTAAAAGACAGAATTAAAACAAGCTGACAGTTGGGACCATACATTTCTTTTCTGGGCACTGGATACACCCAGTTCTCATTTCTGAGTAGGACATGTGAGAACTGGGTAAAAACTATTCCTGTAGTAAATGGGTTTTAAAATCCTCTCATTACTCTTGGCATGAAGGAGTGTAGTGAAGTCAATGCAGTATTCAGGGCTTGGTACTGAGAGGGTGAACAGCTAATTTTCCCAACTTTCATCCGCAGATCAAGACGCACCTGCAAGCCCAATCCCATGAGGCCATAGCGGTCGGCCACCAGCACACGCACCATGGCATGACGCAGGGTCTTCGCCTCATCTATGCAGACCGCGGCTTCTTCGGCCTCTGGAGGGGTGTGTCCGCTGCTGTTGCCAGGGTAACTGTTGGGTCAGCGGCCCAGCTGTCTGCATTCAGTGCAGCGAAGGAAATGGTTGTCGGAAGTCAGGTAGGATATTGTTTTAATGTAGTGAACCATATTTCAGCCCTAGCTAATATCACTTGGAATGATTTAGTCAGTTGACAAACTACTGGTAGTCAGCATAGTTCACTGTGTCAATATGTCTTGTAGAATCCTATTTGAATGTGATTCCCTGTCGTATTTTATGTAAAAAAGAGTTCTGCACGTTCTTGATGGCGAAAATAAACTTTGGTTATGACTTGTAATAAACAGTGATGGTTAGTGATATGGAGAGTTGCAACTATGTGATGAATTGCTAATTTTACAGTGGAATATATTCTTTGTAATATATGGCTCAGGGTTTAATCAATTTCAACATTTCTTGCCATACAATTGATTTGATTCTTCACAGGTCTTCAAAGAGGGCAGCCTACTGGTTCCTATCTCGGCCAGCATGATTGGAGGCGTGGCCGTAGTCTGCTGCATGACGCCCTTCGACGTCATGAGCACACGCCTGTACAACCAGGGGGTCGACGCCCACGGGCGTGGTCTCTACTACCGGGGTCTCCTGGACTGTTTCTGGAAGATCCTGACCAAGGAGGGCCCACTGGGCTTCTACAAGGGCTGGTCTGCGTCCTGGTTCCGCCTGGCACCCCACACAGTGCTCAGTCTTGTCTTCTGGGACCAGGCTCGGAGTCTCTATCAGGGGATGACAGGCAGATCGGGGAGCTGATGATAACCTTAACTGGTCGATGGATAGACTGGCTGAGGAAAATGCTATGCATTCCCCGCATTTGCATTCAGCACTGGGGCTGCTACCCTGCATTGTAGAGTGTCTGTCCTAGAACTCGCTGAGAACCTGATTACCGTATGGATTTGAAGATGAATTTGGTCGGTGTCGAGGTGCAATAATATTGTGTGATTCCATGTGTCTCTGTTATTGCTACTGCTATTCCATTCAACTTATTTTGTGGGTTGCATTGCTGTATAAGTGTTGCTTTGAACCCATGGGAGTTGACTTTATGAAATAGCTGATCTTATTACATGCATTGGAAATTAGATTGAGGGTGAGCGAAGGGAAATTTTGATAAAATTTTAGAAAGAATTTGGTCCATAACGTCATCTCTGCACATGAAATCGAGGTTGCTTCCATGGAAGGTGAAACACTCAAACGATTTACAAGATATTTGTAACGATATATGATTGCCCAATGTGCGAAATGGAGGCATTTCTCTGACATGCTTTTGACAGTATTCTCGGTTTATCAAAAAAACGAAGCAACAATATAATCTGAAATTCACAGAATCGTATCATTATACGATGTTCTTCTACTGCACATGCACTTCAGTACATGAAGTGGTTCTGAAATCTTCTGGAATATACATTCCTCTAAATGCATCAAAAATTTCTCTTGCATATTTGGCGGCGGACCTCCCTCGATCAAAGAACCAAACACGTCAAATATTCTATTGTGTTATCAATGAATGCAACTGCCAACTGGTGTAGGAATTAATTACTCTTCGTGCTTATTCCAGTTCTGACACCTTCCTGGACAAACTTAACAAAAATTGCTCTGCGGGGGAAATTTTGCAAAGAAAGTTGTGTGTGACTGTGAGCAACTCAATACAAGTTATCTAGATCCTGACTATTCTATGTGAGATAATGGCTAAGGATTTTTAAATATATCTGACAATGTGACATAAGCCTTTGGACACTGCAGTAGTATACATGTGATTCATGTTCATTATACAACTCAGGGTTAGAATGTGACCAAGTGTGTGTGTTGGTATTAAAGAACGGTTGAGGCTGGAGAGTTGTACACCAGCTATCTGTGACAGTATTGTGAAAGGAACATAAAGTACCTAAGTGTGATGTCATATGAGCCTGTTGTCAAGACAACTAGCTCTAAACTATGTGGGTAGAGCAAGCAGCGGTGATCATAGCGGGAACTCTCTTTAGGAGTACCCGAGACCTACCCGCTAGACAATGTTGGACCAGTAAATGTCTCTCTTGAGGGATGTTGTTTCGAAACAGAGACCTGGATAACAATGGGTCTGAAGACAACACTCTGGTACTCTATAACAGATTCATAAGTACATGTAGTCCAAAGTTAACTTCATTGATGTGTAAGTTATGTAGTATGTATCAACATATAGGTATTCTTGTGAACCGAAAATGTATTATAATTGTATCAAAATTTACATGTAAGTAGGTTGATGATTCGTGCATTCTGCTCACTTATGCAGACAGTATACAAGTTTCTTCGAAAATTACTGCAATAATTTTGAATGGTCACCACTTCCTTTGATTTGTTGTTGGCTCAATCTCACTCATTTACTTTGTGTATAAAAGCATAGTCCAGTGCTCTATGGATGCTTATGCCCTGTGAAACTTGCCAAGCAGTGTTGGGACATACATGTACTTACTGTATACGACATATATTTTGCGCGCCTAATTTTTCACGAATCAGGACTTATCGACAATTTCGCAAGTGTTTAAATTTCGCAAGTGTTTAAATTCGCAATTGTGGAGTACTAGTAATATTAGTTTATGTGCTCGTGCACGTCGTACTCATAGTTTCGCGTGTTGTTAAATTTGCGAATAGCACTCGACTCGCAAAATTCGTGAAAATAAAAACCACGCAAAATATATGGCGTATACAGTTGTATGCGTAACAGAAGTTATGAAAATATTATCACTTCTATCTGCCTCTTCTTAGATCACTTTACGATCATGATTTTGATCTAATATTTAGAGAATAATTATAGCTGAAACAGACTCAACCACTATGTGTTTATTAAAAAAGAAGTTGTTGCCATGAACATTTTGTGCTGGGTATTTAAAAGGTTTAACCCTTATATAATTGGGCCTTGACAACCCAAGTGGTTTTCTAAAATAGTAATGAAATATTTAAATTTTCATCCCTGAAATATACTCATCATTTGTAATACCACATTTCTCCACTCAGATCCCTAACAGCACGACTCCTGCATAATCAGCTGTGCAGACAATAGACAACAGGCTGTGAATAAACTTCAGAACCTTATAGGTCACAATTAAGCAACACCTCTTTGGTTACTGTAGTTCCGTGGCAAATGTTCACATCCTAACTAGACCAGGGTTCATGACGACCAAAATCATAAACCTGAGCAATGTGTTAAAAAGCAGGTAACCTTAAAGAGTAGTCATTGATATCAACAACACAATAAGTAATATTGCTAGAGTATTTAATGCTATCGCACAGCATGGGTTCTTTCTTCTTTACTGATTACAAAAAATACAATTGATTTTGCATAAAAGGAATCTTATGCAAAGAGACCGAGAATTCAAAATACAAAGCCAAAGAAATAAAAGATCATAGGACCAAATATAATTGTTTTCAGTGCCTAGAAATAGTCATATACCTATATTGTCTTGACACATCATGAAGTTGTTATTACATTTAAGTTGTCAAGTTTTGTGAGCATCACGTTAGTATTCTCATGACAGATATAAAATGGATCTAGTGAATTGTAACAAACAAAATGAACGAACTGAAAATATTCAAGTGTAATATTATGTGAACTAACATCTCAAATCATTCATCTCCTTTCCAAGTACATGTACATGTATTGATCATTTGACTCTCCATTATCTTAAGTATTGGTGTAAAATTTACATGATGTTGTGATTTTGAAATGATATAGTTGTACTGTATTATTGATTGTGCTACAAATTGAGAGGTTTATTAAAATGGGAATTTTAACATGTAGTATGTTGAAATGATTACGCATACATATGCAGTATTCTACTGCACAAGCATCAGCACTGACATACAATGTGAGTATGCTTGGTTGAATTGTTACATGCCATGATACACAGCCATTTTCATAATGTATTCACATTTTGAAAAAGCTTTTTCCCCTGTTTTTTTATCAAGAGGATAGTACATGAAGCCATCTCAATTGATTCCGTTTCAATGGGTGGTATGATGATATTGGCTGTTGCTAGTGAGACATACCTCAGACAAGTTTTGGGGTTACTTTGATTGATACAGGTTTTAAAAACCATGTTCAAAATTAGCATACATGTTGAAACTTATCTGTTTTGTATAACAAAAGACTGGATCATTTCTTGTAAAACAAAGGATATATTGAAGTTGATCAGGTGTACATGTATATGATATTGTGTTTCGTTTTGTAATGTGTAACATGTATATTCAGAGCGAATACCTTGCTTGAGAAACCACAAAATTTGATGTACAGACAGCATCACTTGATTCCTGTAAGCTCATTGTTTGATAATAATGATTATAAAGTGCATATCACAAGGATGGCTGATAAACAGTATTTCTAAAGCGCATATCACAAGTATGCCTGAATATTTTGAGAAAAGAAGATGGGAAACGACAGAAAGAAGAGACTAATTTGCATGACATAAAATAAATTCAGCATCATCAAATATCATAAACACTGGATATCATTTTTGAGACGTGATTTCTCTCCAGTTACTAGTTTTATTTCATCAGGTAAGTGCTCACACATTTGCACATTCCAGTTCCAGGTGCTTTATGTATATGCGTGTATCCGGAAATTGGCATGATGTCGGGTTGATTGTGTACTTTGTATATCTAATTACAGGAAATAAACAGGTGCTTCATCGTATACGACGACCATACATAACAGCAACGATACACAGTGTATACATCACGTGCCAATAGTTAATGAGTTGAATACATTATGGGGCATGTCTGGTATATTTCAGGACGTGCCTAGTATATTTCAGTATGAAATTCTGTACATATCTACCTCCTCTTCTCTTCTCTTCTCTTCTCTGTTCTCTGACGGGGTTAACCGTCTCCTCAATGTTTTCCACCCTTCCTCCGTCTGGTTCCAAGTACCCCTTCCATTCTTTTCTATTTAAATCTATTTGTTTATCTCTTCCTCTCCTTTTCTTTGCCTGTCTTCCCTCTTCTCCGCCTGTCTCACATTTATTATCTATTTTCTTTGTTTCTATAACCCCCATTTTCTTTTTTCCCCCTCCATCTCCTTTCTACCTCCTTGTCGCACGTAACATCAATCAATGATATTTTATACTTGTTCCATCACTTAAGTCACTTTCAAATATCTAACAAAAACAAAGGTTTTGAAAGTTTATCTACGGATCATAACTCCCCAACATCGATATGATTGTAACATCGGCACCATTAGTGTCTCACACAAGTACTACTTTATATGTGTTGACCGCCCTCTATCAATCACATTCGTTCTTTCTCTCTCCCCCTCCTTTTGCCTGCCTCTCTCCTTACGTTGATACATGTATGACATTCTCTTTAACTCTCTCTCTTTCTCTCACACTGTGATGCCCCCTCCCCTTCCTCCTACACACACACACACACACACACACACACACACCAATAATTAAACAACCCACTGATATTGATTGATTGATTGATTGATATTGATTTCATTAATGATTATACATGTATCAATACAAATAAAATTTTATACATATGGCCTAATGCAATGAAACATTTGTGTTACATGAGCAATCACATGATATTTTGACACAAATGACAGACATCTTTTACAATCAATGACAAATCGACCGTGAAGGTCACGGGCTACCTTTTACCCTAAACGATGCCAATGTATGTTTACCCGTCGCTAAATAGATCACGATCCTTTGCACTTTGTACTCAATCCATACGAATTGAACAGAATCGGAAAACCTTCTAAGCCAGTCAAACTTATCTTAATCCTATACACACGTTCTATGTTGTTACAGTATAGAGCAAAGATGCACATGATACATGTACCGATATAGTGTTATGGGACACCGGCTATCAATGCACTAATTAATCTGCACGAAGTTTAGAGCCACAATTCAACCTGAGCGCTGAAACCTGTGAGAGTTAGTGACCACATGAGCTAAAGCCTTTCCGTCTAGATTGATCCAGTCTTAACCCTTTGTGTGCCAGATGAACTGCTGCTCTATGGTATTTGCATGTATTACTTGTGAATAAAGTCACATGTGGTGACTTCAAAGAGTGAATTCAAAGGGACTTGAAAGTCACCAACCGTGAGTAATTCAATGTATTTCACTGGATACTTTTGCGTCGTATGAAGGCTGTGCAATCCGTTGTTCTATCCAAATCTGGGGGGGGGGGGGGGAGGGGCGGGGGAGGGGCGGGGGAGGGGGGAGGCGTTTCATGGAAGTTGTCAGCACTGACAGTGCCGACGATTTCAGTGAAATCATCGGTTTTGATTGGCTGAGAGGCACTAGCCTCTGACTGTTGCTATGGTAACTTTCAGAGAAAGACAACTTGTCAGTACTGACAACTTTCCTGAAACGGTCCCCTGATTGAGGGGCAGTGAAAGTTTGCCCTACGCCAAAAGACTATCCTGCAGCATTCACATTCTGCGGAATTATAAAAAATAGGCACCTCCTGTATGATAATGTAGATAAATCAAAGGTGACCTCTAGTCTAACAATAGGTTGCTCTGATAATATGGAATTTGTATTATCAAAGCATGAAAATGAAAGCAGGAAAGAGCGCTTGTGCCATCACAGTCCTACTACTGAGTTACCAGTTTGCTAATATTCATATCCATGATAAGTTTTTTTATCAGTCATGTCAGTAATCTGTTTTTCCGCAGTCACTATTGTGGACTGGACTACGCCCTTTAATGTCTCATCCATGCAATCGCACGGGATAAATTGTTTCGATTAATCATCACTTGGTGACGACTTGTGTTCCCTTTCGATATCATTCGAGAAGATAACAGAACGAGCATTCAAACCTGAGAAGCAGAAAATTTGGCCTTTATGGACATATAGACCCCGTCTTATAAAGAGTTGCGATTAATCGGAATCGATTGCAAGTTCAATCCCTCTCTGCAATGTGCAGAGATGCGATTGATAGCAATGGCAAGTCTAGTTGCGACCAAGCGCAGTTCTTCATTACACATGGCCCTTTGTCTGTATGTTCATGGTATAAATAAGATTTTCACCACTGTTGAAAACTGGTTTGCAGGGATTGAAGTTCAGTGGCGTAATGGAGACATGTGACTTGCACATTTAAGGTTTAAACATCGTGTAGGCAAAAGAAAACAGAATAGATAGTGCCTGAAAGCTAATCTAGCGTGTCACTACCATTTTCTCCCTCTCCAAGAACGTTGTCATGGTTGTCCTAAAATAAAGTAAATTTAGGATAATTTCTACATTGTCAAAATAATTTAGGATAAAATTGTGATTAAGATTATGGGATCAGATACCATGAAAGAACCGTTAAAAAACGTTATCACTGGCCCTGATTTCGTATTTTGATTTCAATGATGTTATCGCTTTGAGATGATTCTGTCCTGTGATTCTGATTATATGACCGGTTTGTTCTTTTAGCATGACTCTGCCATGACTGTGGGTCTCATAATCTTCACCTATACTGTTCCTTGCCTTCAACCCTGTCTACCAAGCAATGAATCACCCATTGGTTTGTTACACATGTTTTTGCAAACGGGACCGATACGGTTAAGACGTTACGGCTTTCTTCAATATAGGCCACTGGGAGCACAGCGAGCCGGTATGAAGGTGGACGTGGTTGAGTTCTGTCTCGGGGGCATGGCGGCGTCGTGCGCTGTCCTGTTCACCAACCCCCTCGAGGTAGTCAAGACTCGCTTCCAGCTGCAAGGCGAGCTCAAGGCAAGGGGCACGTACCAGCGGCACTACCGCAACGTCTTCCACGCCTTCTACACCATCGGCCGCTACGACGGCGTCGTCGCGCTCCAGAGCGGGCTTGGCCCCGCGGTCATCTACCAACTCATGCAGAACGGCACCCGGTTGGGGTCCTACCAGACCTTCATCAATATGGGGTTGACAAAGGATTCGAAGGGAAAAAGTCGTTTGCCCTTGACCATGGCGGCGGCAGGGGTGGCCGGGTCACTAGGAGCCTTCGTCAGTAGCCCGATGTACCTTGTAAGTACCTTACAAGTTGATAGGGCTTATCTATATTAACTCTCCGAAAAGTTTGTTGTAATGGTTTAAACAAGAATTAGTAGCTGTCCGTTTAAACGACACTTGTTTGTCGCTGCCAATCGCCGCCTATAGTTAAGAGTAAACTAGCGATTCTCCACCGTGAGATATCGCAAAAAATATCGCTTTATTAACTCGTTGTATGTCACATGTAAATTTATTCACAAGATAAATCCCATAGAGCGCCATCGCATGCTCTACACACCAAATGCGACTAGCCGCTTCGCCGGAGTGGAAGACCCTTCTGAATGGCCCATTATGACTGTCGTTATGACAAGCGGTACCGAAAAATCGCTTCCGTATGGACGTACCTTGTTTATCATCTGGGCCCTGTTGCGTAAAACTTACCATCAATAGCAACTCTGTAATCAATATTTGCTGCCATGGTAACACCGCTTGAGAGTCAATGAAATTAAAGTTTTCATTCAATTGATAACAAAGTTACCGTTAATTTTAAGTTTTATGCAACAGGACCCTGGTCTCTACTGCCATTCCGTCTATTAAGAGCACAAGCTAACATTTAGGAGTTATTGATCATCCTGATTGGGATCTGGACCCCGTTGCATGAAACTCACCATTGATGGTTACTCTGTCATCAATGGTAACTACCATGGTAACGCCGCTCGACAGCCAAACAAATTTAAGCTAACCCTAGAATTTGTCATTGATAGCAAGGTTACCATCAATGTTAATCTTTATGCAACAGGGCCCAGGACTGAGAGTAAAAGTTTCTGATGAATTCATTGCATCTTTGAAGCAGTCAAACATGTTGAATGTGAACTTGAGGAAATAGCCCTTGAGTATAGGCCCGGACCCCTACAGTCGCGATGGATTAATATGTACATTCCGTACATAGTTATGTTCTATAATGCAGTGACTTATGCCACCTTACATTATGTGAGGCTACAATTATTTGTGACATATTCTGCTGTTCCTTCCTTGAAAGATCAAGACACAAATGCAGTCACAGTCGCACGAGATCATCGCCGTAGGCTACCAACACTCGCACTCAGGCTGGGTGACGGGATTACGTAGAGTCTACGTAGAGGGCGGTATACACGGCTTGTGGAGGGGCGCTCCGGCTCAGACCGCACGCAATGGCATCGGCTCAATGGCGCAGCTTCCGGCCTTTACCTTGAGCAGGGACTACGTGAAGAACACTGAGGTACAATTTCGTGTGTGTGTGTATGTGTGTGTGTGTGTGTGTGTGTGTGTGTTTGTGAATTTAGGTTTTTACAGACGCTTACATATAAACATCTGTATTATTATTTACTGAAATGAGTGAAATGATAGACAGAAACAAGAATTGTTAATTTTGTAATTTACAGTTTATTTGATTATATTTACAGATAGTGTGTTGTTTTATATACCCCCCTGCAAACTACATATTTACAGAATGAGATAATCAAATATTTACAAAATATATACACTATATACAGTTTTAGATAAAATCGACATTCCCAGATCTTTGTAAATAAAGTTCATCTAGGATTGTGTCGAGGGCTGGCCTCTGATCTGCAGCAGCTTGCAAAATAAACTCTCCCATATCGAAGAGGGAGTCGATCTCCATTTCGTTGCCCACGAAGCCGAGCAGTCGACCGAGCTGGTAAATGTCGCTCGATTCGGAAGTTGGTACGTTGTCGAGCGCGCACTCGGGCGCGTAATGGCTGCACTTGCTTTCATGCTCGTATGCAAACTTGGCCTGCTCGCTCATGTTCATGTACCAGGGTTCGGTGGTGGCCATTCCGAAATCTATCAGCTTTGCTCGCCACCTACCACCGTCCTCAATCAGCAGCACATTATCCTCTTTTAAATCATTACTGAGGAATCCCTGTTCGTGCATGATCTTAAGTCCTTGTGTCACATCGATCATCACATCCAGCCAGTCTGTTTCGCTCAGCGCCGGTCCAACCCAATCGAACTTATCTCCGATCGAGTAGCCCCTGCACGTTGCGCAGTCCCCAACAAACTCCATAGCGATGGCCAGCTGGTCCTCAGCCACTCTGAACGCGCCGTAGAAATCAGGGAAGTAGGGGAAACCGGAGAGGGCGTCCTGGATCTTGGATTCCAGGATGTATTTTTTGTTAGCCTTTGCGCGAGCTTCGACGTCGTCCTTTGGCGGAATATCGATGACCTTGAGGGCGACGGGGAGGTTGGAAGCAGCGTGGCGGTGGAGGTAGACCGTTCCAAAGGAGCCTTTCCCGAGCTCGGCAATACTGTCCGGCTTATCGTCAAAGGGAGCGAGATCTGCCATGCTTTGGATCTGGACATCATATGATGAGGAATCAGCAGATGCTTCAGATGGGGAGACTGAAGGCAGGTCACTCAGAGGATCAGAGGCGTCTGACTCTTCTTGGAAGTGGGCATTGGCATCAGAGGCATCATCAACGGCGAAGTCGTCGTCTTCGTCGTCGTAAGCAACAAAAGAAGACGACTCGGTGAGTGGAAAGTGCTCGGAGTCTGATGAGTCACCCGTTTCTTCTTTGATGCTTCCAGGGGGTTTCTCAGACCCATGGCCAGCAATGATGTGAACGGGTTTCCCAGTCTGCGACCCAGACTCCTGAAGACAGACGGGAGCGAGTTCCTCCGTCTGTGTTTCGATGGTTTGGACTGTATTGCAATCCGTCTGCGTGTTTGCAGTTGTAAGGGATGGCTTTGGTCGCGAAAGAAAGGTCTGTAGATAGCAGAATGACAATGAAACACAAAGTTGCTTTATGACTAATAACGAATAGAACTTCCTGGAAGAAATGTATTGCATTGTTTTTTTAATCATGGTGATGAAACTCGCAAAAATCATAATGCGCGGCTTAAATATCGATTTGAAAAAGTTAATAAAGTACAACTTCTTAACACAAAAAAGAAAATTTTATGTAAACAATGGGGGGGGGGGGGGTACTTTCAGACAAACTTTCATTTGTTTTTCTTTTTAACATTTTGGTCACAATATTTATTCGTTCATGTACATTTTTGAAATGCCTCTCGTAGCATTACAAGGAAACATTATTACTGACTTTCGAGGGGGTCCGATTCCAGAAATTACCTTGAGAGCATCCTCAGCTTCTTGAGCTCTCTTCCTTTCCTTCTCGAGCTCCTTCTCCATCTCAAGATTCTTCATCTTCAGTGACGTCCATGCTGTCCTGACGTCATCAAGGATGACTCCATCCTCCTTCTCCTCCACCCCCATGAAGTGAGCAACAGCCTGTGGAAGAAGTGAAAGAATCTGGTTGAAACTTTTTTAATGTCGTACCGTTACGTATTCATACCCGGGCATCATGAGCCATGATCATAAGCCTTTACACACATAATGATGTTAGTATCCAGACGAAGTGGACAGAAACAAAGGAAATCAATTATTTAGAGAATAAAAAAATCATTTTAATGTTAGAACAAGGTACTCCAATCATCATCATGATCATCATCATCATCCTTATCATCATCATCATCGTCATGAGAAGAAGAAGAAGAAGAAGAAGAAGAAGAAGAAGAAGAAGAAGAAGAAGAAGAAGAAGAAGAAGAAGAAGAAGAAGAAAAAGAAGAAGAAGAAGAAGAAAAAAAGAAGAAGTAGGAGATAAAGGAAAAGAAGAAGAAGAAGAAGAAGGAGAAGAAGAAGAGGAAGAAGAAGAAGAAGAAGGAGAAGAAGAAGAAGAAGAAGAAGAAGAAGAAGAAGAAGAAGAAAGAAGAGAAGAAGAAGTAAAAAATAAAGAAAAAGAAGAAGAAAGAGACGAAGAAAAAGAAGAAGAAGAGAAGAATTAGAAGATAAAGAAGAAGAAAAAGAAGAAGAAGAAGAAGAAGAAGAAGAAGAAGAAGAAGAAGAAGAAGAAGAAGAAGAATAACAAGAAGAAGAACATATGGAGGAAATGAAATCATACCTTCAATTCAGAGATGTTCCTGTCCAAGCTTGATCTGCTCTCGATAACTTCATTCTCCCGTTGATGGTAATGGCGGGAAATCTCTTCTGTGAGAAAGCCGAAGTCGTCTGCTTCATGGTGTCCTTTAATGCCTACGTCATCAGCAAGATCCTGTATGAAAGAAATAGACAAAAAAAAAAACAAAAAAAACATAATCTCACCCTATCTCAAGGTGTCACTAAAAATAGTTTGACAACTACTGTCAACTATTTTGTAAATGTAGCGGATTGGAACACATGCAGTGGATTCAAAACAAACCTCGAAAACTTTCAGTATTAGTACATAGTCATAGTTTGTCACAAAAACATATTTAAGCAATAACAAATAGAAGTCAAAGGTGATTGGAAATTATATTTACCGTCAGGTTCTTGGAGACTGATGCCAGTTTTTGAGATGTCTCTTCAAACTGCTGTCGATGGTGGCGCCATGCCTTGAGAATATCCAGCACGATCATGGAGTTCTCATCCAGGTTGGCATCGCAAGCATTGAGCTCCTTTGCGAGGGCCTGGATGAAGAAAACAATTCTCGGATATGACCTCTTCCCCTTAAAGGAATGCAACAGTTGCGCATAAAATAGTTTTGTGCCTTTACCAAAGTGTATTATGGTGAACAGAAATCAAATTTATATTGTGCAGATTATGAAAAGTTTGCAAATAAATTGCATTTATAAGGATAACAGCTCCCTGTTGGTACTAAGTTGTAATTGTGTATAACTTATTTCATGATTAAAGTCAGTCAATCCCCGATAATATCTCGTTTCATTTAAGCTTTGTCATGTTTTGAACTAAATATACTGAACTTATCAGCCAATTTTGTTTTGATATATCATTTATCATGTATTATCATTTTATTCAGTTGCACTGACACGTAATACACGAACTCATAGGGAAATGAATAAGTGAAAATGTAATAAATAAATCTTGCATTGACGTACTCTAAGCTCAGCATTAAGAGAGTAGATCTTTGCCGACAACTTTTCAGACTGAGTGTCGGTTTGGCTCCATCGATCGATGATGTGGTAGATGATGTCAGAGTCTTCGGCATCGTCTCTGATGTGTACACCCATCAATCTGGTCAAACCCTGAAATAAAAAAAGAAAGAGAAATAAGAGGAAGTAGCCGATAAGAACAGATACAGACATATAATCAGTTCCTCAAATAAAAATTATATTAATTTAAATTTAAAGGAAATCAATGAGAAGAAGTAGAAGAATAACAAGAAGAAGAAGATAAGTAGAATCTTTTGACTCCTTTACAACAAATTCAATAGTGTGCAATTTATCTATTGCTTTGCGTTATCCAGTATTATACTTAGGAGTCTTTTATTAATATAAAGTAACAATAAATCCACATTAAAATCTATGTTTTAATGCACGTAAAGCAAGTCTTACCTTGACAAAGGATTTTATATGCTGATATTTTGCATCGCTTTCACGAAGCAAGTCCGTCATTACCTATGCGGCAGAGAGGTGTACGATAAAAAAAAAAAAAACTCATTTAAAATGAATCTGAGTGTGTTTAGGTGCACCATGGACCCTACCACGTGGTAGGGTCCATGGGTGTACAATGCATTGACATTGACATGAACAAAGTAAGCAAGTAAAATAAAAAACGAAATGTAATTCATATTGCATCACAAATCTTATCGGGACTATCTAAACAAACTGTGAAGAAAGATAAGAAAGAAAAAAAAAAGAAAAATCGGAAAAAGAAATACACAAAAAGACGAAAAAGAAGAATGGGGAGAAAGAACAAAACAAGAGGAAAAAGAAGAAGATTGAAAGAATAAAGGGAAGGAGTTGAAAATGACAACAGAAAGACCAATAACAAGAAGGTAACGAAGGAGGAGAAAATGATGAAAACTTAAAATAAAGGAAAGAAAAAAGGAGAAAGAGAGATATATGATGACTTACTGAGAGTTGTTCCTCATTTGCTTGCAGCTGTTGCTCCCGTCTGATGCTCTGAAGGAGCAGGCTGCTATAAAAGTCGACGCCTGGAGCTGAGACTACGAGACGATGGTCTTCTTCGTCCGTAACGCGAGTCACGAGGTCACGCATGACCTAGCATTAGATGTAACATAATCTGGCGGTTTCAGCACACTATCTTGTGTTCTGTTCATGTATTATTAACGTCAGTGTGTTCGTTCGAAATACTTTTTGTAATGTAGGTGTCGACAGTCAGTATTCTTATTTTCGTATATGAGCTTAATGATATTAATGTCCATGCTGACATATAAAATAGCACGTCTTGTATCGTGTATTGTTTTAATGGTCCGTAATGAAAATGGTAATATTATATTAATACTATTGATAACTAAACATTCGGCAAAATTAATACCTTAGAGAATTTAAAAGCAATAATATTTATCATGTATGTACAGTGTAAGATTCACTTTCATGATTAAAAGCAACCCTTAAGAAACTTACTCGCGCTCGAGTCTTGGCGTCTTTGATAGTCTCCCGGCTGAGAGGGTTTGGTGTAGGTTCTCTCATCAGCCAGAGGGACACGGTTTTGATAAAATCAGACATTCTATACGAGGGATGAGGGAGGGAGAGAAAGACAGATGACACAAAGACCCCATTTACACTCAAGAAAATTGCGTGGCCAGGCCGGGCCGGGCTAGGCCAGGCCGCGCAATTTCTGTAGTGTGAACACAAAAAAATGCGAAAAGGCCAGGCCGGGCCGGGCCGTACTGAGACCAGCTCAGGAGGTAGTCTGAGTACGGCCCGGCCACGCAATTTTCGTAGTCTGAACACAAACGAGGCCAGGCCGGGCCGAAAGCGCGGCCGGTTATGCAAATTCCGCTGATGTCAGATGACGTCATTATGCTCAACCTTTTGCCTGCACGTTGTTTGTCTCCTGCGCTGTGTGAAAAAAAAATAGTTTTTTGATCCTAATATTATCGTGTTTTTTTCTTAGAATATTATTATTTCTTAAGGGGATCACCGAAAGAGATTGTGGAGCAATTATTCATCAAATCATCAACTAAGGTCAGAATAATTATATGTATTTATTTTCCCGTTTGTTTGTTTACGTGCAGTGCGCCTCGCACGGTGGGTTGATGTCAGTGGCCTGGCCACGCATTTTTCGCTGTATAGTGTGAACGCACAAATTGCGCGGCCAGGCCACGCTACCACCCACAGCGGGGAAATGCGCGGCCTGGCCCAGCCCGGCCTGGCCACGCAATTTTCTTGAGTGTAAATGGGGTCAAAGAGAGAGAGAGAGAGAGAGAGAGAGAGAGAGAGAGAGAAGAGAGAGAGAAAGAGAGAAAGAGAGAGAGAGAGAGAAAGAGAGAGAGAAAGAGAGAAAGAGAGAGAGAGAGAGAGAGAGAGAGAGAGAGAGAGAGAGAGAGAGAGAAGACACACAGATAGGGCAAGACAGACGAACAAATAGAAAGATGGAGAGAGAATGGAATGAATTAAGAGAAAGGGAACAATTGAACAAACAAAACAAATGGGAGAAGAAAAAGGAGAGGAAGGACACTGTATCCACTTGATTAAAAAAATCTTGTTTTTGTACCATTCGATACGACTCATGATTTAATAAACCAAGAATGATTTATGAAAGTCACCTTTAGATGTACTTTATTTTTTTGCCCTTAAACATATGTTTCATTTTCTTTCACAATTCATTATTTTGAAAGAAAATTTTGCGTGCAAGTTTGTCCTTACCTGATAAAGGAATGATTCCCGCAGAATTGAATGATAATAGCAGAAATTGATCAGATTTTAAGGTCGGATCAAAGAGTTTCAATAAGCACGTCTGAGCAAGTCAGAAGTAAATCATGAACTGAAATCATTTGTTTACTGGTAGTGCTACATGTGCAGTGACGTAATTGTAACAAACTTCTCACCAACCCAAAGAGCTGTTTTAAACGGCCAACGCCACGTATCATCAGACTGGACCAATCAACATTCCTGTTACATCTGCATTATTACGCGCCAATGCGCACTTGTACCTATCCGTTGTCATGGTCTCTGAATGCGCGCAAGCCCTGATTCTTGTATATAAGCGCTTTCAATTGGCCAATTGTGAAAGTTCTCGGCTTTAACTGCCAATTAGCTTTGTCCTATTATTCCCGTAGTCAGATGTAAAGAGCTGCTATCACATTTGTTGGACGCTTCGGAGGATATCACGTTAATCCAATCAGAAACGATGTAAAACTGTAAAGCTAGTGCTCGCTTAGTTAATTCAAATGGGTCCTTGGTTAATCGACTCTGATGATAAGTTGAATTTCTCCATACTTTGTGTAACTTGCCAATGAGCGTTTCTGATACATTTAGTCAGTCTCTTTGGAACGTCACAATAAAAGAAGAAGACAGTAGGTATATAACTGTAATTTCCTCTCACAATATCACCTGAGGGGTGTTTCACCATGCTGTTCTTCAGCTACGAACGACTTTCGGCATGGTGATGACTCTTTCTTTTGCTAATTCAGATTTTCAACGATTTTGATTCCCATCAGCTACAGTTTAATTCTGATCTTTGTAAATTAAAATTAACAAGCGTCTGAATACAATGATTATGATGTGTCACATTTGATTAAGATCGTTGGAAATTAACGCTCCCTATGTTACGAGAGGAACAAACATGATTTAGCACAAGAATAGGTCACCTGTCGTGCGTAAGTTCGTTCGTAGCTTACGAATAGCTTGGTGAAACACTCTCAAGTCAATCCAACGATGTTTGAGGCTGCGCTCAGCTTCATACATCCGTGGTCAATATTGTATATATTAAGTTACGAAATAGATCCTACCGGGCATTTATTCTATTCAATGAAATCCAGTGTGTCTTTTAAACTGATCTTTTTTGTAAAGTGATATATTATGATGATTGGATTATGACGATTGTATACTTATCTTTAATTAACGCCTTTCCTTTTTGTCGTTTTTTCCAGATTTTT
>OZ022591.1:13259866-13277245 GCA_963669155.1 Arbacia lixula
GGAATATGGCGTAATTGGCATTTAATCCCACTCTCGTAGGAAGGCAAGAGATGAGAAAACCGCACGGGTCAATTGCTTGTAGGAGTGGAATTATTTGTGAAGGTTGTGGAGGACTTTAAAGGGAAAAGGAAGTTTAAAAGCGACATGGTGACAGCGGGAGTTAACGGGTGTCTCAGCACGTCCGCATGTGTCGCGGCCGCATTGCATCAGCCTTAGAGGGTCTATACGTTTGAAATTAAAATATCGAATGATAACTGGACAAAAGTGAACATAAGAAAATATTGCATCATGCTAATACTTTGGGCATAATATAGAATATAACTCTATGAAGAATCGAGGACGCCAAAGAGCAACGTTTTTGCAAAGCATTGCAACGTTGACTAGATTGAAGAAGATTGAGCTTCTTCGACTATCAATGGAAAGGAAAGCCTGGCATTTCATGGTCGCCAACGTCACAAGATATGGCACTTGAGAATGAGAGGGAGAGAAACCTCTATTAGCCTGCGTTATTTCCTCTCACCCCTCGATTAAGTGAAATTTCTCGTTTTAATTGGCATATAACTGTATTAACTCAATCATGTGCGGGGAGTTATTTTCAAGTTTGGCTTTAAGAAACTGCGGTTCCGTCCTCATGGTCATTATGTTGACGATTTTTTTTTTATTAGAAATTATGTTTTGTTGTATTTGGAAAGAAATAATGAAATAAAAATTAAATGCATCCGTACTCATAACTGCAAGAAAGAAAGTGGACAAGACATAGGGGAAACGAAATTATCACCGAGGATACATAAAACATCCAATACAACACTCTAACATGTTGTTATTGAATCAAAATAAAACTGCCAGTGGTAATACTCGAGCTGAACATCTCGTAGACATGTGCGCAGACATTGTCTGAGCACGTGGGAGAAAACTTTCCCTATGTCACATCATTATCTTAAACAACAAAGAACGATGGCATGAGAAACAACTGAAGTTATACGGGTGTAAAAGATCATGACAGAAAGAAACTGAAAAACGAATCTTCCATTAAACAAGTGACATGACTTTTAAACTCAGTCGGCCAAGGGATGCCATTTGTACTTTTTGGAGGGCCCACGATACACACCGTGTTTAGTTGATAAAAACAAACAAAACACCGGAGATGAACGTGATTATGGAGTTCAAAGGCACAGTCTTTGTATCTTTTACTTACGATAGGCCACGCCCAAATGAATTATTCATGAGAACAGTCCATTAACTTGAGGGTTGATCAAAACAGAGCCATGTCACCATTCAACGAGTGACCAGTTTTGTGTTTGTTAATGTCAAGATACTCCATAGTATGTAATTACCCATTAGAAGATGTATTATATTTCGATAGCATTCCGTTGTCCTTCATTTGATAAGATGTTAAATCGATGTCATTTCTTGTAAATTACTCCTCCAAACCACAAATATGGTCTCGCCCAAAAATCATATTCAAATGAATCAACACATGGGTGCGAGTAGCAATAGCACGTGGTCGAATAAAAAGGGACACGTGGGTTGTCATCCTACAAGGTCACTTTCACTCTCGTCGAGTCTCGTAAGAAAAAAGAACAAGGAGTAAATCTAACAAATTGAAAAATCAGAAACAGGAATAACAGTGACCCATTGATGCCGTTCTGATCAAATTGGGGAGAACCCCAAAAGGAAACGTATGTCTGGTGGGATGCCAAGGTCGATGTACTGCTACGATGTAAAGGGCGTGACTTAGCAAATTTTGAAGACATATACGGAGAGAGAGAGAAAAAAAAACCCCGCGATCTTGATGCAAGATAAGGAGTAGATAGACTGTATATAAACGGAGAGCGGAACTCGTTTTCGGCTGAAGCTTAACTGTGGCTCCACCTGAGGCTGAGAGACAGTAAGGTTTTTATTTTCGTTGGAACCTCATTTTTATACTCGTGAACTTCGCCATCTCATCGACCATTCTATAAATTCTTTCTCGCGTTTCCAGCCGGACCAAGGAGGAACTTCACGACCCAATATCCTTCGCTAGCTGTTTTACGTTTTCTCCTAAAAGTTTAGCTACAACGCGTTTCTAACAAGACAGTGTTGTTTTTCAAAACACTCCATCCTCGATCTTAAAATAAATTGCATTGCATTGGTGAGAGAGAAAATAAGATAAAAATATGATTTCCTTCAGACTGTCTCTAAAACATGTCTTGCTGGCGTGGTTGGTAACGGAATTCGGCTTCGCGGCGACCACGTCCGGTCGCTATCACCGATCGACGGGAACACCATCATCGTCGTTATCGTACGTCGACGGGGATGATGTCTCGGAGTTGGACTCGGCGACGAGGTCGTATACGGCAGGGAGATCGCGCGAAACCATCACGAGGGAAGACGCTGATGTACAGGCCGATGACTGGTAAGTTGACGAGAGAATTCATCGCTGGTTGATTTGATTTGTTCGGCTGTTCAATGGGAAAAAGGGGGGGGGGTGGTATAAGATTACGAGACCGTCGAAATGCCATCACGGATATCGGCCCCGTTTGGTAGGGTCCATGGTTTCAACAACTATATATATATCGGTCAATGAACAAGATTGGAAACTGTGGTGACGATACAATCAGTGTTGCCCGGCGTCCACAATCGTTACTTACACTCTCCCTACCTTTAACAATATCAACCGCTATTTACATCCCAGCATTGCCCACTGAAAAGTACACTGGCCTCAAGTTTGGTGACTTCGACACTCTATCTCTAAGGTTGTAACATGTTTACAAAAACTTAAGATAAGGGCGTAATAAATGGATAAGAACAGAGAAGGGTGAAACTAGGGTGAATTTAAATTTAGTATATTTATCAATATTATCATTGGTATTACTATAATTATTAGATATTCACATTGTGGCCTATGTGATATATATCCGCATACATGTATATGGTGGTGTCATAATTGAACTATTCGGGTAAAAACTTCAACTAGAATGACACTTGAGTTTGCTCAATTCGGAATAGTGCTCTCGAAATATAAAATAAGCCATAATCATGAAGGAGGCACGAACATTTTCCACTCCCCACCCCTTATTTATTCATTTATTCTCCACCCTTGCGTATTAAAGCGATAGTCCACCCTAAAGATAGGTTACTGTCAGAAACATGAAAGAAGCATATTAGAGTTGGTTTGACAATTATCCACCAAAGGATAAGAAAGTTATGACCTTTCCTATATGCTTTCCTATATTGTGTGCTGTATGATTTCATGAATTGCTCTTTTTATGTTTTTGATGAAGAAATATTTTTTTTCATGGAGGTATGTGTGTAAAAACGTCCCCTATTGAAAATGTGGAAAGAACACGGTGTTGCCACACTGTGACAACACTGTGAACACATATAATTAAGTATGTGAGCACACTGTGGCAACAATGTGATTGTTCCATAAGGGGTGTTTCTAACGATTTGCCAAATGCACAGGTAAAATGATGCATATTATCCTTTTGAGAAAATTGGCGCTTTCAAAAAAGATTAGTACACATCATATGGGAGAGCATCTCGCACGGGAAGTCATAAAGTCAAACTTTCAAACAATCGTAACTTTCAAACAAATCGTAACTCGTAATCGTACTAATAGCCGTATACGCCGGCTATTAGTATTGGACCATTTATGAGCACTTTTCAGTTAGTGCGCTGCACTGACCATAGGGTATTTAAACCCCTGCTTACTACAATTTTGTATCACGCCTGACGAAGTGTTGCAGCGGCACACGAAACGTCGTGATCTTTTCGATTCCGTTTACCTTACATTGCGAGACAAACGATTATCAGTAGCCATCTATCCGCAATGAGTAACATATTTAGCATTATTAATCGTAACTGTCTTATCTTTGACGGATTTCTTTAAACCTTCATCAATATCAGGGATGTGTTAGGAAGGAGGGACAACTCAAGCATAATGTATTCAAACATCTGTGTGGATACAAAAGCGTGCTAATGAATGTCAAAAGCATTCCACAATCACTGCAATGCTTTGAAGTCCCATGCGTGGCACCGTCATTTTGCTGCCGTCAACTTGGAAAGCAATATCTTCAATTCCCTGTTTTGTTTCTCGAAGCTGTGTTTCTTATCACATTTTTTTGTAATTTTCAAGAAAGTTAAGGGAAACACCTCTAAAGATCCTGCAATCGTTTTTCTTCTAAATAATTGTTGAATGATGAACAAACGGAGATATAAAATAATATTCTTACTTACGTAATTACCAAATTTCTTCACTTTCCGGAGATTTCCGGAAATGTCGGATTCAATCATTATCAAAATCATATATTAAGCTGCTTATTTTCATTAACAGAGTTTGCGTGAATTTGCGTGCAAATGAGATATTTTACTTTAAAAAACTGTTTATTTTTGTTCGCTGATATCGCTTTTCCTCACAAAAGTATTGATGCAATCCAACAGAAGTGGACAAGCGAAATAAGACTCTACATTTCTTTTGTTCTCTCTGAGAAACCGTTGCTACGCAATCGTGTTCGTTATTGTTAAAACACGTGAAAAGCACATGCTGAGACCACATTTTTTTTCGGCGGTGCCACGCATGGGCTCAAAGAAAGAATGTTGTTTCATATCCTTTCCTAACACATCCCTGTCAATATGTTGCTTTCATGTCCACACTTTTATTGAAACTAATTAATTTCGGGATGGACTATCGCTTTAGGAGCAGCTATTGAAGTTAATTTCCGAGAGCAGAAAGGGTTCACTCTCTCTTTCACAATTGGAAGTGTGTTTACCCCTTACATCACCAAACCTTGAAAAACACAATTGGCTTGCTACGCATCTTCACGCCAATGGTAATGAGAGAGTTAACCCTCACATCTTGAAACCCCCATTGGCTCATTACACATCTTCATGCCAGTGGTGATGAGAGGGTGAACCCGCACATTACCCGGCCTTAAAACGCAAAAGGCTTTCTACTGCACATCTTCATGCCAATGGAAATAAGAGAGTTAACCCACACGTGTTCTCTGTACAGGCGACTGCATACGACTGCTGATGGGGAGGTTGTCTTGGTAACGGATGAACATCGTGCCGAAGTGGTGTTGACTCCAGCCAGCCGCATCCAGCTCGGCACGGTCTCCTTCACATCAACGGCAGCCATCAAGGGCGAGAAGGTGATCATCCTTGTGCTCTTTCGAGTGATTTTCATTCAATAAACAGATTTTTTGTTAATATCTTCGTTTACCACGAAAATGACCATCTTGCACACAAAACCTAACGAAATACCGCCCTAGGGATACAGGAAATGTTGTCTTTATGTACATTTTATTTTAATACAATTTTCAGTGGAAAGCATTGTTCAGTTGAAACATAATATGTAGTCTATATAAACAGGTGGTCATTAAAGCATCTTTTCTCATGATATTTCCATATACTTTCAGTCATGGTACAGCCACTTGGCGCAAGTGGAATTTTGCAGTCTCAGCAGATTATATCCATTGTTCAGTCATGCATTGAAAGATCCACATGAAAATGGTACCAAAATATGCTGGGAGGACCACTCTAACAGGATATAGTCATAGATCAGTGATTAAATGTTCATACTTCAAACAAGACAACAATTTTTTTTTACTCACTCTGTATATGATATGTGTGTACTCTTTATGCACAAATTATGCATCAGTGGCGGTTAAACAGTTAACAGCGACAATTTCTAAGATATTATAATTTTCAGAACATGTTATCGTTGACAGGGTGAAACGGGGTCTATTGGAACCGTCGGACGGCGGGGAGCCCGTGGAATGCGTGGACCAGTGGTATGTTGTCGGTTATGTTCTTGTTTTGTTTTGAAATCAGATTGGTTTTAACAAAAGAAAACACAAACGAAGCGTATCAGTGAAGTTTTTATGAAAATTCGTCAAAGGATTAGAAAAATGTGATCTTCCAAAGTTTTGATTTTGTGACGTCACGTGCGAGATGCTCTCCCATATGTTGTGTACATTTTTTTTTCGAAAATGCACGTGCATGTTTTGAAAAAGATAAGCATCCTTTCACCTATGCATTAGATATATCATAACAAATAAGTTTTCACACACATACGTATAAAAAAATGATTTTGTTGTCAAAAACAGATAATGTGCAATTTATGGAATTGTTTGGTACACAACATATGGGAGAGCACTTCGCAGGTGACGTCATAAAAATGGAAATTTTGAAAGATCAAAACTTCCTTATCTTTTTGACGGATTTTCGTCTAACCTTCTCTAATATGTTTCTTTCATGTTTCTGCTTTTATTGAATTTAACTTCAGAGTGAACTATCCCTTTAATTTGATTTTATGTAAATTCCAGTTACATTTTATTTTAGTTCAGTTCAATTGAATGCTTAAACTCATATGACTTAAATTTGTACCCGTTGCTTCCAAATTTTATGCAATTGTAACCTCCCTCTGTAAATTATCATCACTACAATATCATAAACTGTTGATGATTTAAATGCATTTCGGATAAGGAATAAGTCATAAAATTACGCAAACATTGTATAAGTACACTCAAAGTGCAATTTTAAGCACGTGCAGGAATTAAAGTTCCCTTATTTGTTGCTGTGGCTGTAGATTAATGGCGCATTTCCCAATCAGATGCGATATGTACTTCCCGGTGTTGCTGTTTTCAGTGTGGTATTATTGTTTGTTGTTGCTGTTAAAGTTTTATTTTCAACCACTTTGGTTTTTCTCTTAAGGGTGAAAAGGGATTGCCCGGGGACCACATTACCTTTAATGGACCCCTTCACGTCAACTTCGCCACCTCCATGGATGTGTGTGGGCCTACGGACACGGGTCGCATCAGGATCGATGAAATCGGTATGTCTCTAACCCATCTTTTGCCAGATTCCATCAAGCCCGCTGGGAATGCTGAACATGACTAGTGCAAGAGTGCCTCAACGATGCTTAAAGGGCATATGCTGTACTGGGAAGACAAAAAGCCTTCAAAAAGTGGATTATGATATACCTTCTTGCCAATGGTCTTACATTCATGTATTGTTCATTTTAGAAACTTGCTGAAAGTTATTTGCCTTCAACATGTTCAAATGATCCACATTTGGAGTAATTAGTGATTAAATCACAAAGCCTCAAATGTTCGGCCCGAACATTTTGAGGATTTTGATAATATTGAGGAAATGTGGATCATTTGAGGGCAAATAACTTTCAGCAAGTTTTTTAAAATGGACAATACATTAATTTAAGACCATTGGCAAGAAGATTGCTCGCGATCACCTTTTTGAAGGCTTTTTTTGTCTGCCCAGTACAGTAAATTCCCTTCAACGAGTTAACCCTTTATGTGTTAGTTTAACTGATACTCCATGGGATATGTCAGCATGACATTTGTAAAATTGCTTCAATGGGGCATGAAGAGTTAAACCATGGACCCTGTGGTAGGGTCCATGGTTAAACAAAGACGTTTGAGCATAACTTTGCACTCTGATGTACACAACAACGGTGTTTGTTGGCTTGGGAGGTGTCGATCTTTTGCCTTTCAAAAAGGGATCGTAGGCCCTTTTGCAACTTATGTCATACTTTCTTTCTCTCGTGGAATTACATGTATTACGAAATAAAATGTGCAAATGTTGATCTAGGGTTAGGGTTAGGATTGTAAAATAAGCTAAAAGCCTTTCATACAATCTTACTTACACCTGTAAACCCCAGAGTAACCGTAAAAACCATCCATAATCATCCGTCTTGTGTCTCCCTACCATTGCATTGACGGGTTTCCTTTCATGGTATATTTTGTGAAGCTACATCTGTTTTCAGTTTTTGATTTGATTTGTTTCGGTTTCAATTTGATTTATCTATTTTCTGCTTGATGCATGTGCCATAACCAAACGATATGCTTAATGATAGTACTCAAGGCAATAACTATTCAGAAAAATATGTACTTGTATACTTTCCAAGGTGAATCGCTGGAAATTTGCACTGGGCGAGGATGGAGAAATCTCGGGTCTGGAAACAAGCCTAGGAAGCTTCGCCGAAGCTGTATGGAACTCCTGTTCATCGACGGCATCGTAGAGAACGGAGTATACTGGATCAATCCCTCCCATGGGTAAGTACAGTATGTCCTGTTTAGAGAGAGAGAGAGAGGGGGAGGGGCATTGAAAAGAAAAATGGACATATGTTTGTCTAAGAAGCGTTAAAAGCGGTTCATATTCAGAGGTTTTCATTATCAATTATGCAGATTCATCTGATTGCGAAATAAGACTATAGATTTTTTTCTTCTCATTGTTTGAGGTGAACTGTCATTTAATTGATTTGTTACCTTCCTCGGACTTCTGGTGAATGCTTTGACCTACTAATCGTCGTAGATGGAGCTTAGAAGCTCAACTCAAATTGTCTTTTTCTGTCTTAGGTTGTCTTGAGTGTAGATGAATTTCATGAAACATGACGATGCCGCTTGGGACACTTCGTAGTTTGGACAATAGTCGATCGTTACCATACGCTGGGGTGTCGATAAAAATAAATGTTTACATGGTTCAGGCCCATGCCAGTTATGGGGGTCTCCCAAGAGACCATCAACATCAGAATTTCCCCCGAAAATCTTATTGACTTCGCTGAACAGCTATTTTAGCACTCTTGAAGAGGTCTACCGTGTGTCTCCGGTATCTCGTGGCGTCATCTGCTACTTCTGGTAGCCCCTTGGCGGGTTTAGCATGGGAACAACTATAAGCAATGTGTAATAAGCCTAGTCTTTAGTAGGTTTTAGTACAGGTAACCAATGTGTAATAGTCATTACATGATCTCACTCGTTAATGAAAACCGCACTGCGTTCCACATTTACAGTAAGGATACCCAGCATGCCGTGCGGGTCTATTGCGACATGGTCACTTCCGGGGGAGGCTGGACGCTTATGGCAAGGGTCACGGACGCTTTCCGGTGGCTCTGTCCTGAAATGGACGGCTCAGACTGCGAGAGGTCTACGGTGGATCCCCGGAGGGCCAACCTCTTCCATCGGGTACACGAGAGAGACCTCGTGGACCTGGTGCCCGGGACTGGGCCGGACACGGGCGTGCACGTGGATAATTCTGTGGCCCGGTATATCTTCAACACAGGTGAATGCAAATGAACTTCCAGATGAAATGTAAATTTTGATCTGATTCAAAAGTACGATTGAATATTTAAGCGATGTGAAATGATCATGTACAATTTCAAGTCGTAGCAAAACTCGTGTCGTCAGTGATTGCCTTTAGATTACCTACGGATCGTGTCGTCAGTGATTGCCTTTAGATTACCTACGGATTAACGCTATAAGTTTCAATCTCCTCTCCATCAGGACGGAAGCAAATCCGCTTCTCCTTCGTCAGTGACGTCACATCCGACGAGGACGGCAGCTTGGGGAGCGGATGGCACTTCTCGGAGGACGCGTACGCGTCGTTTCGGCAGGACGTGGAACAGACAGTCTTCAAGGATGGCACGTGGGCCCAGTACAGCCGCGCCAACCTCAGCTACACCTGGAACGTCATTCGCCACGAGAGGGCGCACCTCTCTTTCACGGGTGACGTTATCTGCTGGGGCAACAAGGTCGCCACCCCATACAGGTGAGGATTTGTTCAAGTGTTTTTTCTAGAGTTAAAAAAAAATGAAGGCATACAATTACTGGTGACAATTCTTCTTCTCCACTATACTCCTCTTACTTCTTACTCTTACCATCGCCCTTCTGGCCTTAACTTCCGTAATTTCAATCTTTATGTACCACTTCTCCGTCTTTGCCACAGTAGTAGGCCTACACGCTAATCCTATCTTGCAAGTATGAAGACAGCGAGTTTCCCCAAGTGTCTCACATCCTCCCTTTTTAATACAGGTATCATGAGGGCGGTCTGCACATGGGCCTCCCGTCCTCTAGTCTCCCGTGTCAGCTAGCCATCGATCCGCAGGCCGTCATGCTGAAAAGCATCTACGCCGCTATGGGTGAGAACGGCAACTCGCAGTGGGTGGACGTGCAACGGAGCTACATGGGAGACGGGTCTATGTCCGCAGAGAACCAACGGGTTGCAATCTGGGTTAGATAGCAGACGATTAATCCCTCACAATCAATGAACTATCATCTATGTCAGATTCCTAAACATCCATTTTGTATTTTTATTGAAAGGAGACGATGATTATTGCTGGCCGCAGAGAACTTAGTGAGTCACCATCTGGGTTAGGATAGCAGATTACAAAATCCCACGATATAGACTCTTTGTCTTTGTCAGATTCCTAAGCTGCCATTAGCCTTTGTATTCAAATGATATAATGCCCATGGACGGCAAATCATTGAGTCGCCTTCCGGGTTTGGTAGCAAAACCATAATACTCAAAGAAGGAACAATTTCAATGCTACTGGCTTGGTCCATGACAGCCGAATGTGTGGGTGATATAGCAGACTATATGGCTAAAAAGACCAATTTGAAGTAACAGCGTCTTGAGTTGTTTCCTATGGAATCTGTCTTTTTCCGCGCATGTGTAAATTGCTTCCAACCTTTGTATTCAAATGACAGCATGTTCATGGGCGCCGATTCATTGAGTCGCTATCTGTGTTAGTTGGCAGACTATAATGACTTAAAAAAAGACCTATTTCAAGTAACAGCCATCGAATGGCGTTTGCGTTCAAGTGATAGTTTAATCCCTGGTTTAATACTATATGCGTGTTAACTATTGAAGTCATTGCCCGCAAAGAATTAGCGAGACGATATCTGAATTAGATCACATACTGCATAACAATCAGGACTAATTTTCTTGGCGGGATGTATAACTTGTTTTCGGCCGATGTATTCAAAGGATACGATATGTGTACGGCTGTCGAGTGTCAGCGGTACGATATCTGATTGATCATGAAAAGTATTTAGTATATGAAAAATATATACTGTTCTGGTACTGGGTTCTGGTTCGGGTATGGTGAAACTAAACTCTCGCGGTGTCTGAAAAGATGCTACATCCCCTCGGATAGCGTCTCGTGATAATATCATTTTGAGATACCCTCGTGTCTATAGTTTCAACCATTCCCCTTGGTGCAGTCTATATATAGTGACATGCTTGCATTACTCTGTCTTCCAACATGTTATCTTCCGTGTAAATCTTGATGCCACTTATGTATATATTTCTTTTATTTAGTCGTGATTTGTCATTTTGTTGTTAGATTTCATGAATCTGAAGTTGTGAAGCAATATTGTAACGGTTATTAAAGTGAAAATTAATTAACGCTTGTAATTGTCTTTGTTTCAACTCTCAATTAATTGAACGTGATCTATTTATGTGCAAAAGGCTTGATCGTAATGTATGTTGAACTTGTTAAACGTTTATACACATTCAGTATCATATGGAATATTTGCCCTAAAATGATCCACATTTGGAGTATTTAGTGATTAAATCACAAATCACTAATTACTCCAAATGTGGACCATCTCAGGGTAAATAACTTTCAGCACGTTTCTAAAATAAAGAATACATGATTTTAAGACCATTGGAAAGGAGATTCCTCGCGATGACCTTTTGAAGGCCTTTTGTCTTCCCAGTACAGCATATTCCCTTTAAGGGGGGGGGGGGGGGGGGGGGGGGACAGTGGGGTAATTAATCATGTTTTGGCATACATGCGACCAATGAATAGTCTGCCAACTTTGCAAGATACTTCCTATAAATCATACTCTATTGGAAAGCTTAGATCCTGAGGAATCCAAAAAACAAAAATAGCCAAAAGACTAGAAAATAGTAAAGAGAGAGAGAGAGAGAGAGAGCGAGAGAGAGAGAGAGACTGAACGAGAGAGAGACTGAGCGAGAGAGAGAACTAATTCTAACCAAAGGGCACACATTTTTGATCTTTTAGAATAAAGATTCCAAGCACTACAACTCAGTGTAGAGGCATATCACTTATTCAAATCAAAGACAGATAGATTGTTGATAGAATGATATTTTAATGATGGCTTTTTAAGATATTCTGCTGTTTTCACGGATTAAAAAAAATATTTAAAAGAAAGCAATCCTATACAACCAATGCCATATTTTTGTTCACAGGAGAAGTAGCCCCCCCCCCCCCCGAAAAAAAAGAAATGGACAACTTACTTCCAAGTCATAGCGAATTTAGACTGTAAGACGTGAGTTTTGGGAAATAAGATTTTGTGCTTATCTGTAATTCATGTCCTGGTATTTGAAAAAATGAAAATTGTCATTTTTGATGTTACAAAATCACACAGGTGCGGACGGCAATTTAATGTCCCGCTCCCTATGCATATTCATTGTACACGTGTGCTTCCATGTACTTTAAATTTATGTCTGACAGACAAGTCTACAATTATCTGAACTACTTCTTCTATTTATTTATAATCAGTCTCATTTATAATGTCCACGGAGGGTTATACAATAAAAATATGCTGATTTACCAATTCTCAACAGAAGTATGTATTTGTGAATGATGACCCCCTTATCTTCCTAATAAGAATTGCGCCGAATGTTACAAATCACACATTCAGACTGATGTTTTTCATGCCTCGTCCACATCCTCAAACTTTCAGTCGGTGTTCGTACATCTCGTGAAAATATTTCGAGACCTTGTCCGCACACCGGATAACGTCAGCAGGGAGCTCGTCACGTGCCGGCGGCTTGCTGGCCGGCATGAAGCGATCGCTGCTCATGGCAGTCCTGTGGAAGGTGATGAGGCCCTCGAAGAAGTTATCCCCCACAGCGCGCATGGTTTTCATGACGTCCGTCGACGAGTCCCACTGAAGGAGATCAGCGGAGTAGGGAATCCCGACGGCGCGGCAGTATGCGGGCAAAACTTCAGCGGGGCGTGCGAGGAGATCGTCGCAGTCGATGATGACGGGATGGCGGTCGATGTCGTTGTCGATCACGTATCGCCAGAGGTCGTAGAGCTCCTTGGTGAAATAGCCGGGTGGCATGTACTGATCATCGCGCTCGATGTCGAATGTATCCGGATCGGCGGCCTTTCCTTCAAGCATACAAAGAGGATAGGAGCCAAGAACAAAAAATAAAAGAAAGACCGTGATATTAATATGCCTCTGGCTCAAAGTAATGTTCTAAATGTACTTTAAACTCGCAGTTAATTTCGTTTCAACAGTGGTCAAAAAGAAACAAAAATATATAAACATTACATTAATACGCTGAAGCCAAATACATGGAAACCTATGGAATGCCTGCATTTTTTAATTTTAATTTTTTCTTTTAATTTTCCTTCTTATATCATATTATATATTATATTATATATCATATTATATCTGTAAATTTTCTCATTTATACATGTGGTGACGTAACATGTACATTCTGACTAGCGAGTTCAAAGTTCATCAAAAGTTCACGGGGGGGAGGGGGGGACGGGGGTTGTGTCCCCCCCCCCCCCCCCACCAATTCGAAGAGGGGGAACACAATATCAAATGTCGATCCCCCCACTATTTTCGGTCCTGTACTTTCAGAGATTTGGCAGTATAATTTTTTTTTAATGTAAAACCGCCATCACAACATCCCCCCCTCCCCCACTGAGAGCACTTTCAGACACTTCTTGAGGAAAAACATGTCCCCGGCCCACCTTCGGGGAGCGATTTCCGTCCTTGATTACTGGTACGAATGACCTCGGCCAATTGTACCACTCACAGAGTAAAATGGAAATTGCAAAGATAGTGAACCACGTCTATACCCATTATAATGCAGCTATGGCAAGAGGCGATTCAGCTCTGAGGAGGTAGTGAAAGAACATTCCACCATGTGCACCTGCTTTTACGCTGTAAAATAACATACCTATACAGCTTCATGATCCCAAGTCCCAAGTAGTTCTTGATTCAGTGGAGTGTCCGACCATGATGTAACTATGAACTGGCTTATAGGACTACATTTCGTGTTTCTTTTGAGCGGTTTTTATACACAGACTTCACTGTACCAACCTTCAAGTAAGCCAAGCTTTAACATGTGTTTGAACATGGCATTGCGGTAAGAGAGCAGGGCTTGGGGCGGGTTTCTGATGAGGAAGGTGTGCCGGTAGCCCTGGGGGATGTACCCAGTGCAGTCTGCCGGAAGGCCCATTAAGCTGAAGCCCATGTCTTTGACGAAGACGTGCTTTGATTTTGTAGCCTCCAATCGACGTTTTACGGAGGCGTACCTGTACATACAGACAGACGGAGAGATAAACAGACAGGGAGATGACAGCCATAGGTTAATAGGCTTGTTAACATTTACATAATATATTTTTGTGGTTCTTAAGATTTTTTTTCACAGAATTGATGTTAATTAATCAATTTTCCATTCCGAATAAGGAAATGCCATCCCATGATGCAATGCGCAGCCACATGCGTCCGCTCCCGGTCTTGTGTGCTCGTGTATGAGACCGGAAGCGGATCATGACTGCAACAATAATCCACATGTCTCTGTTTGTGATAAGAAGGTTCGACTTGACGTGCGTTATTTGCGATTCGGAAAATGAGTGTAGGATCGAAGAGAGCACAAAATTTTACAATAAGCAACATCATGACTGCAACAATAATCCACATGTCTCTGTTTGTGATATTAAGGTTCGACTTGGCGTTATTTGCGATTCGGATAATGAATGTAGGAATGAAGAGAGCGCAAAATTATACAATTTCAGCAACATAAGTCACGGAACAGCAGAACACCACAGAACGGAGACCAGCATGATGAAAGGCACGGGGTCCCTTTTATAGAAATCTTAATGTTGAGGATGGATCAAATATAACTCAACTTACGACAGTCGGTCGGCGTAAGTATCTGCCCCGGAGAGAAAATCGAGCATTTTCTTCCCAACCTCGAACACCGCTTCGTTCCCGACATCGTCCATGGGAAGCTCAGACCCCGTTATGCGTTTGTACTCGACTTTGGTGTAGAAACACGGGACGTAGGGCTCAAACCAGACCTCGTTGTTCGGTACGGAGCACATGCATTTGGCAAATGCTGAAGAGACAGCCCGAGGAACGCACCACATGACGGTCCGACTGCCCGCGTCCTCTCCCGCCTGGTCCGGGCGGGCAGACATTCCGGTTCGTCCGCTCATGTCCAGCTCCCCAAAACAGCTAGAGACTCCGATAAGCCTTTGTCACCGAAGCCTAGAAATCTATTTCTGATTTCAACTATGGATACGATGCAACAAATGTTTTCCCTTTCCCGAGTTTATTTTGCAAGCAAAGGATTTTGAGGCTGTTTTTGAAGGGAGTACGAAGTATGTAAAGGACCCCGGAGACAACACGGCTTTGCAGTCCGAAAGGCATACAACGGAACGTGTCCCTTTCTCGGGTAAATTCAATTATGAACGGGTCCTGCGATTTGGCACACTGACGAACATTACAACTTAAAAAGGTTGGACTTTGCCCCCTCTGTTATGGAGGGTGGGGTTCGTAATGTGCTGCCTGAGTGCTTAAGCCCCGCCGTTTGATTGTATTGCTTACCGTGTATTATACCAGGGTCGCGTTCAGTTGAACCAGGGAAGTTCTTGGATCTACGTGATTGAACGGGCAGGTCACGGCTATAGCATCATCAGTGGGAACAATGTTTTTCATTAGTATTTACATTGGCTCCTCATCCAGTCCCGTATCCAGTTAAAATCAAACAATCACTAACTTATCAATGTTCCAATCAGTTTTCTCCATCATCTCACTGAATTTTTACGTTAGTACAAACCAGCAAAAACACTTTGTTCTAGCTGGTACAAAAGCATTATGCTATGTTCCGAAAGTTATAACAATATCTGACGGGAAAGATAATTTTCACATGAGCCACCTTCTATGAAATGACTTGCCGGATTACCTCAGAAACTTAGAAACATACGAACATTTCAGAAGTAATTTGAAAACACATCTGTTTCGTTCTTTGTAATTTTGTATCACAACTACGAAGAAAATTCTCTATTTCTATTTATTATGTTTTCTGTTATGTTAAGCGCACAAAAATAATCCCTTTGTGATATGTGCCATACAATTTGCTCTAATCATTACTGTTATTACCATCACTATTATCCCAGTTAGTCAATCACTGTAACCTAACATGTCCCTATTTTTTCTAAGTACGGAGCAGCAGTTACAATTCATTATATCCCTTCTATGAATATTCACGAGTATAGGAGCATGATTGGTCAATTGATGCTCGTAGAATACAAAATAATTTCACTCTCTCTACCTCGGCTCCAAATAGTTTTGATTTTATACCTCATCCCTATAATCATGTTACTTGACAGACGTGAACTAGCTCCAACCATGCTAGAAAAAAAGAACCTCATTATCAAATTGTTACTTTGAAGGTATTACTCATCAAAGGTATAAAATGTGTTTTTGAACCAACTTGTATTGCATCTACGATACAACATCGACATGCGCTATTGATGCTTGTTTGCACATTAGTAATGCACACAAACTCCATTGAAAAGAATTTTGTAGTGAACGTCATATCATTATTAAGGATTAAATAAAATCAATCTGCCATATTCCTTGAAGTTTTTTTGGGGGGCATGCATGATCCTAAAAAACACCATCACAACGCCTATCACAATAGCAAATGCGTATACTTGATGGGTCGTTATATACTACAATCAATTAAATAGAGTTTATGTGAAAATATCATAAATGCGTTATGAATACACTCCTGGCCAGGGAGTACCAATATGAAATAAAATTAGGCAGCCAAATCCACATTTGTCATCAGTAGCCAGGGTGTGGTAATGATTTTAGAAATAAGATTCGTTTCCGAATCAGAGGTAAGACGGTTAACGTCTTACACATTCACAAATAATTATAGAGAAAGAAAGCACCATTAGCATCATCTTCATCTTCACCACGTAGGCATTTCTCAATTTCTCAATAGGAGAAAGTTATGTAATGTTATTATCATAAATACCAAACAACGAAACACAGCGACTTTAACTCTTGAACATTTCAACACAAATGGAAAATTAACATTTTGTATATTTTTTTTTTATAGGAAAGGGCAGTACATATTATTTTTTTTAACAAACATCTGCCGTTATACGAACCAACGTAGCATTCAAACCTGATCCAACATTAAAAAGCGCCCCCTTATTTTTTTTGAAGGGTAATTTTGCACTCCCCTTTACACTAATATAGAGTAGGGATACGGATATCATGGTTATGGACAGATATACATGTACATCAATCTTCTTTTTACCCATGCTCAGCACCGCCTAAAAGTCACTTGTTCACAACTTGTGCGTTCAGTTGTTTTAACAATTACGAACATGATCGTGTGGCAACTGCTTCTCGGGGGAAGGGAGGGGGGGGGGAATTATTTCCCCTCATATTTCAGGTGGTGGGTGACATGTACAATCAGCCCCCACCCCTACCACAATAACAAAAATATTTTTTTAAAAAGCAATATATCTTAATGAACAGAAAAAAATAATAAATTCGTGATAAAAAAGGGAAGGAAATTAAGAGT